>JAPKLW010000228.1:411885-529798 GCA_026898455.1 Plectranthus barbatus
CTCGAACAAACAAAAAAATAAAGAAATCGTACCTGAGGATGATGCGCTGGTGGTGGATTTTCGTGAAGTTCCAGAAGATGAAGCACCCACCTTTGTTTTCTTTTTCGGAGCCATGGGTTTGATTCTTGTCGGCCTCCTACTTCGTTCGAAACTTTTTTATTCGCAATCTACCAAAATATTGAACGCAATGTATCACTTTCTCTGGGTTGGGTAAAAGATTTTAAACAAAAATACTAAAAATGACAAACTCACCTGTTTTTTTTCCAGTAATCGCCGTCGAACACTGCAAATCGGAGGTGTGAATTTTTTGTGTAGTTGAAAAAGGTTTGACCTAATTTGTGTGAGATTCTAAAACATTAATGATAGTCACCAAACACCCTAAATCTCGGTTTAATTTTGTCTAGATCGTGGGCAGATTTATTTGGTAACTGTTCCCGTTATTTTCGACTTGCAGTTTTTGAAGCTCGCTATTTTTTTTTATTTTCCATTAATGCCCTTTTAATGATAAAGAATGTACTATTAAATGATATACGGTCATTATTAATCTGGTACGTAGATGTAAAAAATGGATGGCCAGATTTAGTTCTCTGTTCATTCACAGACACTTGTTCAGCCTAGATCACTCCCCTATATATATATATATAATTTTGACGTCATTGTGCCTATCAATGTAGACTACAACATATTCAAATTTGACTGATTTCTTTTTAAAATGTGAAGCTCATTTGTGTTTGAACCAAGAATTATGAACACTCCGACCCTCCTCCTCACTTTGATTCTTTCTCTCCACCATTTCTTTCATGGCTATGACGCGAAATCTGACTGTGCACCTTCTTCTTGCGGCATCATTCGCAATATTAGATCCCCTTTCCACCTCAAGGGTGCCCCGAAGCACTGTGGTGATCGCAGATATGAATTATCATGTGAAAACAATGTCACCTCCCTCTATCTCAACTCTAACAAATACCACGTCAGAGGAATCAATTACAATTTCTCCACCATCTGGCTTGCTGATGTTTTCATGAACACTAGCATCTGCTCTCTTCCCATGTCTCTTCCCATGTCTTCTCGGTTCGATTATTCCAATGTTTCTAGCCTCTATCCTTATTCTTTGATGAATACTCGTAATAATGAGTTTATTACTTTCTTGAGCTGTCCATATCTGTTCAATGCATCTTCTCTCTTAATCAGACTTCCTGATTGCGGGAACTCGTCCGATGGTAGACATGCTTATATGATGGCTGGGCAAATGAGGGTCGTTGATGTAAGATATATGTGCACAGTAGATTTTGTAGCGCTCACATCTTGGAATTTCACAGATTTGAAAAATGTATCTCTCTCGGAAATGCATCAATCTCTGCTATATGGATTTGAACTGGAGTGGGGATATTATTACATTCACAGATGCGTAAGAAGAACTTTTGATTTTAATGGTGGCCTACTTACTTGCTCATACCATTCTAATCTTGATTACTATTGGGGTAAGAATAAGATTGCAGGAGGCGTTTATAAGTTTTTCACTGGAAATTAAAACCCATTTATATGCTAATTAATTTCCTCTTATACTATGGAAAATGCAGAACGCTTCATGGATTCCTTCACATCATATCAAGGTGAGATTATTTGAAGCAATAGAAGATTTAAGTATATTATCTTCAAGAGTTAAAACTGAGAGGTGAGATCATACGTCAATTCTGAAGAAGTTTTCATGCATTCCTCGTTGTTCATCAGGTCTGATTGCAGGGTATCTCTTGGTTTTTATGCTCATCGTCGGTGAGATCTAGATTTCACGCTGCACTAAACTATTCACTCTGTATCAAAATTTTGTGTGTCATGGATTTCTGACTTGGCCCACGACATTCCCCAGCTGTTTTATTTGCAGGGGTAAGCATTCCAGCCAAGATCATCATTGGATTTGGCGCATCTTATTGGATTCTTGTGAAATACAAATACGGTAAGAATTCTTACACACCTTTGACTTACTCATTTTCTGTGCATAAATATAACAAAGTTTTTGAGATTTTTGTTTTATCTTTTAAACTAAACTAAACTACACAATTAAAGTTAAATTTGAATTGCTAAAATCAGCAAAGCATGAGAAAAAGTGGAATAAAATGGACATGGATTATCGTTCAGAGTTCAAGTGGCAAAAACAAGAGATGAGAGAGAAAAATGGTTAAATCATGTCTATATATTCAGGGTTTTGAAAGTATTCTGGTGTGATACTTGCAGGGCATCCCAAAGATCTTGAAATGATTCTTGGTGAGTCCCTACTCTGTTCTTTATTATTTATACTTCGGATCTACATAAATATCTGAATTGTATAATTAAGCATAGTTGTTGCTGATAAGTTTTGTGTTATTTTTGTTCGGTAGTTGTCAGCTTTGGAGCAAGATTCATCATTGGAATTCTTTGCGCAATGGGGTTTCTAATCTACAAGTTCAGAAGAAGGCACTTGTCAATGTACGAAACAATAGAACACTTCCTCCAAAGTGACAACAATCTTGCACCAATCAGGTATTCCTACTCAGATATTAAGAAGATGACTAAAGGCTTTCGGGAAAAACTAGGTGAAGGAGGGTTTGGTTCTGTTTACAAAGGAAAGCTTAGAAGTGACCATGATGTTGCAGTTAAACTATTACGAAAGCCAACAGAAAATAGCCAAGATTTCATGAATGAAATTGCAACCATAGGGAGGATTCATCATGTAAATATTGTCAAACTCGTTGGATATTGTGCAGAAAGATCAAAGCGTGCCCTTGTCTTTGATTTCATGTCAAATGGTTCTCTTGACAAGTACATCTTTAGTCAAGAAGAAACAAATTGCTTGGATTGGGAAACCAAGTTTAACATTGCAATTGAAGTTGCTCGAGGGGTTGAGTATTTGCATAGTGGTTGTGATATTCAGATTTTGCATTTTGACATCAAACCTCACAACATACTTCTCGATGATAAGTTTGAAGCAAAAATCTCTGATTTTGGGCTTGCAAAATTATGCTCCATTGAGAAGGATAGTGTAACCATGACAGCTGCGAGAGGAACCATAGGCTATGTTGCTCCTGAATTGATCAATAGAAGTTTTGGTAGAGTGTCTAACAAGGTTGATGTGTATAGCTACGGGATGCTGCTAATGGAAATGGTGGGCTTGAATCAATATGAGACAGGAAAGAATGATGATTCCAACAAGTATTTCCCCTTTTGGATATATGATCACTTCAAGCAAGGCAAAAACATTGAAATTGGAAAAGTAGAGGAGAACTTTAATGCTAATAATGGGAAGATTGATAGTAATGGAAAACTTGTTCGGAAGATGACAATAGTTGCATTATGGTGCATACAAACAAATCCTATGGATCGCCCATCAATGAGTAAAATATTGGAAATGTTGGAAGGTGAAGTTGAACGCTTGCAAATTCCAGATTATCCGTCTCAACCATCCCATCTCGAGGATGAGAGCTGGGGTACATTTTCAACTGATGATGATTCTCTATCGTTGCTCCATTACAACAATTCCATCAGCCTTGAGAATGCTTATGAAGATTTATAATGTATGCAGCAGCAGTTGGATATATATAGCAAAGGAAAGTGATTGTTGTAGTTACGAATGTTAACTATCACATGTAATGAAATCTTCAAATCTCTTCAAATATTAGCTTACTTTTCCACAACCAATATAGTCTAAGAATATTGAGGAAAATCTTATTTAGTGCAGTCATTAATTTATTTACACAAATTAAAATCTAAAACTATTGAGCAGAATCCTGTTTATTTAAAAAGCACTTTGGCAACCTTTTTAATTTATTTTGACTACCTATACAATCAAAGTATAACAAAAAAACACCATCAATATATTCAAAACATTTATAACTAATTAAATAGACGAATTCTCATCTAGTAATTGAGAACTTAATTTTGACTAGTACCATCTCGCGCATGACTTCGACTCTTTGCATACATCAATATAAAAATGTTAAAAATGCATGTTCATTTAAGATACGGCTGACTTGACAGAATACTAAACCAATTTAGAATTTTCAAATGGACCGAGCAAATTAAATGACCATAACAACCAAATTAATTTGCTTCAACTGTGCACACATCACTTATATATAAAAGACAAAAGATTGGTTCGAGCTACCAGTGTGTAAGTTTAAGATTAATGTACACTTATTAAAAAAAAAAAAAAAAAAGCAAAAGATGCAATATGCTCAACTTTTAGCCGTTGAAACTTGAGATTAGTTAATAATATTGTCCTTAGACTACCCACATTCACCACCATTACATGAGGATCATTGGATAAAATAATACATAGAAAATGAAATTGGAACTTTTTTTTTAACTTTTCCAATCACTTGTTGCCTAATTGGCAGCTTTTGAGTTGGAATATAAAATTTTATATTAATTTTAAATTTATAATATTCTGAATAATTATAATTATAATTTTGAAATTTAAAACATTTTTGTTAGATGTTTAAAATTTTTAAGAACATGTATCGATAATATATATTTAAGAAAAAATGATAACAAATATTTTAGATTGGGTTGGTATTATTATTAATGGAGGTTTAAATTAAGGAAAAACTATGAAAAATACTCTATAGTATTGGTCAACTATGAAAAATACCCTAATGTTTGCTTTTCCTTGAATTATACCCTAAAGTTTCATTTTGCCCACTAAAAATACCCTTTACTATGAAATATATCCTAAAGTTTCTCATATCATTGAATCATACCCTAAGTTTGCTTCTGTCAATTAAAAATACCCTACGTCGCTAACGGTGTTAAAATTTTAATACAATATATGCCACATATATACCAAAGAAATGGAAATCTCACACATTATTTAATTTATGATTCATAAAAATTTTAACATCAAATCAAATATTAGTAGTGTTGGGGCCGGGCCCATGAGCCCAGGCCCAATGGATAAATCAGCCCGTACAAACAGGTCCAGCCTAGAAGACTGACTTGTCAAAGCCATTGAAGACTAAGTTAAAGCCTCGTTGTCGACGATCGAAGCGCCTCGCCACCGAGGAGTTAAGCAGGTCGATGTCGAAGCGATCCAGGATGAGAACCCTAGCATGCTGGCGGCGCCCGAACGTTGAAGCCCTAACCACCTCTGAAAGACTCGCAACCGTTCCGATATTCACGGCGAGCCATTGCAGCTCGACGCCTAGGGTTAGCCACTGCCTACCTGCCTCTACCCTGTCTATAAATAGGGGCAGGGAGCTCATTTTTGCAGCCAATTATTCATAGAGAAAAACTACGCTGTTACGCTTTTGTTTTATTTCTGGATTTATTATACGCGCTCGCCTTTCCCCCAGTTTTCACGTCTGACTATGATTTTTTGTCATTAATTTCTGATTTCTCGCTAATAGTTTTCTCTATTCGATAAGAGTTTCAAGGGCTCCTATTTCACGAAAATTCGAACCTCAACATTTGGCGCCTACCGTGGGGCCCTTGAGACTACTCTCTTTTCCTTTTTCTTTAATTCAATGGCAGGCACTAACGAGAAATCAGGGAATCAAGGCAAGAAGCCAAGAGGAGCTCCCCCGGCGGACCTACTGGATCAAAGAGTCTCGTTCCCGTATACGAATTGGTTCAGCAGACCTTGCAAACCAGTGGCGCGCAGGCCATGACTCCCGACATATTGAACTTGATCCTCGCGCGGCTAGCCGAGGAATCTGAAGAAAATCAAAAGCGTGTAAAGGAGATCGATTCCGGAATTACGGAGTTGCACGCCACGAATCACGCCCTGCGGAGGGAGAACGATCGGCTCTGCAAGGAAAGCACGCTCAAAAGTCAGTCGATTGTGGAGGAACCGACCACCGGCAAAAAGGTCACTGATCCTCGCAGGAATTTGGCCCATGACTTGGACAAAGCTGTTGGCTTGGACACGCCCGCAGGGATAGATCTCGGGAGTAGACCTTCAGGAGCAATGACCGATAGGCCACCTGAGCGCCTCATCACCGAGCACTCACGAAGTGAGTACGAGAAGCGCCTCGAAGCTCGAATGGTGAACTTTGAAAATCTCATCTCCTGGATCCCAGGAGTAATCCCACCAGACGCTTTGATACCACGCGACAACTACGCCGACTCGCCTTTCACACCCGACATCACCAATACGGATGTCCCAGCGAGGTTTGCACCACCGTCGTTCCAACTGTATGACGGAACAACCGACCCGGAGGACCATATCGCTCTCTACAAACAGAAAATGCTAACCACTTCGATCCCAGGCGAACTTCGCGAGGCGTGCATGTGCAAGAGCTTCGGGTCCAGCCTGACCGGTCCAGCTCTCCAATGGTTCGTCAACCAACCGAGGTCCTCCTTCTCGATATTCTCCAAACTCCACATGGCCTTCAGGAAGCAATACTCGAACTGCAGACGTGTGGCGAAGCACCCTGACGCACTAAACAGCATACGCATAAAGAAAGGGGAGTCGCTGAGATCTTACGTCGGGCGCTTCAATCGGGAGCTCGCCTCGATACTGAACTGTCCGCCCCTGACAGCGGTCTTCGCTTTTAAGAATGGCCCAGACATGTCCTCGAAGCTTTACCGTGACTCGACGAGCCACCCCTGCTATGACATGGGCTCGGTCCTCTCGCAGGCCTGGGCTGAGATTTATTGGGAAGAGGAAGAGCCGAATCGTATCGCACGGTTGAACAAACAGAAAGCTTACGAGCTATCTAGTCAGTATCGAGGGGATCGACCAAGGGCTAGCTCTTCGAGCTCGAGGTACGTAGATCGAAAGGATTTCAGGAACAAGCGTCGGTGCTGACGAGACCACCCTTATAGCCGAACATCGAGAGCCGGTGAAGTGCCTTATAGCCTCAGCATCGACCAGAATTATCTGGTCAACAATGTACTCAAGGGGCTCGGCGCCGCCGTGAAGTGGCCCGCCAAGATGAAGTCTGACCCTAAGGCAAGGGATACAAACAAGTTCTGCGGCTTTCATAACAATCATGGTCATAGAACCGAGGAATGCCAAGCACTACGTCTGGATGTCCTCGAACTTCTAAAGAAATGATTCCTTACCGAGTACCTAACCAACAAAGGGAAGAATACATGGACAAGGGGCCGACAAACTAATCCTCCCTTAAATGATGAACCTCAGAACAAACCACCGCCCGCCGAACGATCAATCCACGTTATCGTCGGAGGATATGAGATTAGTGGAAGGTCGCGCTCCACGGCCAAGAGGGCCCGCAGAGTCCTCAATCAGGAGGTCCAACACATTAGCCCCGTGCAACAACACAAATCGATCAAGTTCACCACCGAGGATATGCCGGGGCTCATTCATCCACACCATGACGCGCTTGTGATATCACTACTGATATCCAATTGCCAAGTGAAGAGATTGCTCGTGGACAACGGCAGTTCCGCAAATATTATGTTCATTCGAACATTGAAAGAGATGCAGATCCCAATGAGCAAAATAGAACCAGTTACCATGACTCTCTAGGGTTTAAACGGGGATCAGTAACGGACTTTGGGCAAAATCGCACTACCCATGTATTGCGGAGGCTTGAATCTGGATGTCAAGTTCCAAGTCGTGGACACCATCTCCGCACATAACGCAATTCTCGGGAGGCCTTGGATTCACGAACTCAAGGTAGTACCTCGTCGTATCATCAGGCACTCAAATTCCCCACTCCCTGGGGAATTCAGACAATCAAGGGCGAGCAGAAAGCTTCGAGAGACTGTTACTACGCCAATTTTCGAGCCGTCTGTGCATAGAAGCACGGTTCGCCGTCGACCTCTGCTTCTCGACCAGCAACCGAGGAGCTTGAAGAAGTCACTATCGATGAGTCAGATCCAACTCGCACCACCTTCGTAGGAGCGGAGCTTCCTCTTGACGTTAGGAGTGCCCTCGTAGAATTCCTTCGAGGCAAAACTCACATATTCGCTTGGTCGCACCGGGACATGACCGTAATCGATCCATCGGTCATCACACATTGTCTCCAAGTTGACCCCAACAGCAGACCGATACAGCAACGGAGGCGAAAGTTCTCTGTGGAAAAGAATCAGGCAATAAATGAGGAAGTACAGAAACTCATTGATATCGGGTCGGTCCGAGAAGTACATTACCCTACCTGGCTCGCCAACGTAGTCGTCGTCAAAAAGAAGAACGACAAAAATTGGGTTTGTATCGATTTCACGGACCTAAACAAGGCATGCCCGAAGGATCCCTATCCCCTACCGCACATCGATGCCATAGTCAATGCAACAGCGGGTCACGAGCTGCTAAGTTTTATGGATGCATTCTCAGGATATAATCAGATTCAGATGCACCCTGAGGACCAAGAGAAGACCGCCTTCATCACCAGCCAGGGTATTTTCTGCTACAAAGTAATGCCCTTCGGGCTAAAAAACGCAGGCTCAACCTACCAGCGCCTCGTTAATTCCATGTTTAAAGAAAAGATAGGAAGAACAATGGAAGTCTACATCGACGACATGCTCGTCAAATCACTCAGTTCGCGAGATCATGTAGCTCATCTGGAAGACGCATTTCAGACCTTGGAAAAATACAACATGAAACTAAACCCAGCGAAATGCTCGTTCGGGGTGTCTTCCAGCAAGTTCCTCGATCACATAGTAAACCAAAGAGGAATCGAGGCAGACCCTACGCAGATTCGGGCTATTCAGAACATAGAGCATCCAAAGTCACCGAAGGAAGTCCAGAAACTGACTGGAAGTCTCGCGGCCCTTAGCCGTTTCATATCGCGCTACTCTGAAAGAACCCACTCCTTCTTCAGCACATTGCGGAAGGGGAAACGGTTTGAACGGATTGAAGAATGTGCAAAAGTGCTAGAGGAACTAAAAGCTTATCTAGCCAGCCCGCCGCTACTATCCAAACCAATCGACGGCGAAACCCTATTGCTCTATTTATCAGTTTCAGACCACGCGGTCGGGGCCGTCTTAGTACGTGAAATGGATGGCAAACAGCACCCGGTGCACCACGCCAGCAAATCCTTACTAGATGCAGAAACCCGGTACACCGCTCTAGAGAAACTAGCATTGGCCCTCGTTAACGCCGCTCAAAAGCTGCGACCGTACTTCGAAGCACACCTCATCAAGGTAATTATGGCCTATCCCATAAAGGCCGTACTATCCAAGCCCGACCTATCGGGAAGACTGCTCAAATGGGCCATCGAAGTAGGCAGCCATGGGATCTAGTACGAGCCAAGGACCGCCATTAAGTCACAAGTCCTAGCTGACTTCATCGCTGATTTTTCTACAAACTTACAACTCAAAGCAGAACATGAAGTGGCACATATGACAAAGGTCGATGTAGATGCCGGAGTGTGGTCCCTAAAAATTGATGGAGCCAGCAACGTGCACGGCAACGGGGCCGAAATAGTTCTGACAGATCCACATGGAGAAAATTACGGACGGGCAGTCCGGCTAGACTTCCTGACAACAAACAACAAGTCCGAATACGAGGCGCTCGTCCAAGGGATACAACTAGCCCTAGAACTTGGGGCTCGTAGAGTCCGCGCAGAGAGTGACTCCCAACTAGTAGTAAATCAACTGGAGGGCACCTATGCCGTAAAGGAGGAGCGCCTGAAGCTATATTTGTTGGGATTGTATACTGAAAGCATATATGATTAAGTGTTTTGTACACTGGTCTTCATATATGTTGCCACAACAATGCTCGCTGTCTGATGAAACAAACATACAACGAACCATAATATCCTATTATCTCGCCTATACGGATGATCATATGGTGTGTAGGAGATCACAGAGGATCATATGAATCGTTTGACTTAGCGAGATATAAACAATATCACAGCTGAGACAGTCCCTGGATAGGCTGTCGGTCTAAGCTGCGGCACATCGGTTCATAAGTGGGCTTATCCTAGCTACTTGATGTGTCGGTACATTGTTATGTATTAATGGGATCAACAGTGGAATGTGCCATTCTCATTGACATATGAATGAGCCAGATCCCTAACATACTTCCGATGATCTTAAACCTAACTGAAGGATAAGGGGCACACACAGATTGACCACACTTTGATTTACTAGAGTGGCGAGTCTTACATGTACTCTAATACTTGTATTTTGGGTGTTGGCAATTTGTGTGTGGCCTGCTTAGTCTGAACGTTTAGGTAAGCATATCCGTTTCAGGATGGTGACATTCCCTGAGGAGCTCACAAGGTTCATTATGCTAAACCCTGCAGGTTGAATTATTTAATTCAGGCATAAGTGAAAAGGAGTGAGTGGTATTACTCAGGAAATAAGAGATTAATTAATTGTGGCTGATTGTCATAAGCCAAATTAATTAATGAATGTCTAAAACTTTAAATATGTGGATCATGTTAGTTTGGTGCAACCCGTTCCTAATAACGTGGTAATAAAGAGGCGAGTCAACATTGTTACCGTGGTGAAGGTTAAAACAATGTTTTATTAATTAATTATGTTCTGGGTTGAACAAGGAAGGATTAATTAATAAAGAGGGCCCACTTTCTTATTTGCATCTGGTCCCTAGTCTGGCCCATGAATTGCTCACAGCCCATTAGGGTTAGGGTTTCTCAAAACCCTAACACTATATAAAGGCCTTCTCTCTATCAGATCACTAGAGATTTTCAGTATAATCAGTAAATTGAGAGAGAGTGGCGGCGGCTATCTGAGGGAGAGACTGATCGATTTCTCCGGATCTCGGATTCAACTTGGTGGATAAACCTCACCAGATTTCCAAGGAGCAAGGGAATAGATCAGAAGATCAGATCTGTAGGAACAACTATCCATCGCCGATGTTCTATCTCAGATCTAAGGTTATTTCATCGTTATTGGCTCCGATCTAGATCTGTAGATCAAACGGTGAAATCAGGTATTCTCTAATCCATCCTCTGCAATTAATTTTGTAGGAGCATGCATAGGATCGCATGGTTTATTTAATTGAAATTTGTTCCTGGTATCCTAAGAACGATCCTTGGCAAGAAATTAATTAATGGCAACTCGTGTTGTCCATCGTAGACTCAAACCCTACAATATCACCCCCTGATCGAAAGTTTGAAGGAGAAAATGGACGAATGGGACCTTCGCCATGTCCCCCGAGAGTCAAACGCCCGGGCAGACACCTTGGCAAATCTAGCTACCACCAGCTCCTCCCTAAGCATCCGACCGATCCCCGAAGTCTGGCTGCTGGCACCATCTGTCTCCACTCAAAAGAACGTTGCACCTATCGGCCACGACGGAGATGATTGGAGGCTTCCACTCATCCAGCATCTGACAGGAGAAACCCCGGCTAGCGACAGAAAGGAATTGGCAAAGATAGAAAGACTGGCCGCTAGATTCGTCCTGATTAGTAACAAACTGTACCGACAGTCGTTCGGGGGTCCTCTCCTCTGATGCATCGCCATGCCAGAGATTGAGAACATACTCGCAGAGATTCACGAAGGTGACTGCGGGAATCACGCCGGGGCTCGATCGCTGTCCCATAAAATGATCACGGCCGAATTTTATTGGCCTACCCTCAAGAAGGACGCCACCGATTACGTTAAAAGATGCGACAGCTGCCAACATTTTGAAGCGTCAACTCACAAGAACGCAGAACCACTCCACGCATCAGTCACCCCCTGGCCATTCATGGTCTGGGGTATGGATCTAGTGGGACCCCTTCCCAAAGGGACCGGGCAAAAAGACCACATCCTAATAGTAACTGACTATTTCACCAAGTGGGTGGAGGGTGAAGCACTAGGAAGAACCCGAGACCTCGAGGTTATCAAGTTCCTATGGAAACATGTCCTATGCCACTTTGGGATCCCGAAAGAAATACGTACCGATAACGGGCTACAGTTTGCCAGTGAAAGAATGCACGCCTTCTGCAACGCCTACGAAATAAAACTAGTGTTCTCAACACCCCGATACCTCGAGGCAAATGGTCTAGCAGAGTCCACTAACAAGACAATAATTGCAACCTTAAAGAAGAAGTTGAGCCCACACGGGTTCGGATGGGTAGAAGAACTCCCTGCGGTCCTTTTGTCCTACCGGACCACGCAAAGAACCGCCATTGGAGCTACACCTTTCTCATTAGCATACGGGATTGAGGCTGTAGCGCCTGTCGAAGTCATCGCCCGTAGCCCGAGAGTGGAATTCGCAGATGAAATGGAAAACCTAGACCTACTTCAAAAAAACCTCGAGCTCATAGACGAGGTACGGGATGATTCTATAATAAAAAGTTAAAGCTCAGAAGCTTCCAAGAAGGAGACCTAGTCCTAAGAAAGGTGTTCCAAAACACGAAAGAATCCGGAGCAGGAAAGCTAGCCCCTAACTGGGAAGGCCCTTACTAGGTATCCAGAGTGATAGGACACGGGGCATACCAACTTGAAACATCGGAAGGGAGAAGGTTGCAGAACAGTTGGAATATCAAACACTTAAAGAAGTACTATCACTAGTATACAGATACGTATATCTCTACTCTATCTCTATATTTCATCTTATCATTTTATTCATAACACCCTTACTAACTTGAGCGTCGGAGGGGCGATGCCTAGTCATCGCCCAACCTGACCCCTCCTCACCTGTTTCACAGTTAAGTCAAAAGGTCGACATCGATGAGCCCCATGGCTCGGTATCGACCCCCGACATTCCTCTATGTTGACTCGCCTAACCCAACCGAAAGGGGACAGAGGAAGTAACACCCACGCTCGAGACAAGCACCCGAACATCCACACAACAATTTGTAAAATAAAAGCGATGAGAGAGGGAGAACATACGAGCAAAGTAGCAAACATTCATCCCAAAATCGATCAAAAATAGTGAGGGCAACAACAAGACAGTTGATAAAAGCATATCCCAAAAATTAGGAATCAAAGCGCCAAAGGAAAAGTGTTCAATACATCAACCAAATGATTACAGATCAGCAGTTCATTAAAGCATGAAAACACCTAAACTACATCAGCCCCCTCGGTCTTCTTCTCGGCGTCCTCAGTGGCCTCCTCATTCAGAAAAGACTCGTCCTCCATCTCCTCACGACTCTTCTCAGTCTCGACCTCCTTGACAGGTTTGCTTTCGACCACTACCACACGCTCGACCCTAGTATCTTTAGCAGGAGTAGGAGAAGGAGTCGGGAGGCGGGTAATGTTGTCAAGATCGAACCCTGGACACCTCCGTCCAACAAGAGCGTAGATTGAACCGGTCACCATTTTGACCAAGAGGTCGAAGGTCGATTTGAAAGAAGGATTGGCCACAAGAAGCTCCATATCGACCCCCGTTCCTGCCTTCGAGGCCTCGACCTCCACCTCGTGTTTTTTCTGGTCGCTCAGCCTCTCCTCCTGGCCCTTTCTGAATCTCAGCTTATTCCTTTTTGGCAGAGGAGACCTCTAACTCGTCCATAGCCTTCAACAGTTCGTCCTCAAGCACCTTACTCCGGAGCTCGAGGTCCGACCTCTCCTTCTTCATGTCCTCGTATTTGCTGCGGAGAGAGGAGGTCTCCAACCTTGAATTCTTGAGCTCGGTCAAGACCGAGGCATACTTATCGGCCAGGCGGCCCTCTTCTTATGCTCAATGGCGAGCTCCTTACGAGACTGGCTCGCACCTTCACTTGCCGAATCCAACGACCGAATCAAGCCCTTGGAGTAGATCACAAACTTCTGAGTCGTCTGCAATAGAAGAATGAGTTCAGACAAGAATCGAAAGGTAAACTTGAGAAAATCCCTAACCTTGTGCATGACCATCTCCATGGTGAAGGCCTCCCGAGCATAGGCACTGTCGAAATCGTCAGCCTTGATCTCCCTGTCCAGTATTCGCTTGACTCGGATAGCATAGGCAGTGGAGGAGTAAGCGATGTCGGTCGGGCCCGAACCGCTAAGAGCCAATTCACCATGACCGGACTGCCTAGAAGGCTCCGATCGAGCCCTCGATTCAGTGCCAGAGTCGTGAGTTCTCTTCTTTCGCCTCTCGTCCCAATCCTCCCTCCTCGGGGGCAAGGGCCTACGTGTGGGCGAAGGGGGAGTAACCACAACCCCCGAGCCTTCCCCATCGGTGGTCTTCGGGACCGATTCTGAGCCTCGCGAGCCACCAGTTTAAAGAGGCTTGGTAGTCCCCTTTTTTTTCGGAGGCTGGTCCTCGATCGAACCCGAAGTGCTCACCTCCCGAGGTCACTTCTGGGACATCATGGCAGCCAACAAATCCTGCGGACTTAATCCGGCCATGTCAGCTCGTAAAGCCTCTTTCTTACCCTTTGAATTGCACCAGTGTTCAGCACCAATGCTCCTCTTCCCACGAACCGAAGTGTACGTGCAATTCTTCCGAGAATAGGTGATGTCGATCCTCGAGTCCTCCTCGGATGTGAGAACCGTTTGTTTATACCCTGCAAAAACAACGAACACAGGTCAAACATAAGGCGAAGAAGTACGTCATAAAACCACCCAAATCAAGAACCGCACTTATAGGCACTCCGCCATCAGCCAGAAATTTGGGGTCGGTGTGGCTCATCTCCAGCCACACCCATTGATTTTTGCACTTCGTGTGTTCTGAGCACACTTCGTAATCATCGCCTCGGCCAACAAATCTCTTTTCGAAAAGTAGTAGTAACCGGCCGAGTATCGACCCAACCAATACAGGTAATGCCATTCGCGCAGGGTCGGGTAGCCAAGACCAGCGTCGAAGAAGACCAGTAAGTTCCCAAGCATATGGCACCACAAAATCAGCGCAAGCTGGAAAGGAGCCAACCCATATGACTGAAGAACAACTCGAAAGAAGGCATGAGCGGGCACCCCTATCCCGTACCAGATCACCGGAAGAAAGAAGGCGACCACATCGGGTCGTGGTGGACGGTCACATCTCTCATTGCGGCCCGGAAGAGTGTAAACCATTTTATGACACGCCACGCCCATCGAGCATCTTTTTACATCATCCTCGGTGGCGAGCGATACTGCCATCCGCACTGGGTCATCCAGTATAATCTGGTCCTTCTTGATAAAAGACCGATCCACCTCGATAAGTTCGAATGAACCCTCACTCTCCACCTCATCATCCTCTCCTAGGCCTTCATGTTCTTCTGCATCGGACATCTCTTCAGGCTCGAGGTCCTCCACGGGAGGCTCACGAGCGAGCCGACCCACCTCAGAACCCGACGAACCGGCCGCATCTTCGTGAGGCGATCCTCTAATCCCAACCTCTGTAGAACCGGAGGAGGAAGAAGGTTCCTCCCAGATCTCGACCGAAGACCCCATCACACAACAACTAAACTGAAATGCACGTGACACAAACACAAGAAAATTGGCGCAACAAAAATTGAGGCCTCTTGCAAAATCAAAAATACTGGAAAATGCACGCAATCAAATGATCGGGAAAAGACCTCGCAATCCAAGGACGAAATAACAACACGTACACATTTCAATCAACTCAACCATGCACGCAGCAACCTAAGAACAACAACGCGAGAATAGCCAAACTGGAGCATTCACCGTAATGAAGAAAAATAAACAGACATACTGAGGAAATCCACAAGCAGCGGGCAGAATCAAATACTAACTAAGGGCATGACCCTTCCCCCAGATCACCCTAAGCATGCATCCAATACGATCAACGAAGCGATACAACACACGTGTGGTCACAGCACGATTCACTAATACCTAAATCGATTAGAGACCCCAAGAAAGCAATCAAATAAAACCCCACGCAAACCGTAATACCTAGAACCTAGAAGGCGGAACCACTATTCGGTCGGGAAGCAGGAAGAACGAGAACCAGAACCAACACTAAAACTGACCATACCCGTACCCAACATGCTACACCAAATCCAACCCGCATGAAACATCACGCACACCACCAATGGAAAGAATCAGATTCAAAAGAAAAGAGGCAAAAGAAACCGATATTACCTGAACAAGAAACAAGCAACGAACGCAAGAATAGTAGCGCCGTAAGAAATGTCGCCGGAAGTAAGGAGCGATGGAAGGAAACCGTCAATAAGAGGAAAGCGCGAAAGTGATGAAGTGACGGGCCGAACGCCTATTTATATAAATAAACCGTTCACCTCCTCCAAATCGCCCCGAGTTGAGCAAAATTACGGCCTTGCCATCGGCAAGGCAGCAAAATCAAAAACCGTCAAAGGCAGGGGAACGATACCGAGGCGTCACGAGGTTTGCTGTCGACCCTTGTAACGACTCGGAGATGATCCGTCGGGAAAAAGCTCTAAGCAGCCGAACTCCCTAGCAGGGAGAACCGTAACGCAATCAACACCATTTACGGGAACATGAAGTCTCCCCCCGGGAACTCACTAGGTGTCCTACGATCTGTTATAACTCGCCCTGCCAATGCTCTACGAAGCCTAAACAGAGTGCACGCATGAGAGCGCCGCTCCGTGCAAGAGAATGTTCCTCAGAATTATTCTGACCCGCGTGATCCCCGGACTCACGCTTTAGCCCGCGGGGCGGTACCCCGGTATCCCCCGCACGGTCATACGCTTGCTCTCCCCAAGAACCTTCGTATTGACCAGGAGTATTATCCCGACTACTCCCTGGCGGGGTTACTCTCTCAAGAAGTAACCCCTGGGCCCGAGGGTAGTCTCTCGGACACCTCGAATTTCCACACTCTGTATCGAGTCTCAACTCGTATTTTTGATTCCACGGCCTGTCCTGGACAAATCCTGCAACCAAAAGGGGCTATTGTTGGGGCCAGGCCCATGAGCCCAGACCCAATGGATAAATCAGCCCGTACAAACAGGTCCAGCCCAGAAGACTGACTTGTCAAAGCCATCGAAGACTAAGTTAAAGCCTCGTTGTTGACGATCGAAGCGCCTCGCCACCGAGCAGTTAAGCAGGTCGATGTCGAAGCGATCCAGGATGAGAACCCTAGCATGCTGGCGGCGCCCGAACGTTGAAGCCCTAACCACCTCCGAAAGACTCGCAACCGTTCCAATATTCACGACGAGCCGTTGCAGCTCGACGCCTAGGGTTAGCCACTGCCTACCTGCCTCTACCCTGTCTATAAATAGGGGCAGGGATCTCATTTTTACAGCCAATTATTCCTAGAGAAAAACTACACTGTTACGCTTTTGTTTTATTTCTGGATTTATTATACGCGCCCGCCTTTCCCCCAGTTTTCACGTCTGACTATGATTTTTTGTCATTAATTTCCGATTTCTCGCTAATAGTTGTCTCTATTCGATAAGAGTTTCAAGGGCTCCTATTTCACGGAAATTCGAACCTCAACAAGTAGGGATGTCAATTTAGCCCGAAATCCGTGGGTTGGCCCGATTAACCCGAGCTAAAATATGGGTTAGGGTCAAAATATTTTAACCCGAAAAAAATTAGCCCGAATAGTCTTAGACCGAATAACCCGAAGCTCGAAACCCGATGGGTTGGCCCGATTAACCCGATTACTTTTTTTATTAATATATCTATCATAACTATAGTATTGAAATCTACTTTTGATATTTAAGATCATATATATTAATTAAATTTTAAGTTATATAATTGTATTTAGTTCAAATAGTATTCAAATACATAGTTAAGTTTATTTACTTACGAATTTAAAATATATTTAAATATTGCTAAAATTAAAAATAATATATTTTTAATAGTTAAATTAATCATTATATAAGAGTTTGTGATGTGCTTTGTATTTTTTATAAGAGAAAATTAATATTTTGTTTTTTTAATTATTTAATATATTAAAAGAGTGAAAAGGTATTAAAAATAAAAAAATAATTAATAAATTCATTGGACCGACGGGCTAGCCCGAAAACCAACGGGTTAGGGTCAATATTTTTTAGCCCGAAAAAATTTCAGCCCAATTTGACCCGGACCGATTAACCCGCAGCCCGATAGGGCTGACCGAAACCTGATGGGTTAGCCTGATTGATATCTCTAAATATTAGGGTATAATTCAGTGATAAAGAAAACATTGGGGTATTTTTTATAATTGAGGGTATTTTTAATTGACAAAATGAAACATTAGGGTATAATTCAAGGAAGTAGAAATAGTAGGGTATTTTTCATAATTGACCAATAGTTTAGGGTATTTTTCATAATTGACCAATAATTTAGGGTATTTTTCATAATTTTCCATTAAATTAAATTATATTGTGAGTTATATATATAAAAAAGACATATAATATTTTATTAATCGGTTGATTGGATCCGGAGTTGATTTTTTCCAAAGAAATCTCGCTCATATAACCCGACGAGTCATCCTCTTTGATATGCACCAAAAGGACTTCTGAGAAAGAGAAGTTATTGTTGATAGCCTTAACTCTACTTTGACTTAGAATAAAAAATACGACGTATCTCGTCAAATTTGTAAAATAAAATTTATTTTCGCTATTTCAAGATTGTGGTTGCCTGTCAAATGCAATTAATATTAGGTGTGACAGAAAATATATTATTGCCCTTAGGATATATAAAAGAATTAAAAAATATATGGAAATCCTAAAAAATATTAAAAGATAACAATTATATGCATGAATATCTCATGCATATCTAAACTATATCTATAGTTTATCAGGGTGGTTGGGTAAAATGATTTTTATTTCATAACCATTCATGTGGGAGATATTTTTAGGGATAAATCGTTATATTTTTACATTATAATATACTCCTTCCGTCCCGTCAGATTAGTCCTATTTTTCATTTCGTCTGTCCCGTCAGATTAGTCTCATATGTTGAAATGGAAAAAAATTTTCTCACATCAATAAAATATTAATTTCACTACACTCACAAACATTAGTTATCGTGCCAAAGCATATGAGACTAATGTAATGGGACGGAGGTAGTATATTTGATTATTAATATGAATTTTTTTTTCCCCAGTATTATTATTATTTTTCTCTCAAAAAGTATATGTGAATCATGTGATACCATAGGTGGATGCATGGCAGCTTGAAACAGAGCGGAGTTGTACGAGGGTGGTAGCAATCATAAACCCACACACCCAACTTTAACACCGCCACGTCAACGTCACATCAAAAGTTTAAACCTACTAACTTTTTAAAACATAATCCTACAATAATAAACCCACAACACAACTTTAATATGGACTCACATATAAATCCACTCACATATATAATATCATATATATATATATATTAAATAGATTTTTATTTATAATATTAACTTCATTAAATAATAATTTTTCGAAAATAATATAAATTTAGAACAATGAAAAAAAATAGATACTAAAATGTGGTGAATGAACCGACACATTTTTGTTTAAAACAATGAACTAGGGAAATTAAATTAGAACAATATCACATAAAAAAAAGTCAAATGACATAAATGAATTATACAATATATAATATTATATATATAACCGTCAAATAAAAATTATAAAACAACTTACTTTTACATGAAAAAAAAAAACAAATGACATGATATTGTAACCTCATGGTAAAAAACTTGGAGTATTAATTAACTATACAATATATAATATATTTTTTATATACATAATCGGTAATGAAAGACTATATACAATTTTTATATATATATATATATATATATATATAATAATAATAAATTAACAATAAATTAGAAAAAATGTTGGTGGCTGACAATTTTATTTTTTGGGCCCCACAATATGCCTTAAAACCTAGCTTCTATTTTCAGAACCCAACTTCTTCAAATTTGTGCCGCATCACCGAGGTAAAACCTGTGTAGTGGTTCAAACCCAGCTTTATGGGTTTGAACCTGAAAAAAATAGCCCATTGCAACCACCCTGAGTGCCGGCCAAGAATTTTAAATCTCCTTTATAAAAAAATACATTTTTAAAGTATCAATACACGAAAAATAACTCAACCCCAAAATGGTCAAAGTCTGACAATCACCTTTGGCTAGAAGAGGCAGGTCACTCAAGATATCTCTAATATCCCCAACTTAATTAAGATAATTTAAACTTAATTAAATAAAGGATCATTTCGCAACTCATTTAATTGCTCGTTACTTATAATTTAACCCCCATCATTGCATTCATGTCCGTTCTATGCGAACTAAATACCTAGAGGTATGTTTTGAAAGATCCCAAGTGATCATGCAGATGAATTTTACTCAATAAATCAAAGCGCAATTAATTAGAGTTTCTAGTATATATTTTGATACGTTTAAAATTTCAACTCGCTCCCAAATGCTTTGTACCCATAATTGAAGATTCCTCGTTCTTGATTGTTGGTCGACATTCTTTAAGGTATCTTGGATAAGACTCGAGTTCCACTCGGATTCCTTTTGTCTTCTCGTTTTTCACGTGCTCTTCATAGCTTTGAAACAGAAAATTGAATTCCTCTAGTTTTCTAGTTTCTAGTTTCATGCCTTTGGTGTAGCTTCGCAGGTGAAAATCCTGTTTCCAAAACCTAGTCTTCTAGTTCTTTTCAGTTTCTAGTTCTGAAAATAGACTTTCGATTTCTAGTTTCTTCAACTTCTAGTTCTGAAACTAGACTTTAGACATCTCGATCTATTTTCTAATTTCTGGTTTAGAAACTAGATTTATGTCTTCTCGATCTTCATAGCTTCCAGTTTCTAGTTTCTCTATTACAACTCAAATTATCCTATACAAGGATTACATGTAGAAACTGACTAGAAACTAAAAACTAGTTTTGACACACCAAAACATCAAATACGGAGGAAACCGATTTCCTAGTTCATTACAATTATAATTTCACACTATGATTGCGGTTTAACTTTTAATTTTTTTTTATTTTATATTATAAATTTTCTTCAAAAAATCTGGGGCGTGTGTTGGGGCCAGGCCAACTAAGTTCATCAACCCAAGTAACCGTCGGTCCAGAATCGCAGGCCCACCTGGAGTGATAAAAGACCAAGAAACATCTAAGTCCGGGGATCGACACCGACCGTTGGACGAGCACCTGAAGGGATCAGTACCGAGGAGTTAGTCGAGTAAACCCTAGAAGCATGGCGACACGCGACCATTGGAAGCCCTAACCGACCCCGAGAAACTCGGAGCAGTTACAAGATTTGTAGCGAGCACGAGCTCGCCCACTTCTAGGGTTAGGTCAAATGTTCTCCCCCCTATCCTGTCTATAAAAAGGGAGGGAGAACTCAAATTTTGTATCTCTTTACGCTCTGAAATACTATGTTGTAACGCTGCCGAATAATCTTTAGAATACCCAGATTAAATACACGCTTTCTCTTTTAATCCCGATTTCAATTCATTGTGGTTGCATTTCTTCTTTGTTTAGCAATAATATCGCATGTTTACGCGCCCCAGTCAGGTTATCGTTGCAATTCCTTTTCAATTCATTTATTATCGATTAAATTTCTTCTTTGTTACTTGTTATCTCTTAATTCGTTCCAAGGGCTCCATTTATTCGGATAAATCAAACTTCAACATTTGGCGCCCAACGTGGGGCTCTTGGAATCATTTTTCTAACTTGATGGTAGGTAACAACAAAAGAACTGACAACACGACCGAAAACCCTCCCATAGGACCCGACGGAGCGCTCATCCCCATTGAAGAGCTAATCCGATGAACCCAACAAGCCCCCGGCTTGCAAGCAATACCTCTGGACGTGTTTAATGCAATGCTCGCTCGCCTCACTAAAGAGTCGGAGGAAAATCAACGAATGATGAAGGAAATGGACACCCGGGTCTTGGAGCTCCACGCTACAAACCATGAGTTGCGGATGGAAAACCAACACCTTCGCAAGGAGGTGAGCACCCTCAAAAGCCGCCCGATCGTCGACGAGCCTCCCTCTACAGGCGAGTGATAAGCTCATTTTTCTACTCTCTTATCACATTGTTTCTATTTTCTTTTATGCATTTTAGTTTGTTTTCTTGAATAAATTGAGCATGAGTATATATTAGAGGGTGTTATGCTTGTCATGATAAGATTTCGCAGGTTTTAGGCCAAATCCAATGGAAACCCGTACCGAAAGCAGCAGATGTTCATTTGAAAGATATTTGAGTTAGCTTTCTAATGCAACTGGAATCGGGTCAATTGAAGTTCGGGAGTGAAAGTTACGGCCAAAATCGTGAGACTGCGCAAAAGGGTCGAAAGTGGCGAAAATGGTCTCTGTTTCGACCGAGTTGAAGGTCATCTCGACCAGGGCGAATTATTTTGGCAAAATTCTGGGAGTTTTTCACATATTTTGGGCGAGAATTGCTTGGGATTCAAGTTACACATCAATTTGGAAGCAATGAAGACCCCAAAAGGGAAGTTTCAACCAATAAAATCATTCCTTTTGAAGTCATCAATTCAAGAAGGAAATTCCTACCATCCAAGGCCTCAACCCTACTACTATTGAATAGCTCAGAATTATGGTCCTTTTTCAGTCTCCCTTTTTCAGAGCCCCTTTTCAGTTCCCTTCAGTTGTTAATTTTTACTTTAATTTTCTGTTTTCACTTTAAGTTTTTGAGAATTCCTCTTTAGTTTTTGTTAAACCTTTATTGTTTTTAATGCAATCTTTAATTTTCCTTGAAATGTTTATTTTCAATATGTTAAACAGGTTCTAGGGTTTCTCCACCTGTGATGCATGTTTTGATTCAATAATTCAAACCCTTTAAACTGGTTTAAATCCTATGATTTATTTTAAGTCTATTCTCATCGAAGGGTCGAGAGATGAAGACAATTATTAATCAATGGACCGAGAGGTGAAGGTTAGTAATAGGAAGTTAGGATTTAATACTTTTGATTATCTGTCCGACCAAGAAGATTTCAATCGTAGGAAAAATCTAATCTTTATTGAAATTAATTAACTTGTGTGTTTGAGACCGAGAGGAGATAACCACTAGTTAATAATTTAGGATTTAAATTGCCTGACCAAGGAATTAATTCCACAGTAAAAGATTTTCCACCAAAATATCTTTTCTGGGTTTCAATATTTGTTTCTTGCATGTTGATCAGATTGGTAGATTTCCCTAGAATCTGTGCTTTTTAATATTTGTTTTTATCCCTTTAAATTATTTGTTTGCAAACCCAAACTCCTCAAAGTTTGATTTGCCCAAACAAAAGTTTTGAAAACCATATTCTGTACATGATTCTCCCTCGTTGCACTATCTCTGTGGGATCGACCAACCCTTGGGTTGTCTATAAATTTATTTGTCCTATGCTATAATCTGTATGCAGGTTTTTGCATCGATCAGCGAGAAGTAAACCGACCCTCACAGGAACCTCGCGAGGCAACTGGACAACGTGATCGACATCGACCCTCCTCGCAAGGCAAGCACTGGGTACGACGCTTCGGGTGCGGCCGTGATTAGACCGACCACTCATTTCCCTGTCAAATAGAGAGGTACGTTAGGCCCGAGGAATGAGTTCAAAAAATGTCTCAAAGCCTGTATGTCCATGTTCGAGAATTTGCTGTCCAGGATCCCGAGTGCTATAACCCCGGAAAAAATGATCCCACAAGACAGCTATACCGACTCACCTTCACACCCGACATAACCAACACGGATGTTTCGGCAAAGTTCGCACCTCCGTTGTTCACGCTATACGATGGCACAACGGACACCAAAGATCACGTGGCCCTTTACAAGCAAAAGATGCTGACCACTTCGGTGCCGGCGAACCTTCGCAAAGCCTGCATGTGCAAAGCTTCGGGTCTAGCCTTACTGGCCCTGCGATCCAATCGTTTGTCAATCTCCTGAAGAATTCCATCTCGATATTTTTAGAGCTGCACAACACCTTCCGGAAGCAATACTTCAATTGCAAGCGTGTGGCCAAGCATCCCGATGCGCTCAATAGCATGCGCATCAAGAAAGGGGAGTTGTTGAGGTCCTACGTTAGTCAGTTCAACCGCGAGCTCGCGTTAATTCCCCACTACACTCCTCAAACTGCTATCTTTGCATTTAAGAATGGGCTCGGT
This sequence comes from Plectranthus barbatus, assembly GCA_026898455.1. NCBI lineage: Eukaryota > Viridiplantae > Streptophyta > Magnoliopsida > Lamiales > Lamiaceae > Plectranthus > Plectranthus barbatus. Next base: position 435,653 of record JAPKLW010000228.1, read on the forward strand.
GTGACTTCCAAGCTCTATCACGACCTGACCAGTTACCCTTGCAACGACATGGACTCGGTGCTCGCCCAAGCCTGGGCCGAGATCAATTGGGAAGAAGACGAACTGAACCCTATCGCTCGCATGAATGAGCAGAAGGTGCTAGAGCTTGCCGAATCCCAAAGAAGAGATCGACAAAGGCTTGATTCCTCGAGTTTGAGGTACGTGGATCGAAGAGATTACCGAAATGATCGATGATCGAGATGCGATCATCCATATAGTCGAACACCAAGGGTCAGCGAGGTGGCCTTAGTGCCCAACAACCTCAGCATCGACCAGAATTATCTAGTCAATAACATCCTCAAGAACCTCAGAAATGCGGTAAAGTGGCCAAGAAAAATGAAGTCAGATACTAAGTCGTGCGACACGAAGAAGTTTTGCGACTTCCACAACAACCATGGGCATAAAACTAAGGAATGCCAGGCGCTCCGCTTAGAAGTCCTTGAACTCCTAAAGAACGGATTCCTCATGGAATACCTGACGGACAAGGGCAAGAACATGTGGACGAGAGGAAGGCAGACAAACCCAATGGGGAACGCGAAGCCCCAGAACAAACCTCCATAGGCCAAACAGACGATTCACATTATCGTAGGTGGGTCAGAAGTGAGCGATAAATCGCGTTTGGAGGAAAAAAGAGCCCATCGAGCCCTAAACCAGGGGGCTCCAAACGCCAACTTCAAACAATAACATGAGGCAATCGAGTTCACCTGCGACGACGCGCCCGATCTTGTCCACCCTCATCATGACACGCTCCTGATCTCGCTGCTCATCTCCAACTCCAAAGTGATGAGGCTACTCATCGACAACGGTAGCTCAGAAAATATCATGTTCCTTTGGACTTTGAGGGAAATACAGATCCCGATGAGCAAACTAGAGCCGGTCACGATGACATTGTACGACTTCAACGGAAATCAACAACAGAAGGCAGGAGAAATCACCCTACCCATGTATTGCGGAGGTCTAAACCTCGACATGAATTCCAGGTTGTGGAAACAATCCGCCCACAATGCGATCTTGGGTCAGCTATGGATCCACGAACTTAAGGCGATTCCGTCATCATACCACCAAGTCTTGAAATTCCCGACGCCTTGGGTAATTTAGACGATCTGGAGGGAACAGAAGTCCTCGAGAGACTGCTACTATGCCAGTTTCAAAGTCGTTTTTGCCCAACAGCATGACGAGCAAACAACCCCGATAGCTCGACCCGAAGTGGAAGAATTTGAAGAAATCATCATAAACGACTCTGACCTGACACGGACCATCTTCATCGGGTCAGAGCTCGCTGCGGATGTCTGAGGTGCACTCATGAGTTCTCTTGGACGCCAAACCCACATATTCGCCTGGTCGCACTGCGACATGATAGGAATAGATCCGGCCATCATCACGCACCCACTGCAGGTCGATCCCAACGGTAGGCCTGTCCAACAAAGAAGGTGAAAGTTCTCCGCGGAGAATAACCAAGCCATAAACGAAGAAGTCCAAAAGCTCATCGATATTGGGTCTGTACGAGAAGTACGCTACCCCACTTTGCTGGCCAAAGTAGTCATTGTGAAAAAAGAAAAAACGATAAGAATCGTGTATGCATCATCTTCACGGACCTTAACAAGGCCTGCCCCAAAGATCCCTACCCGCTGCCACACATCGACGCTATGGTTAACACAACGATGGGCTATGAACTCCTCAGCTTCATGGATGTATTCTCTGGAAACAATCAGATATGAATGCATCCCGACGACCAAGAAAATACCATTTTCATCACCAGCCAAGGCATCTACTGCGACAAGGTGATGCCGTTCGGGCTAAAGAATGCAGGCTCTACCTATCAGTGCCTAGTCAACTCCATGTTCAAGGAGAAGATCGACAAGACCATGGAAGTCTATATCGATGACATGCTCATCAAGTCCCTGAAGCCCGAGATCACGTGGCTCATCTCGAAGATGCCTTTCAAACACTCGAGTTGTACAACATGAAGCTGAACCCGACCAAGTGCTCGTTTGGAGTATCACCTGGAAAATTCTTAGGGCACAAAGTGACCCAGAGGGAGATAGAAGCGGATCCTGCACAAATTAAAGCTATCCAAAGCATAGAACACCCGATCACACTGTCGGGGCGGTCTTGATGCGGGAGGTTAACGGCAAGTAGCATCCGGTGCACTACGCCAGCAAATCCCTGTTGGATGCCAAAACTCGCTACACAGCTCTAGAAAAACTTTTACTCATAAATACTGCCTGGAAGCTACGCCCATATTTCAAAGCGCACCCTATAGAAGTAATCATGACTTACCCGATACGAGCAGTACTCTCGAAGCCCGACCTCTCTGGCCGACTGCTCAAATGGGTCGTGGAGATGGGGGCTACAGAATCCAATACAAACCCCGGACCACTATCAAATCACAAGTACTAGGATATTTCATCGCTGATTTATCCACCAACCAGCAGCTCAAAGAGGAAAACACACTCTTCGCAATGACACAAGCGGACTCTAATTCTGGCCTGTGGTCTTTAAGGATTGATGGCGCCAGCAATGTACACGGAAACGGGGCTAGGATAGTACTTACAGATCCACAAGGAGAAAATTACGAAGGAGCCATTCGACTCGACTTCCCCTCAACTTACAACGAGGCAGAAAGGATGAAGTTAGCTCAGGAACTTGAGGCTAACAAAATACGTGCGGAGAGCGACTCCCAACTGATTGTCAACCAATTAAAAGGGACTGATGCCGTGAAAGAAACCCGATTGAAGCTATACCACGCAGTGGTAAAGGATCTAAAGGCTAAAATAGATGAATGGGACCTGCGCCACATCTCGGGCGAATCAAATGTCCGAGCAGACGCCCTAGCCAATATGACTACCACTAGCACAACTCCGAACAACCGACTAAATCCCGAAGTATGGTTGTTGTCGCCATCTGTCACCACACAACACCACGTCACACCTGTCAGCCAAGACGAAGACGATTGGAGGATTCCCCTAATTCAACACTTAACAGAGGAATATGTCCCGGACGAAAGGAACGAGGCCATCAAAGTCGAAAGGATGACCACTCGGTTCATGCTAATCGAGAACAACTTATATGGACAATCATTCGGGGGACCACTTCTCAAATGCATCGCAGCCTCCGAGACCGAGCGCATACTGGCATAAATACACGAAGGCGACTGCGATAACCGCACCGAGGCTAGCTCCCTGACCCACAAAGTGATCACAGCCGGATCTTACTGGCCAATGTTAAAGAATGATGCCATTGATCACGTCAAACGATGAATTTTTTCTTTTTTGATGCATGTATGAATAATTCAACTCAATAACATGGTTCAATTCTTGGTTTTTACTTAATCAAATCTAGATTTAAAGTAGGATCGAGAGATGAATTTGAATCTAGGTTTGTAGTTATTAATTGAAGGACCGAAAGGTGAAAATTAGTAATAGGAAGAGAGAATTGGATGCAATTGTTTTCTGTTTCAAAAGGAAGAATTAATTGTAGGATTGAAATCTGATAATTATTGGGATTGGCTAATATTGTGTTTTTGAGACTGAGAGGAGATAATCACATATTAGTAATCTAGGGTTTAATTGCCTAATCAAGGAATTTTATCCATCTGAATCTGATTTATTCCCCATTGCTGAGTTGATGAATTTTTCATGTTGATAATCTAATTATCTGCCCCGGAATCTATATCTTTAATTATTATTTTTCAAAACACTTTACTTTTCTGCATTGTCATCTTTAAATTCCAAACCAAAACCCTATTTTCAATTTGCTCGAACAACTGTGGTTTGAAAACCATGGCTAGTACATATGATAGTCTCGTTATATAGTCTCTGTGGGTTGGACTACCTTAGGGTAAAATTATAAATTTATTTGCCACTGTTCTATAATTTATCTGTTAATTTTAGCAATGATCAAATTGGCACCGTTGCTGGGGACTGTTAGATTCTATTTTCTTATTAGTTTGTTTTTAAATCTGTTGGATTGAGTTTTTATTTTTATTTTTGTTCTAATTTTTGAGTTTGTGTGCGTGTGTGATTTTCTGGGTTTTGCATATGTATCGATTGACACATACCATGTCGACCGACACAGCCGCTGAACTCATGCGTGTCGATTGACAGGACCCCTGTTGATAAACACAGAGGCTGATTTCTGCAGTCTTCTTTTCTCAGGTTGCATGAACACAAGGGCTTGGGAAAAACCACTCAAAGCTTTCGACCCAGAAATCGAGGACACGGTCCAGAGGAGGAAAAGCAAGGAAAAATAAGGCACAATTATGAACATGGAACCACCACACAACCCGAATAAAGAGGATTACCATGGCATGCCACCCTTGGAGGATCCCGACACACAACTCACTCAAGAGAATGCCCTTCTCCTAGCCCAAGAGGTCAACCACATGAAAGATATCATCAAACAATTGATGGCTGAAAGAGAAACAAACATACTCGAGGTTGCAAGGAGAGAAAGAGAAAGAGAGCAAGAAAGATGACGCCAAGAGGACTCTGATGGTGAGGATTCGAACGCCATGGCAAGGAGGTACAGACCATAGCCTGGGAATGAGGGATTTATTATTGGTATCACTGCCAATAACCTTGAACTCAAAACCAGTTTGATTCAGATTGTTCAACACAACCAATTTGGTGGCCGAGCAGTGGAGGATCCATACACTCATCTCCGAATGTTCATGGAGGTGTGTGAAACCATCAAGTAGAATGGAGTTAGCCATGATGTGATCTGTCTACGTTTGTTTCCCTTCTCACTTCGGGAATTGGACGTAGTTTACAGCCCTGGATTGCAGCAGCATCTGCACTTGGGCAAATCTCCGAGCAGAGTTCCTTGCTGCCTTCTTTCCACCATCTGTGATCATTCAGAAAATGATGGAGATTTAGCAGTTCCACTAGAAGATGGACGAGTCCTTATTCAAGGCATAGAGCAAATTTAATGAGCTTTTGAAAAGTTGCCCGGGCCATGGAGTTGATACCGAGGAGCAGGCCCAAATCTTCTACAAAGGAATGAATGAAAGAACTCAAGAGTCGGTGGACAATGCAGCCGGAGGTTCTTCGATGAGCAAGTCACCTGAAAAAGCCCTCAAGCTATTCAAGAAGATGGCCCCGCACACTCAACAATGGGCCAATCTAAGGAGACCTCAAGTTCGAGCAGTGGAAAAGAAGAAAGATGACACCCTCAAGAAGGAAATTGAAAAGCTTAAGAGGGAGGTGGAGAAACTGACATCTAGTTCTTGTGTTTCTGTTGCACAGGTTGATCTCGTAGCCGATGTGAACTACATGAACCGAGGAGGTTATCAGAATCAGTACAGGCAAGGGGGATACCAGCATTACCACCCAAGAGCTCATCTGGGTTTCTCGTATGCTCAACCTAAAGGTGCAGAACACCCTCCACCAGACTTCGATGTTCAAAATAGAGAGATCGTGGAGAAGAAGAAGGAGAGCTTCGACGAGGTGTTGCAAAATCTCATCAAGGCATCCGACTACCGGGTTGGGAAAATCAAGCTAGAAGTGGCAAGGGTCAACACCAAAGTGGACAGACTTAGGAAGCACGTGCAGATAAACGAGACTCAAGTCAGTCAGATTGCTACCTTATTAGGTACGCAACATCAATAAGGGAAGCTTTCGAGCACCACCGAAGTGAACCCCAAGAACCAAAAGGAGTGCAAGGCAATCAATTTGAGGTCCAGAACCAGCTACCAGGGTCTAAGGATGCCCCAAAACAAGTTTGGGGGAGAAGAGGAGGAAACTCTCGCTAGAACGCCCTCTGTATTGACCGACACACCCTGTGTCGATCGACATAAAGGACATGAAAATGCAGCCATGTCGGATGATGAAGAAGAATCGATCGACAGGAACTCAGCGGGTGTGTCAATTGACACACCCCTTATCGATCGACACAGAGGGCAGGTCAACATAAATCCTGCCCAATCGACACAGAAGTCTCGCTAGCTCAACAATTTGAGTTCCAAAGTTGGTCCGACACCTCCAATGCCCTTTCCTCAGCAGTTCGTCAAGCAAAAGGAGGATCCCAAGTTCTCGAGGTTCTGGACAACTTGAAGAAATTAAGTATTAACTTACTATTGATCGAGGCTTTGAGAGAGATTCCGGGCTACATGAAGTATCTCCGCAAGTTGATGAGCGAGTAGAAGAATGCTGAAGGAATCAACATATTTGAAGATTGCTGAAGACGCTAGTAAAAGGCTAGCAAACACAGAAGAATTCTGGATACGCCTAAAAGAACGCTGAAGGAGTAAAGCAAGCATGTTATTGAATCTCAGCAGGGCTGCTAAGATATTAGCAGACTTTCAACTGCCAGCAAACGCATAACAACAATCAAAATAATACGAAGTCGTGAAATAGAAGGACTCAAATTACAAGAAAACCTGACAAATCAGAGTGAAGGATATTTAATAGACACAAGAAAGGTTTCCATATTCAAACTGAAAGATCCATTCTGATAAAGATGGCTAAGATTAGGAGGAACACCAATCAGAGTCGAAGGAGACCTGAAGAGTCACTGTGCTTCGCAGGAAAAGAAGGACGGAGATTGGCAAGCAGACACTCTTTGTCTAACGGATAAGATTCAAAATAGTCATTTGAATCTTCACCTATAAATAGGTGTTATCAAAGTGTGGTTGAGAGGTTCGCGAAAAATCTACAACAAAGAAATTAGAAAAGATCTTAATACTCTCAATCCCACGCGAACTCACATTTGAGCGTATACTTGATCGAAGCTTCACACAAGCTTACATATTCAAAGCTTGAAACCTCAGAAGTATTACTTTTAAGGTTAACTTTGGGATTCTTTCTATCCTAGAAAGAATCTAGCAGTCACCTTGCTCTGCAAGCGTGATTATCACGGGCCCTTTCCAAACAATGAAAGATTCTGGGAAGAACTATAAAACTTTCAAGGTCGACGTCCGAGGAGAAGGGAGGTTTGTCCTCACTCTAAGGAGTGTCAAAGTGAAGATTGAAGACCGAGGTGCTTGTAGGTGCGCGTTGACCAGACGGAGACGGAGGACCTGCTCAACGTTAGAGATCAAGCCTGACCTTGTAGTTAATCAATAGTGAATTTTCAGTCAGGAGGACTGAAGAGTGGACGTAGAAAAATTATTCAGACCATTATAAACCCCGTGTTCATTTACTGTTTTTGTTTTGTTACTTATTACTTATTTAAAACTGAACACACCAAGTGTTGAAGTATGATCTGCAATAAACCTAAAGAATACTCGAGCTTAAACACATTTGATAATCACTTGCTAAGTTGTGACCTTAGCAAGATAAGTGCAAGATATTATTAAAACTTTCGCAGCAAATATAGATACTATGATCAGGGACTAACATGAGAGATATTACTCGATTAATCAAAATATAGCAAAAGTAAGATTGTTGATCACACTGGAATATGTGAATTCAGCTAGGTTAAAAATAAAAGCATAAGGGGCGAGAGAGATACAATGAGATTTTGTCTTCAATCCAATTTTCAGTTTTTAATTGATTTGAGAGATTACAAGTACATTCAAAAACTAAAAACTAAAAAAACAAAAAGTTCAAAAACTTAAATTCACATACTTATGGAGGAGGACGTTGCTCTGATGAAGATAACTTAGGGTAAACAATTTTTTCGGCCAACTCCATTATTTCTTTGTAGTGAGCTTCCCTCCTCTGCCTCTTCTCTCCTCAGTCTTTCTGCTTCTTCTTGCTCCTTTCTCTTCTTCTTTTCTTCTTCCTTCTTCTTTTCTTATTTCTCCTTTTTCCGCTCCTCTTTCCCCTTTTTGACAACATCAAATAATTTTGCCACTATCTACTTTATGGAGGAGACGGATTCAACAGTTTCAGCATCCTTTTTCTCTTTCTCATCCAGCCTTGCCTGTACCTCCTGGCTTTCTTGCCTTATTGCTTCAAGTTGAGTTTGGACATAGTTCTTCATTTCAGCAAATAGGATGGATGGAGAATAGTTTGAGGTAGCTTGGCATGTGACTTCATAAATTTGGATCAGTGGCATGTCAGTGGTTATAATGGTTGGGGCAAAAGGTTACATTCCCCAGATCATCCTCCTTTGCTCTTCTTCTCTGGCCCACCTCTCTTCGTCCTCCTTCTTTTTATTTTCACACCTATTCTCTTGGCTCTTATTAGATTGGCAATTTTTGTAAGATGTTGAAAGTCAGAGCCTATAATTTGGTGGATCAGTTCAGCTGCCCTCTCCGCAGTGTTTACCAAGGTTAGTTCAAGGGAGAGAGCCACTGCCTGCTCCAATTCCTCCTTCTCTAATTCAACTTCGGTTTTCAGACTCCTTTGTTGCTCCGCAATTCTCCTCACTTTCTCTAATTTTGCAGCAATGATATTCTAATAGTCACCAAGAGCTGGAATTGGATTCTCAGTAGCTTGTACTCCTTATGCAGTATGAGAAACAGGGATTTCAGGAATGTCAGTTTTAGTTTCTTGAAGTTCAGTTGCTTGAGTCTTGGCCTCATACGTAAAATTAGGAGGGGGGAGCCCGAATGCGTTCTTTGAAGTAGAGGTTTGTTGCGTGTAAGCACTGATGCATAGGAGCATATTCCTTATTTCCTCCTCCAACATCTGCTTCGTTCGCTTCTGCCCACTCCACTCCAAGGCCCAGCCTTCGGATCTCAAGAAAGTTAAGCCCAGTTTGGCCTGCATTATGGGCTTGTCCTCCTCATTGAGTTCATGCTTTGCATAGTCAAACCTACTGAACCTTCGAAATTCATTTTTCAGCTCAAAATCGACGAGTCTTCATCTTCAAGGATATCAGGGTAGAGGAGCATGATCTCTTTTGTTACCCTCTTCTCCACTTTCTTAGATATTTCTGCAGCCAACAGAATGAGTTTTGCATCTCCTACATTCTTCTCTTTGATTGGAGGGCACCACATCTTCAATCTCTCAGATGTATACTCAAGGTGGAGAAGCCCACTATGAGGAATTCTGTAGTGAACAAACTCACTGGCTTTGAATAGTCTTTCTTTCTCCCTCGGATCCCATGGGTGGTGTCTCCATTGACCTTCCTTGTCCTTTGAGAAGTTGAACACGGCACCTAAGGTCATCTCATCATCGGGTTCGGAGTCTTAGGCCTCAGAGGAGGAAGATAATGAGTCACCAGGCCTTCCAGACTTACTCCCTTCCCTCCTTTTACTCCTTTAGAAGACTAAGTTTTGCTCTTCTCAGTTTCACCTTGGCCCTGAGAGGATTGAGTTTCAGTTTTGGCCAGTTTTTCCGGGGTGGTCACCCGCTTATCTACAGCATCCTTAAGGACTTTCTCCTGATTGGCAATCACTTCATCCAGAATTTCTTTCCCCAGTTCAATGGGGTTGGTCTCCCCTTCACCTCTCTCAGTTTCAGCAGTGGTGGAACCCCCTTGCACGTCCACCACCTACCCTTCACTTTCATTGGTCGATTGTTCTAGTTTGGTCACCCCTGATTCAGACTCGGTTTGAATAAGCTCCGGATCAACCCATATTTCAATAGGCTGCTTCTTCTAAGCACCTTTATCGAACACATGAGCTTCTCTGTGTAAGTCGACAAAAGCTCCTTGAGAAACTAATTCAGAGAGAGTAGGAATATTTTTCTTTGGGAGAGTAATAGCAACAGGGCCCTTAAACTCTAATATCTTCCGGGCAGTCATCATTGAGATCAAAGTTATCTCTTTTCTTATTTTTCATCTTCTCCACCATCAACTCTTTTCCCTATCTCTTCTTTCCACTTGCAATCTTCGTTTCAGCTTTCTACATTTGTTCCTCTTCAATCCTCATTCTCTCACTCTTTTTATCAATCACCTCCCTTGCACACTCCTTCAAAGTTTTCTTTTGTGGTATTTTGGTGGGGTTAAACCTTTTCTTCCTTACAACCACTGGAATAGCAGCTCCAGGAAATGTATCACCCCTTCCGTTGGGTGAGCCCGACCTCTTCTCAGTTTCAAACTTCTTTTTCAGCCTTCGGAATGTCTTACTTGTGACATCTTCAAAGTGGGTAAGAGTGGGCAGATCCTCCATCATTTGCTCAAAATTGTCATCCTTTTCACCCTCAGTTTCTATCCTCTACTCATCGGAACTATGGATTTCCGTGATAGCATGTCTTGGAGGGACAAAATCAGTAGCCACCAACATTTCACCATCATCAACAACCTTCACTATCTACTCAATCAAATAGCTTTTTTTTTTTTAAGCCAAAACCCACTCCCCTGGCAAAAGTGCCCTTCTCAGTCAGGGATGTGGCCCTCCCCACATTATCAAGCAACCTCTTAAACACGAACTCGGCCCAATTCCCTTCCACCTCATCATCTAAGGCCATCAGAATGAGAACCCACCTCACATTGCAAAATGCGGATTGCAATGTCTCCCCAAAACTTGTAAAAACCATCCATTTCAGAAGTTTTGTGGTTTACCTTCCAGGAGATTAGAACGGAATCCTTCTTCCAATCCATCCAATGCATCTCCATCTCCTTTTTGGCAATAGGGCCTGATTGTTTGTAAGTTGAGGACTATCATTCCTCAATCCGAAAACATGGCTCAGCAGTTTGTGATGAACCTTGATTTGGAGTTCGGCCATAGAAGTTCCAAAGGACCTCGCATCAAGTGCCACGACAACGTTGGCGTAGAAGTCTGCTACCATATACGGATGAAAAGTTGAGTATTTATCAAACTCCATTGGTGATCTCCACCATTTTCAAACCCTAAGAGCAACGACAAATGACATGGAGGGAAGTTGTTTGAAAAAGCTGCATGAAACATTTAAACACTTGATTAGCTTAAGGCATCTCTATGTTTCTTGTACAAAATTGCCTGCACGGATCGGGAAATTGACTTCTCTTCAAACACTTCCTCACTTAGGGTTACAAAATTAAAGAGATTGGAGGATTAAAGAATTTGAATGAGGAGATTTCCATTTATAACCTTGAAAAGGTTCGTGATAGAAAAGAGGCTAAGGCTGCACAGTTATGTCACAAGCCTAACATGTACAAGGTAAAATTGGTGTGGAGTAACTATAGGAGGGGTAATGACATAAATGATGAAGATGTATTGGATGGATTACAACCACACCCAAATATAAAGAGTCTTGAGATTAATGGATTCAAAGGAACAAATTTCCCACTTTGGATTTGAAAGATAAATTAAGCAAAGGTTGTTGGACAAGATCACTTGATAATTTAATAGAGATAACACTTGCAAGTTGTAAGGAATGTGAATATATCCCAATGTTGGGGCACTTACCACACCTGAAGTCTCTTTACTTGCAAGGTCTTACCAATGTAAAATCTATAAGCCCTTCATTTTATGGCATTGAAGAACACAAGACAGGTAACGAGACAATTATGGTGTTTGCGGCTCTTGAAAGACTCGAGTTACAAGACATGACAAATCTAACAACATGGGAAGAAGTGAGCTTGCCAACAACTTTGTATTTGAAGTTGATCAATTGCATGAATTTGAGGTGTGCTCCAAGTCATTTCCCATGCCTTAAAGAACTAGAGATTGATAATATGAAAAGTGACTTGCCTTTGGCAAACATATGTGGATCCGAGCTTACCTGACTCACTAAACTAAAATTGTGCGAGTCGATGGAATAACATTTCTACCTACCAGGCTATTGACATGGCTGCGGAAATGACTCGTCTTACTGGATTAAGAATTGAAGGAGTTCCGGAGTTTATTGACATGGCTGCGGAGATTGGCTCGCTTCCTAACTCACAAAGACTGTGGATTGATTCTAAAAACTACAAGGATCTTGATTCGATCAGCACACGTCTTTATCACTTTTTTCCAATATCCAAATCCCTCCGGCACCTGGTATTTGATGGGCTAAAGCAATGTGAACATCTCCCGAATCAGATTCAACATCTTACTAGTTACTACTCTTACTTTTCTAACTATAAATAAAATGGGAATTGAAGCATTACCTGAATGGTTGGGGAACTTGCAATCTCTGAAGATTTTAATTCTACAAGAATGTCGGAAGTTAAGGCGTCTACCGTCTAAAGCAGCCATGCTCCGCCTCACAAAATTAACTTTTCCCGGCATAGAAATAAAAGTGTCCTTTGTTAATGCAGGATATGAAAAAAAGTTATTTTGTGTCGTCCAAGGTTTCTCACATCCCTACTGTCTTACTAAATGGGGAATTACTTTGAGCTTATGTTAATAACTGAATGCAAGTCTAATACAGCTGTTTTTGAATAATATTATGTGGAATCTTATTTTATAAAATTGAGTTAATAACATTTGGGTAAAAGAGTATTCGATTATTAATCGCGCAACGTACTGGACTAGTAAATAAATAATTTAAGAAACTTAATTGCAACAACCAAAACTACTTATGAAGATGGTAGTAGAAAATATCTTTAAAAAATGAACAAACTTAGATAAATCATTTCCACAATCTCGCGTCACCTTAAAAATTATTTCAAGCAAAACCATTCATATATATATGAAGCAAAACCTAGTGCCTCTCTCACAAGCAGCTCGACGGCTCCACGATGCCGGCGGTTGTGCCGCCGGCATTCGAGCACATTGACCGCGCCGATTCGTTTTGGTAACTAAGATTAACGTTCTCTAATCTAATCCCATGGCATGGACTCTTCTCACTGCAGTCGAATTTTACGGCCACTTTTGTTGCCGATGTGCCTTGAATATCTTGGTAAATTACGTTACTAATTTTCACACCAGATACCTGTAGGAGTATGTAGCCATATATTATGCAAAATTGAATTTGATTAAAAATCAGAATTTTCTAATTCATGAGTGTTCAACTATAATATGTGATGGAATTATCACACATTTAAGTAATTAGAATTTCTCCTTAATCAAATACAATATTGGGATGGTAATTATATACTTATACTATTAGCTAGCCATTAAAAAAATGAATCCAGACATCAATTCGTTAATTATTCCAAATTAACTTTTTCCACCTCTTCAAAAAATGATACAATTTAGATCAGTACCAATATAAATACATTTTTTTAATCAATATTATATGCTTCTTTATTTAGAAAATAGTAAATTTGTCAAAATACATTATGTATTATTTTTATAATATTAAAATATATTTAACAAATTATATATTCAGATCTTTTTGCAAATCTTGTAAAAATAAATTTATTTTTTTAACAATAACTTAATATTTTTTATTGTACATTCAACTTTAGTTATAAATTTAAATTAGTAGATGAAACAGGAAGCCTTCAATAATAAATTAATATATAAAATTAATTACACTCATATTATCTACAAAATATCAAATAAAGCAAATTAAAAAATATGTAGTGTTAAAAAAAGAAAAAAAGGGAACGGAATGATGTAGTTTTATTGAAATTTGTTATTGTGTTTGTTTGCATGCTATAATATAAACAGCAGTAAATAAAGTAAAAAAATAAGATAAAATATAATAGATGTTGGTGTGATATATTTTTTTAGAGGGAAAATGATAAGATTTTAGAACTCACAATATAAAAAAGCATTGATATTCAAGGAAAAGTTCTTTATATTTTGTCACACTTGATCTCTTCTACATTATATATATATATAATATATGCAAATATATATATTACTATATATTATATGAAAAAGAGAGAGAGAGAGAGTACCTGTCCAGGACAATTTATGTTAGATGGGCAATAATTTTGATCAATTACAATGGGGTTTTGGACATTGGACATAATGGCATGTTGAAACAAAACATTCTTTGCAAAACCTTTGCTTGCTCTCCCCCATGTTTTTATTCTCACCCCATTTTGTGTGTTTTGGAATGTCACACTTCTCACAGTCACATTTTCCACCCCTTCCTCCTCAAAATCCTTTCCTAGGCTTCCAATGCTGCCCAAATTATGCAACAGAGTACATTTATTAAAAATACATGCATGGATATTTAACTATTTTGTTACTTGCAATATATATTTTCAAAGAATTAATATCATGATGGATGTTGTTCAAGAATTATTTCTTGAAAAGCCGATAATATTGGTCTAGCACTTAAATAATGCACATTTGGCAAAATTAGCAATGTGCATGCATGTAGTAAGTCAAGATTTACCTAACGAATCATATATAGGCAAACCATTTGCTTAGTGGTGTAGAATGATTTGCTGCTTATTTACCAAAAATCTTATTAAGAAAGTATAAGCTCGAGTTCTCACCCACATAATATTATTATTGTCAAAATTTCCGCTAGATGTTAAGTGACCCACAGCAAAACTGAAAATCCTCAAATAGTTATGTTTAGTCTTTTTGGTAATTAATCAATGCCTATAAGCCACCTAGATGGGCTAGGCACTATAGGTAGCCCACTAGGCTAGTATGTCTAGCAGCTAATTTTTTACATTATTTTAAGTAATTTTTTAATTTTTTAATTAATAATCATATATTTATATTAACATTCTAATTAATTATTACCTAGAAATCGTATGGGCTCCACCTAACGATTTTTTTACATATGATATGTATATGTATGATAGTATATATTTGCAGTGACATAATATTCGAGATATGAAACAATATTAGATGAATTAAGTAGTTACCTTATGCCATGGCCGGGGCCGCAACCAACATCTTCAATCCACAAACCGGTGGCGCCGGGTCCGATGGAGATGCAGTCGTCGCCGGTGCCGATTTTGGAGTTCAAAATAGTGACGCCGGTCGACAATTGAACGTGAACTCCATCAGTGTTGGGGCTGTCTCCAGAGGCCAAAACAGTGACTCCTTGTAACATCACATTTTCGCAACCATTTATCACAATATGAAACATTTGGCTGTTTAGTGATGTCAATCCGGTAATTATCACATTTTTCGTCTTCGAAATCCCCAATGTCTGCACACCAAAAAAAGTCATAATTAATAAAAAGAAATGTATTAAGAATTAAAGGTCCTATTTCCTTTTCCCGGTTATGTATTTATAGCAAAATCATGTGTTCATATTTATCGATGGAAATTTTTTATCTAATAATATAGTAAGTGAGAGAAGCTCCATATAATCACATGAACATCAATTTTAGTCTTTATTTTTTTACTATTATCTTTGTTACTATATAAATATAATATAAATAATAATAATAATAATAATCTAAAAAATAAAATCATAGTTGTTACTTCTGCTTTAAAATATTACATTTTCGCTAATTTACTATATTTACTTCATTTATTTAAATAACACAAGCATAATTTGTAGATTAAATTTCTATTTTTGTAGGCTTTGATCTACTTTTTAATTTCATTGAGTTTATATGTATTGTTATAGGAATAATATAAAAAATAATTTATATTATAATATAATAATATATAATATTGATGAATCACAATTAAATTTATATAGAAAAGAATTACCAAACGAATGTATAAATACATAACTTTATTAATTATATATTAATATTATAAAATAAAATATTATCAGTTTTCAATTGGCGTAGGTGTAAATCTTTATAACTATAAAAATGGAGTAAATACTCACACGTAGTCGAGTAAAGATCTTAAATACTAAAAAAAAAAAAAAAAAAAAAGATTCATACTAGTTCGGAATAACTACCACCTTCCACATCCCCACTATCATGAAAAATAACTCGATCTAAAACAGTTAATTCATACAAAATCATATATGTATATTGATATAATATATGTATACAAAAATAAAGAGATCATATTTATGTGTAAAAAAAAACTCAAGACACGTACCGTAACGCCACTAGGACAATTGTTGCCGCCGTTTGTCTTGCAAGCCCACAAGGCGGCGCCTTGGCCGTCAAGGACCCCTCCTCGAATCGAGACGCCGTCAGCCCGTTCGAAGAGGAGCCAATAGTCCTTGTCTCTGATGGCACCGTAGTCAGCCGGGGCGACTAGGGTTCCATCGAGACGAAAGGTGACGGCGTTGTTGCTGCAGGGACCCTTGAAATGCAGGCGGTTGAGCAAGAACCGGCCTTGTGGGACGTGGATGGTGGATGGAGTTGTGGAGGCACAAGCTAAGGACCATGCCTTCATCATAGAGGTCGTGGATTCGATTTTCCCGTTTGGGTTTGCTCCATAGTCCAAAATGTTGTAGGTTGTGGAAGTGGCTGCGACTGATTGGTGGAGACATACGAGGAAGAGAGTTGTGGAAAGAATGGTTGTAGTTTTAGCCATGTGCCTTGTAATGATTCTTGGGGATTTGGTGTGTGAGAGAATTGAGGAAAGTGTGATTTTGGTAGAGTGGGAAGTTGTGGAAGTTTTAAGGTGGTATTTATAGTTGAATTACTACATGTACGACGTCGTTTTATGTTTTGGAGGTTGTTTAAAGTAAGCTAAATATGGAGTTTTATCCATTCAGGATCCAAAAATAATTTATAAAATTTTCAATATTAGGTACTGTATTGAAAATTTATTTTTTGGATAGTCAATCAATAATAAATTTAATTTTCAAGTTCTAAACTGATAATACTGCAAATATTAAATATTTATAGACAGAATTAAGGAATTATTACCTACAGAACTCCAGATGCATGGAGGGCGAATAAATTAATGTTTTATTATTTATGAAATTAAATATTAATAGAATAGAAAAAACAAAATATGTGAACTTGAGAGAGGCATAAGTTTAACAGCCCGACATTGCATGAACCTGCCAATCTTTCTCAACCTAAGATTCAACGCTGTCTCTGCCAAATTTTCAAATTTATCAATCTAAAACTTATAAGAGAAATCTAAAGATAAAACTATTGATTAAAGATATGAAAATGTATTCTTCATTATTTAATGAGGAGAGGCTTAGTCTCAAATGGTTGATAACCAGTTTCTAAATATCGATCAAGATTAAACATCAACGCTCAACATATTCACTTTATATTTAATAGCTAATTAATGAAAGAAAAAACGAGAAAACTAATAGTTTTAATTTCAAAGATTCTAAATTTCAAAGAATTTATTCCAAGATTTTAGTTAGGGTTTTTTATCCCACATTGTTTGTCTAAAATTTTACCTCAACTTAGTTTCATTATATTCTCTCTTTTAAAAAAAATAATTTCACGTAGAATTTGTGTTAGCATCCATGTAGAAAAGTGTGTGTCTCGATTATAATTTTAATTACTTCGTGAACAACTTGGAGTTGTAGAGTTCGAACGTGTGTAAATCACAAAATACTCGACACGAAATGATCGTGATGAGTTTACGTGGTTCGGCGCTAACGCCTACGTCCACGGGGTTGTATGAGTTTTCATTAGCCAAGCATGAAGATACAAGAATGTTGCAATTACACTTCCTCTCTCACAGATCTCTCTCTAAACTGAATACTCAAGCTAGCTTGCACAATGGGATGAAGAATAAAAAAACAGAAGAAACCCTAATCTATTTTCTAATAACAGAAAAATCGACAATCTCACCAAATCTCCATTCATTAGATGACACGTGTCCCTTTCTAGCCTCTCTTCACCAAACAACACTTTAGTAAGTGTAAAACACGACTTTACCTTCAAACACCTCGTATTTCAATTGTTGAAGACTGCTTCGACGTGCAGCTACTCAAACTCACTTCTCATGCATGAATAGCCATGCATTCATCTTCACATTCTCCCTCCTGAATGCAAGGTTGACTAACATCATCCTTCCCCCACACAAGTTCCATTACAGAACATAAGTCTGACCACATGGATCAGAACAGCCCAATCAGTCTGAAGCAAAAAACAAACTTAGTTGTAGGCACAACCTTCGATGGTAGATACATTCTCCATTACTAGATCTCCTATGTCCACTATCTCGAACAAAGTGATATAAAACATTGATATGTGCGTAAAATGACCTATATTTTGATGTTTGTGCATGCATGTTTGAGTCAATTTTACTCCCATATCATATGCTTTTTGCTTCTTTTTGTTATGTTTTCGTGTTTTGTGTGTTTTGGATGGTGTAGGTTAGGTTTTGGGCATAATTCAGCACTTTTGGCTAAGTTTTGGAGGAAAATTGCTCGATCCGAGAGTAAAGAGGTGTGGAGATCGACCTGGAGGAGTAGAGAAGGCAGCAGGGGAAGTTCAGAGCCATTTCTTGATCGATCCACTTTTGGATCGACTGATCTGGAGGTATGATATGTGTGTAAAATGACCTATATTTCGATGTGTGAGCATGCATGTTTGTGGCCATTTTACCCTCATATCATATGTTTTTGTTGTTCTTTTGTCGTGTTTTCGTGTTTTTGTGTTTTGAATGTTGTAGGACGTGTTTTGAGCATAAATCAGCACTTTTGGTTGAGTTTTGGAGGTAAATCGCCCGAGCCGAAAGTTAAAAGGAAGTTGGATCGACCGAGCAGAGCAATGGAAGGAAGAAACCTGATTTCGAAGAGATTTCTCGGCCGAGCCAGGGCAGGCTCGACCAAGCCATTGGAACAGAGGCCTGGCTCGGCCGACCCTGCAGTGCTCGACCGAGCCTGCACTTCAGAGGATCCGCTTGGCCGAGCCAAGCTTGGCTCGACCGATCCATTGCGGGCGATCCGAGGCCTTGGGAGCTCGTCTATAAAAGGGGGATCTTCGAATTTTAAAAGAACTTTTGGTCAGATTTCAAATAACCGTTCCTAGAATTCTCTCTAGATCCATCTTCAACCACTCTCCATCCACATTCAAGAGGATCTAGGCCACATTCCTCCAAATTTGGTGAAGATCAAAGAAGAGTGTAAGGTAGATTGAGTCCAAGGAAGGCAATTGAGGAAGATCAACGCTAGACCTATCAATTTTGTAATGGATTCTATTACTTTCTCTATTGTATTGTACGGAATTGAAGGTATGAGGAACTAATTTCTATTGTGAATGTTGATTGAATGGATAATGTGTTGAGATGAGATTGATTGATGATTGTTTACTTTCCTTTGAGAGCTTGAATTGCACTAGATCTTGTTCCTTATCTCTTAGTTGTAGGTAATAGCCAACCTAGGGGGTAGTTGACGTGAACGCTGCAACCAACACGCGGGCAGAATCATCGTGAATAGTGTAGATTCATACAATTTAAGTTCCAATCCCTGTGCGGTGCTTGGTCGTAGGACGATAATTGATGTTCTATTTGGAGTGGTCTAGGGCTTAATAACGTAGCTGTTTGCAAGTCTTAGTATCATCAACCGTTAGCTCACCGTGACAAGGGGTTAACGAGTGTAGGGTCGATTGCTCAATCTCCTAGGGATTAAAATTGGTTTACATCACGATTTGATCAAATTTGCACACATTTGATATTCATTCAACATTCACTCTTATCTCATTGCTATACTTGGTACTTTTTCTATCTACCTTTGTGAAATTCATTGATTGTCAAATCTTTAGTTTGATAATTGATTCATGATGGTTATGATTGATGTGTTTGTTATTGTTTAGGATAGATTACTATTTTGCCTAGTTAATAGAAACTTTCAACGACTTGTGTTTGCCTAGCTATTAAATCCTTCAAACGAATAAATGGTTTTCACTAGAGCGAATCGAAAGAACCTGGATTGATAAATTTATCGTGAGATAGTGTTGCAATTTCACCGTCATCAAGGTACAAAGGCCTAGCTCGGTCGATCCTGTGCAGGCTCGGGCGATCCAGGCATTTTGGAGGCAGATTTCGGGCGATCTTGTGCAAGCAGGCTTGACCGGTCTGCATTTTAGAGGCAGATTTCGGTTGAGCTGTTCATGTCTCGGCCAATCCGAACTGGGAAATTTTGGCGGTTTCACTGTTTCAAGCCATCTCGGGTGATCCACTCTCATCCCAGGCGATCCAAGGCTCTAGTAACTCATTATAAAAGAGGGAAATGCAGTTATTTTGAGGACTTCCTCCACGAAAATCACCTAAATTCTCTCTATGATTCTCTCTTCCATCTCCTTCCAAACCTCACCACTCATTCCTTGGAGAAGAATTGAAGATTCCAAGGGGGTAGATCAAGATCAAAGTGCTCAATTAGGGGAAGAAATCTATCTAGACCTATATTTTGTAATAATTTGCTTTCAATTGAATATTGTATTGATCAACATGATAGGTATGGCATTCTAAACTTCTTTGGATGTTGATTTGAATGAAGGTGTGTAAAAATTAGGTTGAACTACGCATGTTTACCTCCCTATTTGAGATTGAATCATGCTAGAGCTTAATCCTATTCACCTAGGTGTTGGAAATAGCCAATCTAGGTGATAATTGATGCGAATATTGCAGCCAGCACGCGAATAGGAGCGTCGTGATTAGTATGTATTCTTGTGTTCCTCGATCCAATCCTTGTGCAGAGGAAGGGCATAGGATGATGATTTACGTGCTATAGGGAGTGAGTTAGGAACCGATAACGTAGCTTTTTGAGATTTTTAATATCATCTACGGTCAATTCGTCGTGATAGGGGGTTGGCTAGTGAAGGACAATAGTCCATCCATATAGGGATTAAATCGTGTTTGCATCGAAGTTCAACTTAATTGGAGCACACCTACTTTCTTATCAACATCCATTTCCTCTCTCTTGAGTATTTGTGAGTCTTGTTCTATCATTTTGTCTAAGAAATTGAAGAATTATTTGAGATTACAATAATTGAATGATGAGTTTGTTTATTGCTTTTAATGTTGATTTAGGAAGTTTGAATTTGAGCTTTGGATATTAGAACAAAAACTCAATGACTTGAATTTACCTAGCTATAAAAGTCCGCACAACTAAATAGTATTCCTTTGGGAGAAGCGAGTAAGTTCCTCGGATTGATATTTTATTACTTGATAAACATTAATTTTGAGTGATAAATTTTAGTGTCGTCAAACATCGATGTGTTTCGATTTATCATGAAACACATGATGCTTCACTAGTTGAAGAGCACTCTGACTGTCACACATGATGGTGACTGCCCTTTGCTTCATCCCCAATTCCAGAACCAACCCTCTCAGCCATAAGGCTTCTCTGACCGCATCCGTCACCGCCATAAACTCAGCTTCGGTGGTGGATAATGATACCACCGTTTGAAGCTTCGACTTCCATGCTATTGCAGTACCAAACAATGTAAATACATACTCGGTCTACGATTTTCTATTATTAGCATTGGCAGCAAAGTCCGAGTCCACAAACCCCATGAGCGGGTCACACATTCCACTGTACTGCAATCCATAGTGGGAAGTTCTTGTAGGGTTTGAGTCTACGACGGGCAATATTAATTGCCATTAAACTTGCCAAGGATCGTTCTTAGGATACCAGGAATAAATACAATTAAATGAACCATGCGAAGGCCTATGCATGCTCCTACAAATTAAATTTGCATAGGATGGATTAGAGATTGTACCTTGTTTCACCGTTTGATCCGCAGGACAGATCGGAGAACGCAACGGTGAAAACCTATTCAGATCTGAAGCGGAATATGAACAAAACAATGGCTTTCTTCTTCTTGAAGAAATCGATGGCCTCTTTCTGTTCCTACAGATCTGATCTTCTGATCTGTATCCCTTGCTCCTTGGAAATCTGGTGAGGATTATTCTACCAAGTTAAATCCGAGCTATGGAGAAGTCGATCAATCTTCTCCCCTCAGATCCAGCGCCGTCGCCCCTCTCTCACTATTCTGTGTGAAACCCTAGTTTTCAACACTCCAGTCGACAACTGAAAGAATGACGACTCACTTGTATGATCTGTCTAGAGAGGAGGAGGTTTATATAGTGTTAGGGTTTATGAAACCCTAACCCTAATGGGCTGAGAGCAGTTTATGGGCCAGACCAGGGATCAGATGCAAATAATAAAGTGGGCCCTCTTTTATTAATTAATTCTCACATGTCCAACCCAGAACATTAATTAATTAATAAAGTATTGTTTTAACCTTCACCACTGTAACAATACTGACTCGCCCCTTTATTACCACGTTATTAGGAACGGGTTGCACCAAACTAACTTGATCCACATATTTAAGGTTTCAGACATTCATTAATTAATTTGGCTTATGACAATCAGCCACAATTAATTAATATCTTATTTCCTGAATAACACCACTCACCTTTTATCACTTATGCCTGAATTAAATAATTCAACCTGCAGGGTTTAGCATAATGAACCTTTGTGAGCTCATCAGGGAATGTCACCATCCTTAACGGATATGTTACCATACATCCAGACTAAGCAGGCCACACACAAATTGCCAACACCCGAAATACAAGTATTAGAGTACATGTAAGACCCGCCACTCTAGTAAATCAAAGTGTGGTCAATCTGTGTGTGCCCCTTATCCTTCAGTACGATTTAAGATCACAGAAAGTATGTTAGGGATCTGGCTCGTTCATATGTCAATGAGAACGGCGCATCCCACTGTTGATCCCATCAATACATAAAAAATGTACCGACACATCAAGTAGCTAGGATAAGCCCACTTATGAACTGATGTGCCGCAGCTTAAACCGACAGCCTATCCAGGGACCGTCTCAGCTGTGATACTCTTTATATCTCGCTAGGTCAAGCGAACCATATGATCCTCTGTGATCTACAACACACCATATGGTCATCCCTTTCCACGAGATAAAAGGATATTATAGTTCGTCGTATGATTGTTCTGTCAGACAGCGAGCATTGTTGCGGATTCATACATGAATACCAGTGTACGAAACACTTAATCATATATGCTTTCAGTATACAATCCCAACAGTTCTCTTCAAGTACCTTAGTATATTCACTAAGCTAGCCAATGTCTTCTTCCTGGCTTCGACATGTACTTACTTGCTATACTTATGGAGTAGGCGAAGTTTGGTCTCAAGCATATCATTAGGTACATTAGACTCCCCACCAAACTCGCATATGGAATACCATCCATGTACTTTCTTTCTTCTTCATCTTACGGGCACATGGATTCGGACAGCTTCACGTCTGCTCCAATAGGTAGAGCTAGGTGCTTACAGACACTCATACCAAATTTCTCCAAGACCTTTACGAGATAGCTATGCTGGAATAGCTCCAGTCTTCCTGCTACTCTGTCCCTCCAAATATCCATGCCCAAGATTCGACTAGCTTCTCCGAGGTGTTTCATGTCGAATTCAACTTCCAAATCAGTCTTGACCTTCTCTATATCCTCAATATACTTCCTAGCCAAAAGCATATCATCAACATACAATAATAGAAAGATGAGGGATGATCTTGTACCTTCCCTGATGTAGACACATTTGCCGTAGCACGACCTCTTGAAGACAATGTGTAGCATATGCGAGTAAAATTTCTTATTCCATTGTTGGGGGCTTTGGTTAAGCCCATATAATGATTTCCTGAGTCTACACAACTTGGATTCAGCTCCAATCTCTTCAAATCCGGGTGGCTGGTCCATATATAGAACTTCCTCTAAGTATCCGTGTAAGATATTATCTTAACGTCCAATTGATGAAGTTCTAGGTTGAACTGATTCACAATGGCCAACAACACTCTAATCGAAATGTGTTTGACCACTTGAGAGAATACATCAGTGTAGTCGATCCCCTCTCTATGAGAATACCTTTTAGCAACCAACTGTGCTTTGTATCTTAGCTTTGGTGGTTTGGTGTTCTCTATCTTTCTCTTAAACAACCACCTGCACCCTATGATTCTCACCATTCTGGGCCTTTCAACCAGCTCCCATGTCTGATTCTTCTTCAAGGAAGATATTTCATCTTCTATAGCTCTCATCCACATCTCTTTCTCATCGCTCGAGCAGGCTTCATCATATGTCTTAGGCTCTTCTCAAGTTTCTCAGCAACATTCAATGATAAGAACACCACATCAGCTTCACTAAACCTCCTTGGAGGTTGTATCTCCCTTCTTACCCTATCTCTCGCCAGCTTATAGTCTGGAAGTGAGGAGGGTTGGCTTGCTTGTTAATTAGGTGTTACATCTCGTTAAACCTCACCATCTGAATGTTCACATACTTCATAACTGACCTTAAGTAGATCTGCTGCTCCAGTGGCCTGCTTCCCATTGCAATCAACTTGTTTATTTTTTCAAGATATGGCATAACACCTTCATTAAACCTCACGTCTCGGCTGATGATGATCCTTTGGTGATTAGGTTCAATACACCATAATATGTAACCTTTAACTCCCTGTGGGTAACCAAGGAACACACACTTGATAGCCCTTGGCTCTATCTTGTCTTTCTTTTCATGCACATTGGCTAAGCAGCCAAAAGTCTTTAACTACGAGTAGTGTGGAACCCTTCCAGTCCACATCTCATTGGGTGTTTTGAAATTTAACACTGAGGAAGGAGATTTATAGATCAAATAACAGGCTGTGGTAGCAGCTTCTCCCCATAACCTTTTAGGTAGACCAGAGCTATGTAGGAGGCACCTTACCCTTTCCAAAATGGTTTGATTCATCCTCTCTATAACCCCATTTTGTTGGGGGTTATATGGAACCGTTCTGTGCCTACTAATTCCCTTAGACTTGCAGAAAGAGTTGAGCTCCTCATTCACAAACTACAGCCCGTTGTCTGTCTTTAGACACTTTACACAAACTCCCTGCTCATTTCTAACTTCACTGCACCATTCTTTTAACTTCTGGGGGGTTTGGTCCTTGCTCTTCAATACCATAATCCACAGCTTCCTTGAGAAATCATCCATGGTGGATAGATAATATCTTCCACCTCCTTGTTTTTCTATTTTAGAGGGCCCCCATAAATATGCAGATACGTGCTCCGAGGGAGCATGGCTTCTCATTTGGCTTGGTTTGAAGGGTAGCTTCGTGCTCTTCGACATCATGAATCTTCACAGTCACTCACACCGTGCAGATTTATAATCTTGATCAATCTTTGCTTCTCTAATTACTGCAACCCTTTCTCTCAAATATGCCCAAACCTTGATCGATCTGTCCACTAACTATTGAAGCAAGTAAATAATATATGTTGTGAATCCTCTTCCCTCGTAGCACCTCAACACCGTTCTTGCAGACTTTGATCACACCACCATCTCCAACAAACTGGTATCCTTTGGCTTCCAATGTTCCCAAGGATATCAAATTCCACTTGATTGAGGGAATATACCTAACATCTTTGAGCAGCTTCACTTCATTCAGGTGGATCATGACCGTGATGGATCTCATGCCTTCAATCCTGCAAGTTTCATCATTGTCTAACATTACTGTACCAAGATCTTGGAGCTTGATCTCAGAAAACCAGGATATATTGGGACACATGTGAGATCTGCATCCCGAATCCAGAATCCACCTTCCTATGGTTGTACTATCAACAATGCATAGAGCTTCACCATCTGCTTCATCGGCTGCATTAACTGCATTCATACCCCAATTATATTGCCCTTTCACTTTTAACACTGGGCAGTCCCTTATGAGATGACCTGCCTTCTTGAAATAGTGACACGAACATGATTCTATAATTGGCAATTGTAGTTCCATTTCTGGCCGGGGGTTGAAGCTGGATGGTTTCTTCTAGGAAAAGGATTGCTTGTTATCTCTTCTCTGGTCGATTGGCTGCTTCTCGTAGGGGCCATTCTTGGTATAAGAAGCATTCTTTTTCTTGAATCGATTTTTCCTTCCCTTCTTGATAAAAAAGCCTACTCCACTCCCATGATTTCTGATAGCGCGTTTCGCAACGCGCTAAAGCTGCAAGTGTACAGACCACTGCAGAGGGCAAGTAATAAATTATCGAACTCAAGGACTGCAGGCTCGAAACACAACCAAGCACTAAAACATAGACACCGTACTACTATCTAGGCAAATCATAAAGAAGTTTTGGTTTTATCTAAAAGACTGATTTAAAAGCAGAAATAAAATAAAAAGATTTAATTAAAGATTTTAGAAAACAATGAGAAAATAGGATTCCAGGGCAATCCACTTTGAATATTAAACAAACAACGTTTTCATGCAATTCAATCCCAATTTAATTTCCAATGATGTGAGCAATCGCGAAAATGTTATCAGGTGATCCTCTCGGATTCTAAACCATAACATGGAAATAAAATACCTAGTGACTCCTCTCGGATGCGCAAAAGGAATTTTACTCTCGATAAAAACCTTAGATTCAAAACCCTTTAAAAGTTCAAATTCCTCTCGGATAATTGTTCTAATAAATCTGATTAATTTGCGTCTTAATTGACAACCTAGACCTCTCGGTTCAAAAAACTATCAATTCAAATCACAATTAATGATCAGTTAATGCAATTATTGAAAATCCAAATTAAATCAGAACATCAGAGGAAAAGGAACATTAAATTTGCATAAAATGTTGAATGAATAAATACAAAGCTTCAAAACCCTAGAATCCAAAAATGGATTTAGCCAGACATGCTAAATCCTAGAAAAACAAAGGAATGAAGAGTCATAAAAACAGGAAACATAGAAATCAAAACCCGTAAAAGTCTTCAATCTTTGAATCCTGGCATGCTCTTCAAGTTTCCCATGAATTATTGTGCATTCTCTCTCTAGTCTCAGGAAATAAAAGAAGGAATCACGTCCCGGGTGAAAGGGAAAGAAGTAGGAACCTTTTTAAGGCTTTTTGAACTCATATTTATAGATGAGGATTTTTAATCTCAAAAGATATGGAAGAATTCTGAATCTTGGGCCAAAAGATACGTGCATTACGTAAACTTGGAACACGTCGGGCGAGCGCAGGGGTGGAAAGGACGAACGCCGAATTAGTTTCGAAAGAAAAACGCACGTCCGGCGATCCACCGGCAGAACCGGCGGTCGCCGGTTTGGATGGGTGACCGCCGAAATATGCATGCAGTCGCCGTTTTTGGAGTTTGCTCGCAGGATGGAAGGCTCGGTCGCCGGATGTGAGAAGAGAAGCAGCTCGCCGGCTGGAATGCGGTAGCCGGCTGGGGGACACGGTCGCCGGATCGGAGAGGCGGGCGCAGGGTGCGAAGGCAGTCACTCGCCGAGAGGAGGATGGGGTCGCCGGCCATGCAATGCAATCGCCGGTTGTGCGCCTTCCTCGCCGTTTGTGTCGCGAAGCTCCATTTTTCTCCAATTCTTCCGTAAATTCTAACTTCTTCTTCTCCCAGTGTAAACCAACATGCTCAGTTCCTCAAATGCTTGCTTAATTATCTCATTTAATCCTCAGAAACGCCTAAAATCTGTGCAAAACAACATCAAACAAGCCAAACGTAATATTTCCTTAAAGAATAGGAATAATGCATGAAAACATCATGTAATGGCTCAGTTTGAAGTATAATCTAAATATAATTCTATCAATAAAATGCACAGAGTGAGTGTTTATCAATTTCCCTGACCTTCAGTCTTCTTCTCTTTCTCTTTTCCTTTCACTGCAAACATTACTTCATCAAGAGAGATTGTTCCACTCGTGCCATATATCATCGCGTCTTTGATATTTGCATATGATTTGGGTAGCGCGTTCAACAGATGGATTGCCTTATCCTCATCTGCAATCTCCACTCCCACATTCTCAAGATCGTCAATGATCTTGAGAAACTCCTCAATCTGGTCACGAAGGCTCCTATCTTCCATTAACTTGCAGGTGTAGAGTCGCTGCTTCAAGTACAGTCGATTTGCGAGTGACTTTGTCATATACAACGCTTCAAATTTCTTCCATACAGCCACTGCAGTTGTCTCATTGGATACCTCCCGCAGCACCTTATCATCAAGGCTCAAGAAGATTGTGCTTCTTTCCTTGTTGTTTGCTTTACCTGCTTGTTCTTGTTCCTTTTTATCATCCGTTGCCACCGCAGCATTCTCAGTAATAACATCTTCAAGTCCTTGTTGGGTTAAGAATGCTAACATTTAACCTTCCACAATCCGAAGTCATTATTCCAAGTAAACTTGTCGATCTCATATTTCGTAGAACCCATCTCCAAACTCAATCACACAGCCCGACTCAAATCCAGAGACCAAATGCACCACAGTAAGACCCAACACACAAGATATATCCAAACAAAATACTCTCACAGAATATTCAATCAATGGAATTTCACAGAAACCAATCTTCTCAACAGAAACTTATTCATACAATAATTCGACAAGAAGCTGGAGCTTATGAACTTACTTGTCGCATAAATGGGTTATGGTGTAGGCTATGAAAGATTCCGTCAATCGCCTTGAACACAAATCTTGCACGCTCCTCTGTTGCCCATTCCCACAAACGGCACCAATTTGTAGAGTTTGAACGTGCGCAAATCACATATTACTCAACACGAAATGAACGAGACATGTTTACGTGGTTCGACGATAACACCTACATCCACAAGGGTTGTATGAGTCTTCATTAGCCAAGCATGATGATACAAGAATTTTGCGGTTACACTTCTCTCTCACAGATCTCTCTCTAAACTGAATACTCGAGCTAGCTTGCACAATAAGATGAAGAATCAAAAGCAGAAGAAACCCTAATCTGTTTTCTCATAACAAACCAACTTTCTCACGAAATCTTCATTCATTAGTTGACACATGTCCCTTTCCAGCCTGTCTTCACCGAACAACACATTAGTAAGTGTAAAACACGACTTTGCCTTCAAATACCTCTTATTTCAATTGCTGAAGACTGCTTCGACGTGCAACAACTCAAACTGATCACTTCTCATGCATGAATACTCATGCCTTCATCTTCATAGGAGTAAAATTCAATAACAAGATAATAATATCGGATAAAAAATCCTAACGAAAAATATTTAGAGAAAACTCCCAATCGAAATATAAATTTGAAACAGAAAACCCTAATTAAAAATATTAAGAATAAAATAATAATCTTCAATAAGAGAATATCCTCACCTTTATTTATTGTTGTTTTTGTGAACTTTATTTACATTCAGTTTTATGATTTCTTATTTGAGCGTATAGAAAATAAAATAATCACCACTCTTCAGATATGATTCTCAAATTTTAATGTGTATTTCCGATCATGCTATCAAAATTAAGATTAAATTTTTATTAATTTAAAATCTCATTTTTTATCTATCTATATATTAAAAGAGAGAAGTGGATATTTTTTAGAAGCAGGTACAGTTGTTTTCATCAATTATTAGTATAAAGTAAAACCTCTATAAATTAACATACTTGGGACCAGAGAATTTTATTAATTTAGAGAGATACTATTATATCAATAAATTAATAATTTATTAATTTAAAAAAATTAGAAAATAATTTTGATAATAATAAATATTGCAACTTAAACTAATTGAATTAAAAGATTTATTCATGAATTTACAATTATTTATTAAGTTCATCATAATTAATAGAAAAAATAAGTTAGAAACTATGTATTGATTCATGTACCTAACAAAATATGTATATTTATATATCTACTAAATATATTCATGTATCAATGTATTAAGGTCAATCGTAATTAATCAAATGAGTTGAAAACTATGAATTGAATAAGTGTAACTAATTAAATACATTCATGCAATAAGAGAATAAAATTACTATATAAATCTCAATATGAAGAAGACCTACATCAACCTGAGAACATGATCAATGATGTTGGCTATCGAAATAAAATGAATGCCAGTAACTTGTTGGATTATCGAGGTGAAAATGAAGAATGTTTAGAATTACAAAATTTAGAGGAAAATTTGGCAAATCTTGCTGAAAGTTTTAATGGTGAAGTTGAGGATGATTCGAGACCACTTGAACCAGTTATACAAAAGGAAGCATTGAATGCGGCAATAACTCTTCATAACTTTCTATTGCAATTGGAGATCTCAACACCGGAACTTATGGGTGCAATTAGAAAAGTTAGAGATGAAGTTGAATTGGATTTGAATTTAAAAAAGAAACATATTACAGTAGATTCATATTTTAGCAAGCTACCAATGTAGTAATTATAATTCTTTTTATGAATTATTAATTTATAGTTTCGTTGGGACCTTTATATCTATAAAGGGGATCTCCAAAAAATTATTAATTTATTATCTTATCGAATTTGTTGATTTTTTATAGTGGCCCAAGTTGGGACTGGAGATATTTATTATATAATAAAGTTTTATTAATTTATGGAGGTTTTATTGTAGTTTTTTTAGAGTTTGAAAAAGGGCATTATTCGAAAAGAAATACTCCCTCCGTGCCACCTCAATTGTCCAACTTTCTTTTTTCGTCCGTCCCACCTCAATTGTCCCATTACTTAAAAAGACAACCTTTTCACACTCAACAATAAAATATTAATTCCACTCAACTTACTTTACACTCACATTCCTTGGTTATTGTGTCCGGTCAACCCGGGACAATTCAGACGGGACGAAGGGATTACATAAATTTGTAACCAACTCCACTCCCTTAAACTACAAATTTACTTTAAAATAACATTCTTAATATCTGATATATTCATCTCTACAAAAACATATGTATTAAAATTTAAAAAATATCAATAAGCAAAGAAAATTAAATATACATACTAAAATATACATTATTTACTAAAAAATTAAAATATTATAAATAACACATTCATAGATATTGAGTTAAAATAAATTAAGAAATAAAAAATAAAAAATTTAAAATTTTATTTTTGGTGCATTTTGACACTGATGAAATATTAGTAATTAATTAATATGTGGCAAGTCGTCTTCAGTCTTCTTATCACTTACTAGATTTGAGCTCGCGCGATGCGCTAATCAAATTTACAATATCTTATTTAATAATATTGTATTACAATAAATAAAATTATATATCTTAACATTATATATACATATATTTAATTTTTTTCATCAATATTATTATATTTAATAATATAAATTATTCTCTACATTATACGTTAAATTGTATATATAAATTAATAAAAATAAAAGAAATATATCAAACACAAAGTCTACGAAATTTTATTCAAATATTATATTTGCATTATTTGAAAAAAATAGTAAATATAGTAAATTAATGAGATCTAATATTTTTAAGAAAAAAATTGAAAAATATAATTTTATTATATTTTTTAATACTATTTATTGTAATAATAGAATAAATAATAAATAATATAAAAATAAAACTGAGGAACAATTAATAGACACTATTCTCCTCTAATATATTTTATAGATTTACTTCCGTGTAATGCGTAAATAATATTTAAATAATTTTTTCAAGTTACTTTTTAAATATTCAATTATAAAATAATTTTGTTATAAGTTTCATTAAATTCTTATAATATTTATTTTATTGATATTATAAATAATAATAATAATAATAAATCTAATGGAATAAAATTTTAGGATTATAACTAAGATATCATTAATAATAAGACATAAAAAAGAATGAGATATAGTATATATTGGAAAAAATAAATATCAAATAAATTATAATTCAATTAATCATTTATTTTAATTTTAAATTTTGACTATAACAATTAAAAATATATATATACATTATGAAGATTTGAGGATAGATGAGAATATATTGCAGAAAAAAAATAGGTGAAATAAAATTTGACGGGAATAGGTTTGGAGGAGACTAGTAATTTTAGAAATTTAATATATAGCTGTTGTCATTTTTTTATTAAAATTATAGTTCACATAAAATAATATTAAACTGACCATTAACATGATTCATGTGTATGGCAAAAGAAAAATAGCTCAGTATGATAATATTTGTGGAGGAATATTTATATATATATTTTGATTTTATCTTCTCTCTCTATACCCTCTGAAAAAGCAAATACCAATTATTGAGATTTGTGTCACATTTTTAAAAAAGAATACTGCCCCTTTAAATATGAAAAACTGAAAAAAAAAGAATTAATAAAAAATCAAAACTTGGTCATGTCATAAATACCATAAAGCTAAAATAATACTCCTTCCGTCCCATTATATTAGACATGGAGGGAGATGACACAATAATCAAGGTAAATATTAAAAAGTAAGATTAAAGATATATTAGTGTATAATATATTATTAAAAATTAATTAATTAACAATTTTAATTTACAATTTTCTAGAGATATCCATCCCTCTCCTCCTTCATCCCAATTTCCTTTGCCAATCTGAAAAAAAGCGATGCGAGAGAGGGAAGCATGTGAACGATGAAAACCCTCGTCTGCATTCCCTTAACTTGTGCAGGTTTTCAATTTCAGAGACTGAAATAACAAGAAAAAGCACGGATATTGAACTCAAAAGGCAAGCGAAAAACAAGAAAATGCGACAAAATTATAGATGAAGAGAGAGTGAGAGAGAGAGGTTTATCATTTATGGTTAAATTACCAATTATTGAGTCGGACCCTCGATTTTCCTTGACGATGAGAGGAGGGCAGCGATGAGAGGAGGGCGGCGGTGAGAGACAAGGGTGAGGGCGGAGTCGTTGCTGCACGCAAAATCGACGGCGAGGGTGAGGATTTAGGGCGACTATGAGAGGGCGGCAGTGAGAGGCGAGGGTGAGGACGGAGTCGTCGCTGCACGCAAAACCGACGGCGAAGGTGAGGATTTAGGGCGACGATGAGAGGAGGGCGGCGGTGAGAGGCGAGATGAGAAGAGGGATCGACATAAAATGAGGCAAAAATGTTGGGGGTGAGGATTTAGGGTTGTAAGCGGTAGGGTTGGGATTTTAGATTTTAATGGTGGTAGGGAGGTAAATAAGGGTGTAGTTAATTTTAATTAGGATTTGTTAATTTTTTTCTATTTTTGAAAATGTGCCTAATAAACGGGACAGATCAAAAAGGAAAGTGTGCCTAATATGACGAGGCGAAGGACTATCAAATTTCGTGATTTTTGGATTACTTAATAATTTCCAATATGTTAAATATGAAACACGCGGTCATCTTTCCACCGATTAATGATTAGGCTAACACTGTCAGAAATTATTGCTCAAAACAAACTTTTAGGAATAACTTTTAAGGCGTTATTATATATACAAATCATAATTATAGCAACTACTGTTATGATAAATATTTATGATAAAATCATTCTGTGCCCCGCTTTTATTTGGAGAAATTATGTTTACGGTCTTCTTTTCTTTTCTCTCTAAATACAAATAATAATGAAAGAGTCTCTTCAACTTTATGGACGAACCTTTTAAATTCCTCAAATTATTAAATATAATTTAAAAAGTTACTTAATTTTTAAATCTAATTTGAATTTTTTGTTAAAAAAGTATATCTAAATTAAATGAGTTGGTCTCCTGAGAGACGGTCTCACTATTTTTTATTGTGAGACGGATCTTAATACGTCATTTTAATAAGTTAAATACATCATTTCATTTTTAAGAATTACATTATTTGCAACAAATAAATACATCATTTGCAATAAAGAAATACATCATTTCATTAAACTCATATCACAATAAAAATGGTGAAACATCATTTGCAATAAAGAATTACATCATTTCATTAAATTCGTCTCACAATAAAAATGATGAGACCGTCTCATCTGAGACTTTGCCAAATTAAATTGAATCTATTAATTTTGATTAGAATAAATCTTTCTATAAGAAAATCTAGTAAATTCTAATTTGCTGAGGTTAACTAAATATAAACTGAATTTGAAACACGTTGCACGAATGGGATTTGATGTAGTAACTTGAATTAAGAAAATAACATTGATGAATGTGACTAAAATATAAGTTAATATTTCAACATATTGTTGATCCTGAGATTAGAGTTGCACTCATGAATTGGTTGTTACTCATTAGTTTGGGTCTCTGAACTTAGGATTAGCGAATTTAAATTTTTATGACAAAGTATATAACGTAGTAAATGCACAAGAATTTATAGAGGTTTGGACACAAGAGTCATATGTCCTCTCTTTTCAGATTGTAAGTTTGGAACATGCTAGGTTTTGGAATACAAAAATTCTTACGATCTATTGTAAACTGATTGAATGCTAGCGTCCACCAGTCTACTTGCTTACTCGCCCAGGTCGTTGCTTCGTCCGCATCACAGATCCGAAGTGTGGGCATACCACGCAACCTCCATCTCTAGAACTTCGGAACTATAAAGTTTTCCTTGAACAGTCAATCCGTTTGGCTAGATGCCCATGAGAATCACAACTTGTAAAAAAGTTGTGACAGCTGTGTTCTTACATGAATAGTAAGAACACCAAATAAATAACTTGTGCTTAGATAGCAACAAGTCTCGTGTCCAAGATGGCACAAGGTAAGCTATGCAATAACCTCGAACGAAGAAAGCTTAGAGTACTTTTTGAATGTTCAGTTAAGAAGTTCCAGCAGATTTGGAAGTTGTTAGAGCATCCGAAACTATTCTTCTCGGTAGGGGTGTGCAAACATCGAGTCGAACCAAAAAACCGACCGAATCATTATAATTCGGATGGTTCGATTCGGTTGTCAGTTCTCAAAAATGAAAACCTAATTTAATTCGGTCGGTTATCGGTTTTTTACTTTCGGAACCGAACCAACCAACCGAACTTAAAATATAATAAATTAAATAATATATATTATATTATATACTATTAATATTTAAATACAATAATAATAAACATTAAACCTAAAATCAAATCTCATATATATTAGTAGTATATAATATAATATATATTATTTGATTTATTAAATTGATATGTTATTTATATGGAATTTTTGGTATGTAATTTATAAGGAATTTATAATATGTTTGTGTTAAAATATTGAAAAACATGAAAATAGTCGGTTGGAACCGAACCAACCAAAACCGAATCGAACTATTCGGTTCGGTTGTCGGTTCCGTTGAACTAGTTGTCGGTTTGGTTTTTGATCGGTTTTCTAGAGTGGTTCGATTGATTCAGTTTTGGCTATTTCTTCGGTTTTTAACCGAACCGACCAAATGCTCAGCCCAACTTCTCGGTGCACTTCCTCTATTTACAAATGAAGTGTGAGAAGTTTGAGTTTATAGCCGTTGACAGACATTTTGGATGAAGTCCAATCGGCACCTCTCTTCTGTGAGAGACATGACGCATTTTTAGAAAGTCTGCACCCGCTCCTGCTTTTTTGATATAGGATGTCGACATCATAGTGTATGTCAGGCCGATTCTTCTAGTAAGTTCGAGGAATCGAAGCTGGTCCAACACCAGGATCTTTAGACTATAAGTAATCTCAATTCTTAAAGTCTGGCCTTCAAGACGATTCCTACTAACTTGTTCTCTGTGTCTCTGTGTGCGAGAATGGTAGGTGTGAGTGAAACTTGCCAGTTTCATGCTGGTGACGTTTGCCAATTTTCTTCATGCGAAATCTCCAAACTGGTACTAAGGATTGCAGCTCATTTCTTTTATCACCTTGCAATACCAAACTAGAGGATTTTCAGTTTTTCTTGATCTAATACTAAAATTGTGTCCTCTTTAACACACAACCTACCCTATGAATCTTCCCCCTCAACAGGAGAGATATTTCTTGATTAATAATTCAGGGCAAAAATGTAAACTAACTACATTAGAAAGTGTAAGTTCATTAGGAGTGAGGTGAAAGATTTTGAGACAACGAGTTATTGTGATCAAAATAAGCAGAAACTTATATTATTTCATTGATTCGCTTACAACTTTATGAAAAGCCGTAAATATAAGTACAATGATAGTAATAAACTTGGTGCTGGTGCTGGTGCAGACAACTTCGCTCAATCTTCTTCTGCTGAAGCTCGTGATTGGGATTCAGGGAAACCCTAAGACCTGTGAACTCGCCTCCTCCTCACCAAGACAAGTCTCTACTTATTTATAGCGGATCACCCATTGAGAAAAGTCACCCCACTTGTTCGTATCCACAACAGTGACTACAAACAAGTCTCACCACTTGGACTATAGAGACTTCAATCCTCCACATAACTCCATGCAAGTATCACCACTTGCACAGATTTCCGCTGGGCCAACTAGCATAGGTGTAGCACAAGCTGCAGTGGCATCTTATGCTAGCACGTTGCTGCAGCTAGTCCCCAGTAGGAAGCAAAGCTTGACCAGAAGCAAGCATTAGACTAATGCAATGATCACCTGCTTGCTAATGTCTGCTTCTCCTAAACTCCTTCATTTATTTCCCCCTCGTAAACACGCATAGGAAGAAGAGGGTTGTCAACCTACTCGTCACCCCAGTTACTCGTGGAGAAGCACGATTAGGGTTAGACGAACAAGGATTCCTCCACCCTTTGTGACGTAAGGAAGATTCTCCTCCGACCCACATGACTCTCCTTCATATCACCAATGATGAAGTAGTCCCATTCAGACGTAAAAAATATCCGACGTCCTTTTGGCTCTAAGGTAAAAAACCTCGCTGAGAGCGGAGAGCTGATGAGCTGGAACTATCTCAAAAAAAGTCTTTATGAGAATGATGGGTATCTCTTCCAATTGAGAAACTACACGATCTCTCTTCTCAAAGGAATCTGGCTTGAGCTTCGGTGGTTTAAGAAAAATATCATTATTAATGCAGAGTTTTTTGAAGGATGAGTATGGCTTCGAGGATTACCCAAGTCATCCTTTAATTCTTGAGAATGCAATGTCCTCGACGGTTTAGATTTCATTGAACTTCAAAGCGTCCCCAATATTTATGAGAGATAATGTGATTTAATCTCCATTTGGCATCCGCGATGATGGTTACAATGATTTGACCATGTGTCATCTCTCCTTCCTTGGTGCGTTGCTTTTATCGGCATTAAATGTAACGTGTCTCCCACTCTTGACAAGCTTGCTGACTCGATAAAGTGGTCTATCTTCAATCACATTGCTCACGTGGCAATCTTATCCACTCGAGCGGATTGGCTATACAAACAGGTGAAAGGGGTGTCAGTTTGTACTCTTCTTTTAGTAATCCAAGATTGAGAGGTTGGACTAATTCCTCTTCAAGGTCAATCTCTTCAAGCTCTAGAAGACCAAGTTTAATGCACATCTCCCTAAATCTCTTTTCTGGGAGTGTCTTGGTGAACATATCCACTAATTGATTTTCTATTCGAATATATTCCACCGAGATGTCTTTCTTCTCCACGTGGGCTCTGATGAAATAATGGCGGATGTTAATGTTCTTCGTTCTTGAATGATGAACTGCGTTCTTTGTGATGCACATTACACTATTGTTGTTGAAGTAAATCAAAACACAACTTGAATTATCATCTCACTGTTGTTGATTGATTCAGGCTGCACCTTTCACATCTCACCTCACAAACACCTTTTTCCAAACTTTAAGGAAATATAAATTGGTTTTATATCTCTTGCAAATGAGAAAAATGTAAAGTGTTTGGAATAAGAGATATAAAGCTAAAATCTGACACTGGATACATGGTCACTCTAAAAAATGTTAGATTTGTTGGTGAGCTATGTTAGAACTTGCTTTCCTGTGCTGGGTTAGAAGATGAAGGGTTAGAGCGGAGGTGGGGAAAGGGTTCCATAAAGATTATGCATGTTTCTTTAGTGATTTTCAATGTTGTTAAGTAAAATAACCTCTATGTTTGTTCATGTGATCCTATGCATGTCTCCAACATGGTTAATAGTGCTTTAAATGATAAAACTAGTCTATTGTATGATAGATTAGGACATATGAGCAACAAGGTTTTGGAAATTCTAAAAAAGGAGGGCTGTTTGGTAAAGATATGGTCTCTAACATGCCTTTCTATGAATTTTGTGTTCTAGGAAAGCTGATTAGAGCTCAATTTCCTGCCTCCCTTTCCCATAATGTGCATACGAGTACTTGTATTCTAGAATATTTGCATGGTGATGTTTGGGGACCTTCTAATGTGCCTACACATGGGGGTAAACGTTATTTCCTACCTGTAATATTTGATTTTTCAAGAAAAGTTTGGATTTTCTTAATGGAAAATAAATCTGAAGTTTTTATCAACTTTAAAAATTGGAAAACTATAATTGAATATCAAACTGGTCACAAAATTAAAGCTCTTAGGACTGATAATGGTATGGAATTTTGCAGCAATGTTTTAGATAATATTTGTGCAAATTTTGGTCTTAAAAGACTTAAAATCATACCCTATATTCCCCAGCAAAATGGTGTTGCTGAGAGGATGAATAAAACCCTACTAGAAAAGGTTATATGTATGTTAGCCAAGAGTGGCCTTAGAAAACCTTTCTAGGGGAAGCAGTTATAACTGCTGCCTACATTGATTAATGGATCTCCTTCGATCCCTCTAAAAAGGTAGATGTCCGAAATCTATGTTCCTAGGTAAACCTATTTATTTTCTAATCTACGTGTGTTTGGGTGTTCAACCTATGTGCATCAAAGAGGTGATAAGCTTGATAATAGAGCTAAGGAATATGTTTTCCTAGTATACCCTAAAGGGGTAAGAGGTTATAGGGTCTGGGAAATGTCTGATTTTTAGTTTAAAGTAATGATAAGTAGAGACGATACTTTTAATGAATATGAATTTCCTTGTTGAATGTGTTCTACACATGCTTTAACTAAAACTGAAAGTGAGGTGGAGCTTCCACCTATGACTCTGTAATTGAAATTACATTTGAAAATGTTAATGATAATGACATTCAAGGGGAAGAAATAAAAAGAAATTAGAGTGAATGTCATAATCAATGTGATAATCAGCAAGGTGGAGTTGTTTATGTGGATTTAAATGCTCATCAACTTGCTAGGGATAGAGTAAGGAGACCTATTTCTGCGAATATGAAGTTTGATGGTTTTGAACTTGCCCTGCATGTTTTTAATGTGTTTGCTGAATTAGATGGTAATGAACCTAAGTCTTACGTAGAAGCTGTTAAGTCTATGGATTCTAAAATGTGGGCTAATGCAATGAAAGATGAAATTAAAAGTTTGCATGATAACAAAACATGGATTTTGGTTGAAAGAGACCCTGTTGTCTCTTTCGTTAACTATAAGTGGCTGTATAAGATAAAGAATGATGGTAAAACTGTTAGATACAAAACTAGGTTAGTGACAAAAGGTTTCACCCAAAAATGGAGTAGATTATAATGAAATATTTGCTCCTATTGTAAAGTTTACCACTTTGTGTATTATGTTTGTATTAGTTGCTCAATTTGATTGGGAAATGAAACAAATGGACTTCATTACTATTGTTATATATGGTAAACTTGATGTTAAGATATATATGAAACAATTTGATGGATTTATTGATGCTAAGTGCCCCAATCATGTTTGTTTACTTGAGAAAGATTTTTATGCCTTAAAACAGTTCCCTAGATAATGGAATATAAGGTTTGATAGTGTCATGAAGTCTTTAAAGTCCAATAAGAGCATGTATGATTACTACCTTTATTTTAAAATGACTTAAAATGTACATATATTCCTTTTGCTCTATGTTGATGACATATTAGTTGTGAGTCTA
Organism: Plectranthus barbatus; assembly: GCA_026898455.1. Lineage (NCBI taxonomy): Eukaryota > Viridiplantae > Streptophyta > Magnoliopsida > Lamiales > Lamiaceae > Plectranthus > Plectranthus barbatus. The sequence goes on from JAPKLW010000228.1 coordinate 474,708, forward strand.
TGTATGAAATCTATTAAGCTTGTTCAAGACAGTCTTAGTGATCAATTTAAAATGAAAGATTTAGGTAATACTTGGATAATATTAGGGATGGACATAGACAGGGACATAAACAAATCTATACTTGTTCTGAAACAATGTGCCTACATTAATAAGATATTAACCAAGTTTTCTATGCCTGGTTCTAAAGTTCTTTTTGTTCCTCTAGCTTCTCACTTTGTGCTAAGTAAGGACCAGTCTCCTAAGAATGATTTTGGAATGTCTGAAATGAAAAATGTCCCCTATGCTAATGCAATAGGATCTGTTATGTACTTGATGGTCACCTCTAGGCCTGACATTGCCTACACTATAAACTGTTTGAGTAGGTATATGACAAATCCACGTAAATCCCATTGGGAAGCTTTAAAATGGTTGCTGCGATTTTCGAAATCAACTATTAATGTTGATATGCAAATTTCTGAATTCTCAAAAGATGTTAAATTGATTGGTTTCATAGATTTCAACTATGCAATGAAAATGATAAAGACAATAGGAAATTAATAATTTATTATGTTTTTACCCTATGTGGCTCTTGCATTAGTTGGAAGTGTCAAGTATAACTTATTGTTGCCTTATCTATTACTGAGTCTGAGTATGTTGCTATAACGGATGCTATTAAAGAGGTTATATGGCTAAAAAGACTTCTATCCGAAATAGGACACTTAGATACTAAGCATGTTGAAAAATTTGTTTAACGTCAAAACATGTTGAACTTTGATAATGATAAATCTTTGTGTTTTATCTCGATTCTTTATTTATTATTAATTTATGAACTTAGTGTTCAAATTTTTGTTGAAATTGGTGCTCGGTTTTCTATGATGTAGGTAAAACCTCTCGTGGTTGTGTGCCTACTCCTCAGTCAGGCATTACTTTGTGAATGCCAGAAAGTCCTTGTACATGAATAACGCAAGACAATGGCTATGATGACCACCACATTTAAAGTCACTCCTGCAAACTATGGGGTTAAGGTGGAGGGTGTCGCATATTTGTAGGCCCAAGGTATTTAACCGAGCCCATTTACTTTATATGTTATGTAGGTGAGTGGGTTAGCTAGTTTGTTAGTAGCCCAACAGAAATATGCTAGCTGTAGGCCTGCATATATATACCTTTTACCTACACTTATCAAAACCCCAATCTCATTTGCAAGATTTGCGTCGCTCGTTACTTTCTCTCTCTCTCTCTCTCTCTCAATAGTCTCCCATCTCTCTGTTGTGAGTTTACAAGGTGATTTTGTGAGTTCAACCTGCGTTCTTGAGCATTCTTTCCATCATTCTTCGTGTAACTGAGTGTTTGTGTGGGAGGGGGTCTATCCTAGGGCTCGTAACCAAATCCCTCTGTCTAGGATTATAGTAGGGCAGGAGACCGACTCAGGTGAGTACTGAGCCTTAAAGACCCGTCAGAATAGGCTATGGAGATTAGGCACACGACCATGACATTACTTCAGTGAATTATTCTAGATAAAGGCAAATCTTAACGAACAAAGAGGGCAAAGCAGTGTCGGATTAAAGAACAAGGAACGTTGAAAGCTCTTCGATCTGAGAGAGCTTCCAGACTTGGCAGTAATCAAGGCCGGAGAAAGGGTCGGTGATGGTAAAAAATTATAACAAATCTCACGGGTTAGAATACGCTAAAACTAGATACAAGTTGGTGTAACAAAATTTGTTGCAGTTGCAGATAGCTCTTTTGTCCACAAACTGTATGCTCACTCACCTAGTCCACCTGGAACTAACTCTCTTCAGCTTGATACACGTAGCATAGCGGCAAACTTGAAGGGTTGGATGGTTGAGTTCTTCCGAGAACATTGATAGATAGTTAAGGAGTAAGAAACCACTACAAGAAAAAAGCTAATAGACAACGCGGAAATCGCGTAGTCTATTCAAAATTTTTGCGTTGTCTATTTATGTGTAGTCTATTTGGGGACGCTAATAGACAACGCGGAGATCCGCGTTGTCTATGCATTAATAGACAACGCGAAGCTCCGCGTCGTCTATTAGGGAATAGACAATGCGGAATTCCGCGTTGTCTATTAGGGAATAGACAACGCGGATTTTCGCGTTGTCTATATTGTTATAGACAACGCGGATTTTCGCGTTGTCTATCTATTTTTATTTTTTTATATTTGAGTTTATTTTTTATTTTTTTAATTTTATTTTTGTTTTATATCTTTCAACAATTTAAACTCAAGTCAAATAATTCTCAAAAATACGATATTTATAACCTATTAACAAAAAATAAAGAACTTTATTAAAAGATAAACCGAGTTTAAGCATAAGCAAACGTGGCCAAGGCGAAAAGATACAACCTAATCAGTGTAATTAGTCAAATTAAGTGCCCAAACAATAATAAGAAAACACCAAGGCAAAACTAAGGCGGACTCCTTCTTTATCAGAGTATTCTTTCTTCGCCGAGTGCAAGATGGACTCCACAAAGTGTAAGTCAGCCTCACGACCTCTCAATAATAAAGATGGCTCTTTTAGCCTCAGCAAACACTGAAAAATAGAAGTATACTTTAGAGCAATATCAGATGCGTGAATGCAAGAAAAATATGTTGAGAGTCAAGTAGATTATTCCAACATTCCAATATAAATTAATAACTCAATAACATGAGGCCAGGTACACCTAATTCCAAATTGATGCCATCAAAATGATATAAATAGCTTGGTAGCTTTTCTGGGACAAAAACTTGAATGTTTTGTTTATTTTGTTTTGTGCCATGAGCTATAGCTATCAGAAGATTTATATAATATCGTATGTGATGTGTCTGTGTTGAAAGGAAAATAAAAATGAAAGAAAGAGCAGGAACTGAGCTCATAAAGGCAAATAACTAACCTACTAATATGAATGAAGTCCTGAACACTATTATTATTGAATAAAAAGATCAAACAATTCTTAGCAAAGCAGAACTGTACCAGAAGCCATTTCCCCCCACCGCCCACTCAAACACCCAAAGAGCAGAGCACCTTTCTTTTACTTCTTTTAATTAACAAGCAATATGCCATATCCTTATTTTTAACTGTCTATAAGATCAAAACAGAATAGATATAAGCTCACCAACCCATCAGCGTCCTCCTAACCTGGTCAACAATCTGATTCCTAACCTGTGTATTTGACAACTGGAAATCGCAGTTCTCATCCAGAAGGAATCTATATACCTCCCATTCATGTTCTGCTGTTGAATGCCTTCCAATTTTCGCCTATCATATCAGACAATACTTCTTGTTAGTATCATTTCAAAAAATAACAAGCTAAGGGATATAAACCTCCAGCTTCAACAGCCAATATATAAATTTGCAAAAAGACATCTAATTATAGATACGCTAAACCATTTGTACTTACCAAAAAGACACAGATTCCGAGACTCTTTAGAGAAAATGTAACATCAAAGAAAACTCTTGGTCTTCCCCTTCCAGATAGTTCTGTTGGATTAGCTACCAAAAGCTCTGTGTCTGGCCCCCGGTTAGTGATGAGAACATGCAATGGGTGTGAAGCATTTCCAGTGATGAGATTGCATCTCGCTTTTCGGGGTTCACTATCTTCTTCCCATCTTTATGCTGAATTAATAGGTCAAGCTCTCTATGACCTTTATTTACAGGCAGATATCGACCATAAGCTATCTAAGCAAATCAAAATACCAACAAATTTAAACAATATATAACATTGACGCAATTTTATGCAGTGCCAATGACTGATAATACTATCATGTCTATAAGTTTCAAATAAAGGCTTGGTGACTTCACACCATTATCTTGAATGTAAATGGCAAAAGAATAGCATGTACATGTGAATGGCATTACATAACCAGTACTCTGATTCAAAAGGCTATAACAATTGCTTGCAGGTTTTAAATTTAGGGATCGGGAATCAGGGCAATCATCAATATTATTGCAGTTTTATGCACAAACATTACAACCTTCATAGATTAATCGCCACGGAACTCAACCACTTCATGTCCAAAATGCCTTCTCAGAAAGATGCCTATACGCTTAACATACTCAGTGTTGATGAAAAAGAGAAATATTTCATGTGAATACACATGGCACAAAATAAATGATGAAATAAATAACAAAAATGTGAATATTTTCACGATGGACGGTCTCAGCCACGGCAGGAAGGCGCAGGAAGACAACGGAATTGATGGACAGTTTCAGCGGCGGTGCACGTATCTCAGAGGCTGGGATAAGGCTTGGCGGGGCAGGGATCTCAGTGGCGGGGCAGGGAGATTAGACGGCGGAGCGGCGCCTTCGCAGCGGCGGCAAGTCAGACCGGCGGGGACTCAGCGGTGGGGGAACGACGGGGGTGGTTTTGGTGCTGCAATGTTAATCGCGATTGAGGGGAATAGGGTTTCAGCGGGAACTCAGTGGCGGGGCAAGGAGATTGGCCGGCGGAGCGGCGCCTTCGCAGAGGCGGCAAGTCAAACCGGCAATGTCAGGGAGACTCAGCGGCGGGGGAACGAGGGGGGTGGTTTTGGTGCTACAATCATGTTTATCGCGATTGAGGGGATCGAATAGGGTTTAAAAAAAAAATAGAGACGACGTTGTTAATAGCGTCGTCTATGTTGATATAGACGACGCGATTGTCCGCGTTGTCTATTAGCGCCCCAAAAATAGACTACGCGACCATAATTTTGCGTTGTCTATTATGATATAGACAACACTAATGCTTTTTCGCGTTGTTTATTTAGTGTAGTCTATTGACCATTTTGTTGTAGTGAACTCTTCTCGGGTTCTTACTTAGAAAGTAAGATCTCCAGCAGGGAACTCTAGACGCCCCCGATTCCGATTCTCTGCCCCTCTCCATGCTCATTCGTATGATCACTATCAAATTGTCTTCTTCCAATTTTCTTTTATGGCGTTCATAGATTGTTCCCCTCCTCACATATCAGGACTTGATTAAATATATTGATGGTTCCCCTCGCCGCCGCCCGCAACTCTCTCTTCTCCAAATAGGGCTACATCTCCTTAACCCCGTGTACTTAGCCTGCTTCTCTCTACCTTATCCAAAGTGGCTATGGCCGAGGTTCTTGGTTGTTCCACAACTCAAGCGGTTTGGCTTGCCCTTGATGCCGCATTCAACAACAAGTCCAAGACACGCGAGCTCCGTCTCAAAGATGATTTGCAACTCATCAAGCGCGGCTCGCAATTCTTCTTTGGATATGGACGTGAGTTCAAGGTTAGCCGTGATTGGGCGCCCTGTTGACTACACCGACATGGCCCATTGGTTCCTTCGCAGACTCGGACCTTCCTTCTCCTTGTTCTCTGACGCTAAAATGGTTCTCATGGCCTTGCGTTCCTTCCGTGATCTCCTCTCTAAGTATGATAGTTTCTCGTAGTTTCAAGACTCTATGGAAGGCTCCTCGCCATCGCAGGTTGCATTCTACAGTCAGCATCAATCTCCTGCCCCTTCCAGCAGTGGTGGGGGTAATTCCAATTGTCGCAGCAGTAGCTCCCGCAATAATCCTCCGCGCTATCATGGTGGTAATGGTCGTTCTTCTCAATGCCGTCTGCCTCACTGTCAGATATGTCACCAAGAGGAACAATATACAAATTCCTATCTTGACAGCTATTCACAGTCCACCAATACACATCTTGCTGAATCTTTTAATACTAGTTGTTATATCTCCCCTGCGCATGCTTCAGATTGGTTTTTGGATATGGGTGTCTCTTCTCACATGACTCCTGATGATGAAAATCTCGACACTTCTCAGTCTTACTGATAAGCTCGTATTTACACTCACTTATCCATATTTTTCTCCATTGTTTTAGTTAATTTAGGTTTAGTATTAGTTACTTTCTTTCTTGGGTTTGTTACAGAGGATGTTATGCTTGCGATGGTGAGTTTTTGCAGGTTTTGAGGCTAAAAAGTGGTCAAGTGATGAAAAAAGTCGAAATAACGAAGCTGTTGTTTCGATCGACACACGAGATGTCGACCGACGTGGAAGTCAAGCTAAAAACCCAAGCAAAACTATCCATGTCGATCGATGTGGTGCATGTCAATTGATAGAGAGGGTTGATGTCCACCAAAAGCAGCAATCGAAAGGAGCTCGACATGGAAGTCCATGTCAATCAACACACCCTGTGTCGATCAACATGAAAGGCGGGCAGTGAACAGAGTCAAGCTCGATGTGGAATTTTGATTTGAAGGCCATATCGATCGACACGCAGTACGTCGATCGACACTGAAGCCCGAGAAGGAAATTTGCCCAATTTGGATATTTTCAGTATTTTAGCCCAATACCTTGTTGAGATTTATTTTCTCCTCTATAAATATCTCATTAGGCTTGAAAATTATGGATTCTCTTCTTAGTTTAAAACTTTAGAATTTAATTAAGCATTGGAGTTTTTAGAAGACTTCAAGATTCTTCTTTATTGTAAATTAATTAATTTTAATAAAATGTCTGTTTTATTTTTTTCCATGTTTAGTTACCAGGAACTCTAGTAGGTTCTACGACTTTGATAATATTCTTGATGCATATTTAAATGATTCAACTCTATAGTATGGTTTAATTCCTAATTTTAATTCAATCAAATCTAGACTTAGCGAAGGGTCGAGAGATGAAATTAATCTAGATTTGCAGTTGTCAATTGAGGGACTGAAAGGTGAAAATTGGTAATCGAAAGAGGGAATTAAATGCATTTGATATATGTCTAAAAAAGAAGATTCAATTTTAGGTTTGAATTAGATAATTATTGGGATTGATTAGCATGCGTTCTCGAGGAGATAGACATATGTTAGTAATCTAGGATTTAAATTGTTAAATAAGGAATTGAATCCAATTTTACCCCATTGTTGAGTTGATGGTTTTTACATGTTGATAGTTCGATTATCTGCCCTAGAATTTGTCCTTAGTTACTGTTTTCAAAACCCCTTTAAATTCTATTTTGTCATCTTTAATTTCCAAATCAAATCCTATTTTCAAGTCACTCAAACAATCACGATTTAGAAACTATAGCTAGCACATGAAATAGATTCGTTATAAATTCCCTTTGGGTTCAACATCTTGGTTATAAATTTATTTGCTTTTGTGCTATAATTTGTATGCGAATTTAGTATCGATCACTTACTCAGACTCTGATCGTTTTGTTCTTGGTAATGGTGCTCAACTTGATATATCTCGTGTTGGTCATTCTCGTATTTCAAATTCTAATAATTTATTGGATGTCTTGGTGGTTCTCTCTCTTACTAAAAATTTGCTCTTTGTTAGTAAGCTTACCTTTGACTATCAGTTGGCATATTATTTTCTGATTGTTCTTTTGCTATTCAGAATCAACACACTAAGGATGTTCGCACAAGCGGTCGCCGTAGTGCCGGTCTCTACATTCTTGAGTATGTGCAGCCTGCTCTTATTTCTCAGTTGAAAAACAATGTTTTACGTGCCTCGTTTGAGTTGTGGCATAGTAGTTTAGGTCATGTTTCTTATCACTCTATTTCTCTACTTAGTAAACAAGGTCATATCTCTGTTACTTCCTGTTTACTAAAGCATACCATTTGTTCTTCTTGTCAAATTGCTAAAATTTATCGTTTGTCATTTACTTTAAATGAAAAATGCTCATCGTATGTTTTGGATTTGATTCATTGTGATTTATGAGGACTTGACCCCGTTACTTCTACTGCACATTTTTAATATTACGTTATATTTATTGATGATTTTAGTCGCTTCACCTGGCTATATCCTCTGGTTAGAAAATCAGACTTCTTCGCCACTTTGTAGTCATTCACTTCACTTGTAAAGAATCAATTCTCTCGTTCATCAAGTTTTTTCAAAGTGTTGACGACACTGAATTTACTAATAATGCCATTCAGGATTTCTTTTGCTCAAAGGAAGTTCAACATCTGAAATCTTGTCCCTATACTCATTCTCAGAATGGCCGCGCTGAACGCAAACATAGACATACTAGAGAAATTGGCCTTACCTTGTTATTTCAATCTCATCTTCCATTATCCATGTGGGTCGAAGCCTTCTATACTGAAACTTATATTATAAATTGTGTGCCTTCATTCGTTCTCTGCGGCTTTTCACCATTTGAGACACTGTTTGGTTCCCCGCCAAATTTTGCCAACTTTCATCATTTTAGCTGTCGCGTCTATCCCTATCTATGTGATTACGAAGCAAATATGTTCTCTCCACGCAACATTCCTTGCATTTTTATTAGTTTTTCATCACAATAAAAGGGGAATCGCTGTCTCGATCCTTCTACTTTGCGCGTCTATACTACGCGCCCTGTTTGTTATGACGAATTATCCTTTTATATTGTGGGTTCTTCTCGCGTAGCTCCGCCTTCTATGCTCGATATTTCAAGTTTTCTAAAGTAGACTATAATGCAAGTATTGAACATCATATTTCCTCCTGTCCCCAAACCAAGTGTTTCTTCAATTGATTCTCGGTCATGCTATCTGATAATTCCGTATTTTCACCGACTTATCAGATAGTTCTAAGCTATTTCTAGTGGTTCATGGCGCATTTCATATGTATTGTCATGCATGGAATTTCTTTTGTGCTTGTAATGTTCGTGGTCATGTATTGTGTAGGTTTTTGGGTTGAAATCAGTGAAGGTTCGAAAGATGTTCGTGCTCTAGGTCTACGTCGATCTACATGGAGTTGTGTCGATCGACGTAGCACACTTTTGGGAACGATCCACATAGGCTCCACGCAGACGAGCCGGTAGCCACTTCGTGTTGATCAACGTGGATTTCACGTCGATCGATACGGCTTCCTCGAGTGTGTCGATCAATGCGAGTCCGTAACCTACAGGATTTGATCCTGTTTGAAGATTTAGACATTTCTAATCCTAGATATTATATGATACATCAACCACCACTATAAAAAGCCTTGTAATTTTGAGTTTTAGGGACATGCCATCTTTTAGAGTTCAGTTTAAGAGATTCAACAATAGCAATTGTATTTTATTTTGAAGACAAATATTTGTGCAACTACTGTAGAAATCGGGCATCAATTTCTACATCCAGTTTATGATTATGCAATTTCAATTTAGGTTTTATCTCTTCTTGATAATCTCTATTGTGAATATGTGTAACTAAACTGTTCTCGGATTATAGGGTTTCGAACTATCAAGTAAGCATGTTTGGTTAATTAAATCAATTTTGCTTTCCTATCATAGTTTATGAATTATGTGCTTAATTTGTAATCTTGAGTTGCTGGCCACATCTAAGGGTTAATTAGTTGAGTATTAAAGACTAAAAAGTAATAATTTTCAATGGATAGAGTTTTCATAATATAAACTAATTTCTTGTCTGAAAAGAGGGAAATAGATTATAGGAATGGATCTTTAGGGTTTTGGAGTTAACTAAATTATTCTCAAGACTGAAAGGATAAGAGATATTTGGTTAATCTACTTTGTGAATTGTCTAACCAAGAGATTCATAATAATTTTCTGATGTTTCACTACGATTAGGAATTAAATTGGAATTGATTGATTTATCGGTACATGTAATACTTGATAGGTAGAAAGCCCTGGAATCTGTGCTTCTCATATTTGAATTCGCAAAGCTTTTCTATTTTTCTTTTCAATTTTAATTGCAAGCTATTTTAATTTTTGAAATGTACCAAAACCCAAAATGTGATTTTTCCTAACTAGTATTTCAAGAAACCTCGTTTTAATACATAAGATTTTTGTTACTTCACTCCTCTGGGGTACGATAATTTTATTTTACCACTATATTATTAGCTTAGCGAAGTTGCTAATAAAAATAATTAGCAATCAAATTTTGGCGCCGTTGCCGGGGAGTGAATATAATTTATCTTATTATTAATTCTGTGATTGAGATACTGAATTAGGTTGTAATTTTTGGCATTTTCATTCAATTTTTGTACAGTTTTAGTTCGCGTCGACCGACTTTTAGTTTCATTGATTGACGCGAGTTTTACATTCGCGTATCGACGTAGTTTTTTCCTGCCCTTTAAGTCTTTCATTTCGTTTATTTTCTTTACTTTTTTAATTCACTACCTCCTTTGCTGTACATGTAGTATATGATTACACGAGCCAGTGGGAAGAAGCTAGTGGAATATGACCTAGAAATTGAAGCCACTTGTCAAAGGAAGAATCGAAGAAAGAATCAATAACCAGGAAGCTCAAGTAATCAACCAATGGCTGAAAACGTGCCACCACCGGGGGAACCACCACCCCCACTGCAGCTAACTCCGGTGGAACAAGGTGAACTTGTTCGAGAAGTTCAAACTATGAGGGCGCAACTGCAGCAACTGAACCTCGAGAGAAACAACAGAACAACCAGCATCTTCGCCGCAACCCACTATTTGAGGATGATCCTGAAGATGACGAGGAACCGCTAGAGGAACCTGCTTATGATGAGGACGAGGATGCCATTCAGAAGAGATACCGTCCTTGATTTCAGGAGACAGACTTCAGGATTGACATCAATGCCAATAACTTCGATCTGAAGTCTGGATTGGTGCAGATGGTGCAATAAAACCAATTCGGTGGAAGAGCTACTGAGGATCCTTATGCTTACCTCGAAAAGTTCATACTCTTCTGCAACACTGTCAAGATCAGCAAAGTCAGCCAGAGCGCGATCCGAATGCTTCTTTTTGCATTCTTCTTGCGTGATAAAGCACAATCATGGTTTTCTACATTGGACAAGAGTAGTATCAGAACATGGGGAAAGGAGGAAGGATATCACACGGTCGCTCAACGACCAGATGAGAGCTTCTACGGGACATGGGAGCGCTATAACAAGGTACTGAGATCTTGTCCTGGACATGGACTGTCATTGGGAGAACAAGCCGAGACTTTCTACGAAGGGTTGAACAAAAGGACCATTGAATTGGTGGATGCTACCCCGAGAGACACAATCATGTCAAAAAGTGGAAAAAGGGCCATGGAGTTCTTCTAAAAGATGGCCAACAACAACCACTGGTGGTCTTCAGTTCGCCATCGGCTTGTGAAAGCTGTGGAGAAGGTCACTGAAGAGTCTGATCTGGCAGTCGTGGTGAAGAAGCCGCGTGAAGACTTCGCTGCACTCAAAGCGGAGCAGACTGTTGCAGCGCTGGAGCCAGTCCAAGCTCTAGTTGAGGGGGATTGTGTGGATGTCAACTTCATCCAAATGGGTGGTTATCAAAATAACTACGCTGGAGGATATCAGCAGAACAACCAGCCCTACAACTACAATCATGCCAGAAACCACCGTGGGTTCTCATATGCGAATCCTCAGGCTACGGAGCAGCCACTGCCCGAATTTGAAATACAGGATGGAGCTGTGGTGGAGAAGAAGAAGCCAAATCTAGAGGAGATCTTAGATAAGTTCATGCAAGGATCCATTGACGAAGTGGGGAAGCTGGAGCTAGAGATATCTGGAGTGAATACCAAGGTGGACCGAGTCGAGAAGCATATGCAGATCAAAGAGACTCAGATCAGTTAAATCGCTAACGCTGTCTGAGCGCAGCACAAACCCGGACAACTGCCTAGCAATACTCAAGTCAACCCCAAGAATCAAAGAAACGAGGTCAATGCCATAATTCTCAGAGGGGGAAAATCGTACGAGGGGCCCAAACTTCCAAGAAGGGACTCTCAGGAGGACAAAGAAGCGAAGCAAGTCGAGGTGGCTGCAGAAGATGCCTCCATGTCAATCGACGTGGGCTGCATCGATCAACGCCGAGGTAGCGGTGAGACGATCGCAGATCAACCTGCGTCGATCGATGCCAATGCACATCGACTAATGCAGGATTCTCGGCCACATGTGAAGAAACCTCCCATGCCGTTCTTGTAGCATTTTGCTAAAACAAAGATGAACGAGAGGTATGCATAATTTCTAGAGAACATGAAGAAGGTGCAAATCAACATCCCGTTGGTAGAGGCACTGCGAGAGATACCAGGGTATATCAAGTTTCTGAAGAACATGGTCTCTCAGAAAAGACCTTTCATGGAGCACGAAACTGTCAACCTCTTTGAAGAATGCAGTGCAGTGATATAAAACAAGATGTCGCTGAAGAGGGAGGATCCGGGATCATTCACTATCTCCTGTGTTATTGGAGGAGAGACGTTCGGGAAGGTCTTGTGTAAGTCTTGCACATCCATCAATTTGATGCCGCTATCAATCTACAAGCGACTAGAGATCGGGAGCATCAAGCCAACAACCATCTCACTGCAAATGGCCGACAAATCTGTATCTTATCCGAGAGGCATTGTGGAGGATGTACTTATGAAGGTGAAGGACTTCATCATTTCAACAAACTTTGTGGTGCTTGACATGGAGGAAGACCACAACATTCCGCTGATCTTGGGGAGACCTTTCTTGAAGACCGGTGGAATGCTGATCAACATCCGAGATGGAAAACTGCCGTTCCGAGTTAATGACGAGTCGGTCACCTTCTCAATTTACAAAGTAACGCAGAAGCATAATGAAGGGAGCTACCAGGAAGAGTGCCACATGATCAATTGTTTCAACCCGGTGATTTCCTCTCCCTTCTCTTCTCTTAAAACTGATCCGAATTTCTAGAGATCTGCTTACTATACTTTTTGTTTTTATCTTCAGATTTGGATGAGGCGGACGATGAGCTTGTGGATCTAGTGATAGAGTTAGATGTGTTCGAGGAAACAACCCAGGAAAAGGAGAACAAACATGAGCGGTTACCAGGCCGGTACAACCAGAACATGAAGGGAAAACGAGGAATTACCTCTGCAATGCTCGAAGCGAGATGAATTTTGAGCAACGCATTTGCAAGACCCATGTCGATTAATGCCACATCCACATCGAATGATGCAGGTAGAGGGTCGATGCAAATTCTTCATCGATCGAAACAACGAGATGTGGAATAGGGATCGCTACAATTTCATCCACGTCAGTCGACGCACAACATGTGTCGATCGACATAGGTCTAGAACAACAACCTTCTAACTCCGATCCGCCTGTTTTTGGACTCATACCACTTCCGGCACATCTCAAGTATGCTTTTTTGGGATCTAACGATACTTACCCTGTTATCGTCTCTGCTTTTTTGACACGGGTTCAATCAGATAAACTACTTCGAGTTTTGAGGAAGTACAAGTCCGCAATCGGGTGGACATTGAGAGACATCAAGGGGATCGGTTCTTCATTGTACATGCACAAGCTCATTGTGGAGGAAGACGCCAAGCCAAAGAGACAAGCGCAGCGAAGACTAAACCCGATCATGCAGGACGCTGTGAAGAAGGAGTTTTTGAAGCTCCTAGATCATGCCATGATCTACCCAATCTCCGACAACAAGTGGGTGAGCCCCACTCAAGTAGTTGCCAAGAAAGGGGGATACAAGTTGTCAAGAACGAAGATGGAGAGGAGGTCGTGAAAAGACTAATCACTGGATGGCGGTTATGCATCGACTACCGGGCTCTCAACGGCGCCACATGCAAGGATCACTTCCCCCTCCCATTCATTGACCAAATGCTGGATAGATTATCTGGTTACGCTTTTTATTGTTTTCTTGATGGTTACTCAGGGTACAACCAGATTGGTGTAGCACTGGTGGACCAGCACAAGACCGCATTCACCTGTTTGTATGGATTGTTTGCGTACCGGCGGATGCCATTTGGCCTATGCAACACACCGACAACCTTCCAGAGATGCATGATGGCCATCTTCCATGACTTCATTAAAGAAGTCATGGAGGTATTCATGGACAACTTTTCAGTTTTTTGTAGCTCATTCGATGTTTGTTTGCATAATTTGGCTACTGTACTGGAGAGAAACACCGAGACCAACCTATGTCTCAACTGGGAGAAGTGCCATTTCATGGTGTGAGAGGGGATCATGCTGGGACATCAAGTATCGGCCAAAGGATTGGAGGTGGACCGAGCCAAGGTGACAGCCATTGAAAAAATGCCACCACCAGCAAATGTCAAAGCCGTTCGGAGCTATTTCGGCCACGCTGGGTTCTATAGAAGGTTCATCAAAGACTTCTTGAAGATCTCTAGGCCGCTGTGAAACCTGTTGGAGAAGGATGTCTCCTTCGTGTTTGATGATGAGTGCTTGCAGGCTTTCGAGAGGCTGAAGAAGGCCCTAGTGACTGCACCAGTGCTGACTTCTCCAGACTGGAGTGAGCCCTTCATCTCGATGTGCAATGCCCACGATTATGTTGTGGGAGCAACATTGAATCAGTTGAAGGGGAGACTCTTTTATGTCATCCACTACACTATAAAAAGAATGAACCCGACGCAGTGCAACTACACCACCACAGAGAAGGAGATGCTTGCAGTGGTCTATGTGTTTGACAAGTTTCGGTCCTATCTGATAGGTTCGAACCATGCCGCCATCAGATACCTGTTCGTGAAACAAGATGCAAAGCCCCGCCTGATTAGGTGAATACTCTTGCTCTAGGAGTTTGACTTAGAGATCAAGGACAGGAAATGGAGCGAGAACATGATTGCGGATCACTTATCGCGATTGGAGCCACCAGTCGAGGGGGATGACCAGCAGATGAGGATCCAATGGACCTTCCCTGCTGAACAAATTTGTTATATTCAGGATCTGGGAGAGACGTACGGGTCCAAGACACTATGGTATGCAGACTAAGAAAATTACCTAGTGACCGGTGCTCTTCCGCCAGACGCCTCTCCGTATGCAAAGAAGAAGTTCCTACACGACATCAGATTCTACTACTTGGAGGACCCCAACCTGTGGCGTCGGTGTGCTGACGGCATCATTTGCCATTGTGTCCCCAAATCTGAGTGGCAGTAGATTTACGAGGCTTGCCATTCCTCTCCTAGAGGTGGTCATCACTCAGCGAACCGCACCGCATTCAAGATTCTGGCAAGTGGGTTCTACTAGCCTTCCATCTACGAGGTCTATCGCGGATGGATTACAAGCTGTGATCATTGCCAGAGGACCGACAACATCTCGCGGAGGGATGATGATAAGTTCATTATTTCACTCGCTTATCTATATTATTTTTCTACTATTTTACGTAGTTTTATTGAGTTTATATATATTTTATGCATTAGTCAATATCAGGTGGTGTTAGGCATATTTTGGTATTTGTGCAGGTTTTAGGCTTAAATTCACGAGAAAACCGTTTCGAAAACAGTGATGTGTAAGAGTAGCAGTGAAGAGTTCTTCCACAAGAGGAATTCGGGCTACTGGTGCATGACAATGGATGAAGCTTTGAGTTAGCTCTCCAACACAACTGGAATCGGGTTAATCGGGTTCGGGAGAGGAAGTAATGGCCAAAATCGTGAGACCGCGTGGAAGGGGCGAGACTTGATTTTTCCACGTTGATCGACGTAGATCCACATCGATCGACGCCAAAGAGAGAGCCACGTCAATCGACGGAGATGCCACGTCGATCGACGCGGACCTGCTGGCGTGGGAAATTGATGAAAATCGAATTTTATCATATCTTTAGCCCTAGATTTGATAGGATACACCTCCACCTATATATATACCTCTGTAACTTCGATTTTAAGTGTGCTTCATTCCAGATTTCAAATTTTTAGAGATTTCCAAGAGTTTTTAGAGTTTATGATTGAAGACAGAATTTTGTGGGAAGACATTCAGACCCAAGTTTTTATGCAATTCAGGTTTTATTTTTCCATGATGAATATTGCTATTAATATGTGTAAGTAACTTCTTCCTTAGATTCTAGGGTTTCGAATTATCATTGTATGCATGTTTGATTAATTGAATTATTTTATGTTTGATTAATTGAATTATTTTCCCTTTCTCTTCGTAGTTTGTGAAATCTGTGTTTATTCATAATCTTGAGTTTGCGGGCCACATCTTAGGATTAATTAGTTGATTACTTGGGACGTTGCTGTAATAGTTTTCAATGGAAAGAGATTTTCACAATATAATTTAATTTCTTGTCGTAACTGAAGGAGATAAGTTATAGGAATAAATATGTCGATCTTTGGAGTTAGTTAGTTCATCTTGAGACCGAGCGAAGATAGATAATTGACTAATCTACTTTATACATTGTCCAACAAAGAAGTGCATAATATTTTTCTGATGTTTCACTATGAAGAAGAATTAAATTGGGAATTAATCAATTCATTTATCCATGTCATACTTGATAGATAGATATCCCTAGAACCTGTACTTCTCATAATCTTTCATCAAAAGTATTTTAATTTCCTGTTTACTTTTTACTCGCAAGTATTACGATTTTCAAAACAACCAAAACCCAATAATTTGATCTTTCCTAACCAGTAAGTTCGAGAACTTTTGATTTAGTACTTAAGGTTTTTCGTTACTTCATTCCCTGTGGGATCGATAATTTTATTTGCCGCTGTATTATTAGCTTTGCTAAGTCGCTAGTAAAATAATTTAGCGATCAAATTTTGGCGCCCGTTGCTAGGGAGTGAATAGAATAAATCTTACTATTAAATCTGTGATTGAAATACTGATTTAGGCTGTAATTTTTGTACTTTTCTTCAAATTTTCGTACCTTTCGTCGTTCACGTCGATCGACGTGACATTCACGTCGATCAATGCCATATCTCGTGTGTTTTCAGAATTTCACATTTTCAATTTCAGTTTGTTTCGTTTTATTTTCAGTCTTATCTCACTACCTCCTTTGTTGTACAGGTAGTGCACGAGTACGAGAGCTAGAGGAAAGGACCCGCTTTATTATCACCCGGACATTGAAGCAACTTGCAGAAAGATCCAAAAGAATAAGCGTGCCCAGGAAAGCTCGAGCAATCAAGCAATGGGAGATAACGTACCACCACCAATTGATCAACCACCTCTACCAATGATGACTGTAGAGGAGCAAACTGTGCTTCTCCAAGAAGTCCAAGCCATGAGGGCACAAATCCAACAGCTGAATCTGGAAAGGGACCTCGAGAGGAAGAATCCGACTGGAAGAGATGTTCGCCGTAACCCACTGTTTGAGGACAATCCCGATAATGAAGAGGATGATAACCCGAATCCGCCAGAGGAATCTGACGATGAGGAAGAAGAGGAGGCCATGCTGAACCTATATAAACCCCGGTTCGGGGAGAAAGACTTCAGAGTTGGCATCAATGCCAACAACTTTGAGCTGAAGACTGGATTGGTGCAGCTGGTGCAACAAAAGTAATTCAGAGGAATAGCCACTGAGGATCCTTACGCACATCTGGATAAGTTCTTTATGCTCTGTAATATTGTCAAAATCGGAGGAGTCAACAAGAGTGCCATCCGAATGCGTCTATTCGCATTCTCTCTGAGGGATAAGGCACAATCATGGTTCACTGCACTGGACAAGGAAAGTATTAGTACATGGACTGAATTAAGGAATGAATTCCTGGAAAACTTCTTCCCTCCGAATGTCATCAGGCAAAGAAGGAAGGAAATCATCAGATTTGCTCAAAGACCTGATGAGAGCTTCAGTGAGACTTGGGAGCGATTCAAAGAGCTACTGAGATCTTGCCCCGGACATAGCTTCCCACCAGGAGAACAAACAGAAGCCTTCTACGAGGGACTCAATGATAAGAGCGTCAAGTTGGTGGACACCACACTGGGAGACACCATCATGACGAAAAGCGGAAAGAAGGCCATGGAATTCTTCCAAAAGATGGCCAACAACACTCAACGGTGGTCCTTGAGTCGACATCGGCCTGTGATGGCAGTCGAGAAAGTGGTGGGAAAAGTTGTCGAACAACCTGATTTGGCAACCGAGCTGAAAAAGCTAAGGGACGACTTCGCTGCACTGAAGCAGGAGAAAACAGTTGCTGCAGTAGAGCCAGTGCAAGCTCCACCTGAGGGGGATTGTGCCGCTGTAAATTTCATGCAAATGGGTGGTTACCAAAACAACTACCTGGAGGATATCAGCAGCACAACCAGCCCTACACTTTTAATCACTCGAGGAACCATCCTCAATTTTCCTATGCGAACCCCCAAGCCGCGGAGCAATCACCACCTGGGTTTGCAGTGCAAGATGGAGAAGTGGTGGAGAAGAAGAAGTCAAATCTCGAGGAGATTTTGGCTAAATTCATGGAAGGCTCCACCGATACGGTAGCTAAGCTAAAGCAAGAAATTGCAGGCGTGAATACTAAAGTAGACCAAGTGCAGAAGCATGTACAAATTATAGAAACCCAGGTCAGCCAGATCGTCGATGCCTTCGGAGCCCAGCACAAGCTGGGGCAACTTCCGAGCAACACTCAGATTAACCCCAAGAATCAGAATCAGAGGAACCAAGTGAATGCCATCACTATGAGAGGGGGAAAATCGTATGAAGGGCCAAAGCAGGCAGAAAAAGATACTCGGGAGGAAGGAGAAGCCGAGCAGGATGAAGAAGCCGTCGCAGACACAGCCCTGTCGATCGACGCGGGGTCTCCGTCGATCGACGCAGCACCAAAGGCCACGTCGATTGATGCTGATCCACATCGATCGACATCCGCTCCCATTCTGCCACCGTAGAAACCTCCTTTGCCATTTTCGCAGCGCTTTGACAAAATCTGAGAATGTATTTCATGTATCTTGTGTTTACATGCAGTCGAATGCTGCTATATAAATAGGAATGAGAGAAAACCAAATCTAACAATAACCAAACCCTAGATATTCTAGGTTTCTATCTTCAACATATCTTCTAAGATATACGTATGCATGCCCGAGATATGAACAAATATATGGTAAGCTGCGAAGATACGACTGGATAAATCAGGAAAATCAACACCCCCCTCAAGTTGGCAGGTGAAGATCTAGAACCCCCAACTTGCAAGCCAACTGTCGAAGTTGATCTGCGCCAAGTGCTTTCGTGAACATATCTGCAATTTGTTCGACGGTGTTGATCTCGCACGGCTCAATCTCCTTCGAATCTACTCGCTCTCGGACGAAGAAGCAGTCCATTTCGACATGTTTTGTACGCTCGTGAAACACTGGATTGCGAGCGATATGTCGTGCCGCTTGGTTGTCGCAATATACCTTCGTAGGTTCCTTTTGTCGAACACCCAAATCACTAAGGAGCCAACGAAGCCAAATAACCTCACTTACTGTGCTAGCCATCGCCCTGTATTCTGCCTCGGCCGAAGAACGAGAGACTACTGTTTGTTTCTTCGTTCGCCACGACACCGGCGCGTGTCCGAGTTGAACCAAATACCCACTCCGGGACCGCCGAGTTGACGGGCATCCTCCCCAGTCTGAGTCGCAAAATGCCACGAGATCAAGGTTCTCATCGGCGGGTAGTAATATTCCTTGTCCAGCGGTTCCTTTAATGTAACAAATAACTCGTAGTGCTGCTTCATGATGGATCTGTCTTGGCTTCGACAGGAACTGACTGAGAATGCTGGTGGCATATTGTATGTCCGGTCGAGTAACTTTGAGGTAGAGCAGCCTCCCTACCAAGCGTCGATAAGAGTGTGCATCGACTAAAGGGCTGTCTTCATCATCGCTCAATTTTGTATTTTGCTCCATAGGTATGCAGCTAGGTCGACAACCTTCCATTCCGCTGTCTCGTAAGATATCTAGTGAATATTTGCGTTGTGCAAGAACCATCCCCTTGTCCGATCTTGCGACCTCGATGCCAAGAAAATACTTGAGAGGCCCTAAATCTTTTATTCTGAATTCTCGATCGAGTGTGTTTTTAACTTCCTGTATTTTCTCTTCATTATCTCCAGCTATAATAACATCATCTACGTAGATGAGTGCAACAACCATCGATTGATTCTCTCGATAGATGAACAACGAATGGTCAGCATTAGATTGACGAAAACCAATGCTAAGTAAGGTCCCAGTGAACTTGTGGTACCAGTTCCGCGAGGCTTGGCGTAGTCCATACAAGGACTTGCGCAATTTGCAAACTCGATCTTCATTCCCTTTTGTATATCCTTGAGGAACTTTCATGTAAACATCCTCCTGTAAGTCACCATGCAGAAATGCATTATTCACGTCTAATTGATGGATAATCCAACCCTTCTTCACTCCTATGGTGAGCAGGCACCGCATCGTTACAAGTTTCGCAACTGGGGCAAACGTCTCATGAAAATTGACTCCTGGTACCTGCGTAAATCCCCTCACTACGAGTCGGGCTTTATACCTTTCAATCTCCCCAGTCGGCTTATACTTCACTTTGTAAACCCATTTCGAATCCACTGCCTTCTTACCCTCTGGTAGATCGACCAACTCCCATGTATTGTTTGATTCCAGAGCTTCGATTTCCCTCTTCATGGCTTCGCGCCATTCATGTGACTTTACTGCTTGAGTAAAGCACGACGGCTCGGTAACGGCATCCAGGGCTGCGAGAAAACACTTATGCGCATCGGAGAACTTGCTGTAACCAATATAACTTGCAATAGGGTGAGCCGTGGAAGCCTCTCTTTCTGCATCGGTTGTGGAATGATTTGGCAATCTTCCAGGTAGTTCAACCTCATAATCCCTCAGATGCGCCGGCATCCTTCTGACTCGCTCGCTAGCACGCACACCCCTCTGCTCATTTGTGTCTTCTCTAACATCAGTGCGTGACCGAGTATCGCCGTCGTCTTCCTCACTTGCTGGCTGTATTACGTGTATTAGTTCATCTTCCTCTCGCTGAATGTGTCCATTATTCCCATGCACGTCGTTCACCTCAGCATAGGGAAAGATATTCTCAGCAAACTTAACATCTCGTGAAGTATATATCTTCCTGTCTTTCATATCGAAAACTTTATAACCCTTTTGCCCGAAAGGGTATCCGACGAACACACAAGCCCTGCCTCTCTCTGCAAACTTGTCGTGTGCCCTATCTGTGCTTTTTCTGTAAACCAAACACCCAAAAACACGCAAGTGATTGTAGTCCGGTGCTTTTCCAAAAATGACTTGATATGGCGTCTTTCCTCCCAGAATTTTCGTAGGTAGTCGGCTGATGATATACGCCGCCGTTAACACACACTCTCCCCAAAAACTGATCGGCAATTCTGCTTGAAATCTTAAAGCCCTAGCAATCTCGAGTATGTATCGATGTCATCGTTCCACTACCCCATTTTGCTGCGGCGTGTATGCACAGGACGTTTCCAGAATAATTCCTTTCTCCATATAATAGTTTCTGATTTCCATGGATTGAAACTCACCTCCATTATCCGTTCTGATTCGCTTAACCCCTTTTCCGAACTGTGTTTCAACCATGTTGCAAAATAGCTGAATATATTTTCCTGCTTCTGACTTGAATTTCATGAGATAAATCCACAAATCTCTACTGTAGTCATCAACAATAGTGAGAAAATAATAAGCACTAGAAAACGACGGAGTTTTATAACCACCCCAAATGTCACAGTGAATTAACTCAAAACAACTACTTGTTTTTATTGTGCTAGACTGAAAAGGTAATCTAGTCTGCTTAGCTCGCATACAAGAATCGCAAACTATATCCGACATCTCACAAACTCCTTGAAGCTTCACCCGGGAGGCATGTCCCAGCCGCCTGTGCCACGTCTCTCCATCTACGGTGGCACTGAAGGCTCGTCTCATGTTGCCAACCGGCTCCAGGTGGTACAGCCCCCCCTGCTGCCTAGCCATCCCAATCTGGTTCTTGGATGCTAAGTCCTGTATCACACAATTATCAGCATAGAAGATTAACCTACAGTCTAAATCGACGGAAAGTCTGCTTGCTGAAATTAGGTTGCATTGGAAACTAGGAACACACAAAACTCGCCGCAGTCTCAAACCACTCGGCAACTTCACGTCCCCAATGCCAATTACATTGGCATGTTCTCCATTCGGAATCTTCACAGGCAAGTTATCCGACTTCCTGCTTAATTTCTCAAACAACGATTCCTCACAACAAATATGTTCAGTAGCTCCTGTATCTATTATCCAAGATGAAATAAAACTACACTCACCAGCCATATTTATCGAGGGTTTTGACGTCCCCCCAGCACCATCTTGGGTTAAGAAATCCTTGATCTGATTCAGCTGTTCCATACTGAAAATCTGCGGACTTTTACTTTCGTGGCTCTGTGTTGCTTCGACGTGAGCCACCTTGTGTGGGGATCTTTTCGCATATCTCAATCCATACTTTTTCCCTTTAGCCTTCCTACTCTCTGGATATCCAACTATCTCGTAGCAGGTCTCGATGGTGTGCCAGAGTTTCCCACAGTGTCCGCATTGAGGTGGCAGTTTGTCTCTCATCGTGTCACGACGATCTGAACCTCCGACATGTCTCTGCACTTGGAAAGCAGTACCATCCATCGCGGGCGTTCTGGAATTTGTGATGAACCTCTGTCTTTCGTCCTCCGCTATGAGATGATATGCAACGCCCAGACTCGGTAGTGGCGTCATACTGAGTATTTGACTTCGGATGGTGTTGAAGGTGTCTTCGAGTCCCATGAGGAACTCATAGATGCGTTCCCTTTCGGTTTTCTCATTGACAAGTTTGGCCACGTTGCAAGTACATAGGCCACATGAGCACTTAGGAGTAGATGAGACGGCATCGATCTCATCCCATATCGCCTTCATCTTCGTATAATATGCTGAGACCGAGAGCTTATCCTGTCGAGTAAGAGTAAGCATCCTTTTCAGTTCATATGCCTTGGGCGCGCTCTCTTTCCCGAACCTTTCTCCAAGATCTTTCCATATTTCTGCCGCGGTTTTGGTGTGTTTAACGCTGTTTCTGATGTCTTTATCCATCGCAACGATCAGCCAGCCCTTCACCATCACGTTACATCGTTTCCAGAGTAGGAGGTCTCCAGGTTTGTCGTTCGGCATGGGTGTTGAGCCGTCAATGAAGCCGTATTTATTTTTCGCCAGTAGACAGTTCCCCATCTCCTCGAGCCAATCTCCATAATTTCCATCGTTGAGTACGTCCGTTACATAGACATGACTCGGGTTGTCCGATGGGCTTATATAATATGGTGACATAACGTCGTTCATCATTCCGAGTTTGTTGGCGTCTTTCGCAGCCATGGATTTTCAGTGTCGCGCGCGGAAGCTAGGTTTTTCGTGATCGAACACTGCTCTTGATACCATGACAAAATCTGAGAATGTATTTCATGTATCTTGTGTTTACATGCATTCGAATGCTGCTATATAAATAGGAATGAGAGAAAACCAAATCTAACAATAACCAAACCCTAGATATTCTAGGTTTCTATCTTCAACATATCTTCTAAGATATACGTATGCATGCCCGAGATATGAACAAATATATGGTAAGCTGCGAAGATACGACTGGATAAATCAGGAAAATCAACACGCTTTGGTAAAACAAAGATGAACGAGAGATTTGCACACTTTCTAGAGAACATGAAGAAAGTAAACATTAGCATCCCGCTGATTGAGGCACTACGAGAGATACCGGGGTATATCAAGTTTCTGAAGGATATGGTATCTCAGAAAAGACCCTTCATGGAGCACGAGAGGGTCAACTTGTTCGAGGAATGCAGCGCGATTATTCAGAAGAAGATGTCGCTGAAGAAAGAGGACCCGTGATCCTTCACGATCCTCTACGTCATTGGAGAAGAGACCTTTGGGAAGGTCCTTTGCGATTCTGGCGCATCCATCAACTTAATGTCGTTGTCAATCTTCAAGCGACTAGAGATCAGGAGCATCAAACCAACAACCATATCATTGCAGATGGCTGACAGATCGGTGTCCTACCCAAGAGGCATCGTAGAAGACGTACTTGTGAGGTGAAGGACTTCATCATTCCAGCAGACTTTGTGGTGATTGACATGGAAGAAGACCACAACATCCCGCTTATCTTGGGGAGATCTTTTTTTAAGACTGCTGGAGCATTGATTGACATTCGAGACGGAAAACTGACGTTCCGAGTTAATGATGAGTCGGTCACCTTCCCCATCTACAAAGCAGTGCAGAAGCGTAATGAAGGGAGCTACCAGGAAGAGTGCCACATGATCAACTGTTTAAATCCGGTGATATCCTCTCCTTTTCCGTCCCTTAAATCTGATCCGGACTTTCTGGAGAACTGCTTACTACACTCTATGTGTTTGTCTTCAGGTTTGGATAAGGCGAACGATGAGCTTGTGGATTTGGTGATGGAGTTGGACGTATCCGAGGGAATAACACATGAAAAAAGAACAAACGGGAAAAGTTTCCAAGCCGACGCAGCTAGAAAAAGAAGGGAAAATGTGGAAATGCTGCCACGTCGATCGACGCGCACCGTGCGTCGATCAATTCAGCCTTTGGAGCCACATCGATTGATGTAACAGTCACATTGATCGACGTACGAAGGAAGTCAGACACGGAGTTTTCATCGGCAGAAGCAGCACGACGTAGAAAAGGGATTGCAGCAATTTCATCCATGTCAACCGACACATATCTGGAAAAGCTGTCATCTAACTCTGATCCGCTGGTTCTAGAACTCAAGATGCTTCCGGCACACCTCAGGTATGGGAAGTTGGAAAAATTACTACGAGTTCTACGGAAGTACAAGTCCGCCATTGGGCGGACATTGAGAGACATCAAGGGGATCAACTCCTCATTATGCACCCATAAGGTCCTTCTGGAAAAGGACGCCAAGAAATGGGGGATGCAAGTTGTCAAGAACAAAGATGGAAAGGAGGTCGCGAAAAGACCCGCCTGGACCCGACCTCTCTAGTGGTGATTTAGAGACTCTGGGGGATAAAAAAGTTGATGTCTGAGATCAACTACCAGGTATCGTTCCCTCTTTTGTCTGATTTTCAAACTTATTCCACTCTTCGAGTTGGAAATAAGTTTGGGGGGATGTGGACAAGAGATGGAACGTCCTATCTTTTATTTATTCTGCTCTTTGTCTTTAATTCTTCGTACTTTTCTATTTTATGCTATTTTGTGGGAAAAGATTTAGAGTTTTGAGATAACCTGAATGAGATTGTGAGATTAGAATTGATTGAGGGTTGAGTATTGAATTGATTGAGATAGTGGTTAGATGCCTATGAATGTAGAATATTGCATGATATGACTGATTTGACACTTACACTTGCATGTTGATTGAGCTGATTTGAAATTGACTGTGGAAGAAAATTTTTGAATCCTTGTGCGAGAATTTGAGCCTTTATTTTGTTTGATGTGAGATGGACATGTGTGCTTTGATTTCTCTAGAACTTGCCTATTTTCTGTGTTGAGACTGCATAGTGTGCACAAGTTTAGGAGATGATATTAGGCCATGTTTGTTAACCCAATATCCTAAAAACTGTCCCTTCACAATAAAATTTTCCATAGTTAGCCACTTTGAGCCTGTACAATTTTTCTTTCCTTGTCTATGAGATTAAAAAAAGTATTGTCTCACTCGTGTCTTGAGTTGTGGTATGTATGGGGTTGATTGGTGAATTGGTGATAAGATATGATAAATTAGTGGTGAAAAAGCTCAAAGAAATAATTAGAATTCTCATAAGCCTGAAAAGAAAAGAAAACAAAATTCTCGAAAAGAGCATAAGAGATTCAAAATGAGCTATAAAAAAAAACAAAAAAAAACAAAATTGGAGTTTGTTGATCTATATGAGGAGATAAGGTGGATGATTATAGATATTGGTTGGAGATGTTGAAAGTCATGAACTCAATTGATTTAGTCACTTGGTCATATTTCCCTACCTTATCAGAAAAAACTTACGTTACAACCTTTCGAAAGTCCTTTTTGATTCTAGACTTGTGTGCACATTCTAGCAGTGGAGATATTAGAAAATTTGCAAGCCTATGGTAGAAATTTCTTCATACATGTTTTTTAGTGCTTTCATCTTTACCTTAAACACTTGAGAGTTGAGCGATACACTTCCTGTGAGTTCTTCCACGGTTGATGAATTTTCCGTCTCTTTCAAATTGCTTGTGGGTAGTGGATTCTTGGTTCTTGACTGTGATGAATCTTGTGAGGCTCACTTTAATCACATGATCTTTTGATTTCTTTCTTGCCTATTGATTGAGGACATTCACACGTTCAAGTTTGGGGGATTTGATAAGTTCATTATTTCACTCACTTATCTATATTATTCTTCTACTATTTTAAGTAGTTTTATTGAGTTTATATATATATTTTATGCATGAGTCAATATTAGGTGGTGTTATGCGTATTTTGGTATTTGTGCAGGTTTTAGGCTTAAATTCACGAGAAAACCGTTCCAAAAGCAGTGACGTGTAAGAGTAGCAGTGAAGAGCTCTTCCACAAGAGGAATTCAGGCTATTGGCGCATGGCACTGGATGAAGCTTTGAGTTAGCTCTCCAACGCAACTGGAATTGGGTCAATTGAAGTTCGGGAGAGGAAGTTATGGCCAAAATTGCGAGACCGCGCGGAAGGGGCGAGACCTAATTTTTCCACGTCGATCGACGTAGATCCACATCGATCGATGCCAAAGAGAGAGCCACGTCGATCGATGGAGATGCCACGTCGATCGACGTGGACCTGCTGGCACGGGAAATTGATGAAAATCGGATTTTATCATATCTTTAGCCCTAGATTTGATAGGATACACCTCCACCTATATATATATACCTCTGTAACTTCGATTTTAAGTGTGCTTCATTCCAAATTTCAGATTTTGAGAGATTTCCAAGAACTTTTAGAGTTTATGATTGAAGACAGAATTTTGTGGGAAGAAATTCAGACCCAAGTTTTTATGCAATTCAGGTTTTATTTTTCCATGATGAATATTGCTGTGAATATGTGTAACTAACTTCTTCATTAGATTCTAGGGTTTCGAATTATCATTGTATGCATGTTTGATTAATTGAATTATTTTCCCTTTCCCATCGTAGTTTGTGATATCTGTGTTTATTCATAATCTTGAGTTTGCTGGCCACATCATAGGATTAATTAGTTGATTACTTGAGACGTAACTGTAATAGTTTTCAATGGAAAGAGATTTTCACAATATAATTTAATTTCTTGTCGTAACTGAAGGAGATAAGTTATAGGAATAAATCTGTCGATCTTTGGAGCTAGTTAGTTCATCTTGAGACCGAGCAGAGATAGATAATTGACTAATCTACTTTATGAATTGTTCAACAAAGAAGTTCACAATATTTTTATGATGTTTCACTACGAAGAGGAATTAAATTGGGAATTAATTAATTCATTCATCCATGTCATACTTGATAGATAGATATCCCTAGAATCTGTACTTCTCATAATCTTTCATCAAAAGTATTTTAATTTCCTGCTTACTTTTTACTCGCAAGTATTACAATTCTCAAATCAGCCAAAACCAAATAATTTGATCTTTCCTAACCAGTAAGTTCGAGAACTTTTGATTTAGTACTTAAGGTTTTTCGTTACTTCATTCCCTGTGGGATCGATAATTTTATTTGCCGCTATATTATTAGCTTTGCTAAGTCGTTTGTAAAATAATTTAGCGATCAGATGAGATGCCACAGACCCCTGTGATCAAAGTTGAGATATTCGATGTGTGGGGGATTGATATTATGGGGCCTTTTCTGCCATCTCGTGGGTTCTCATATATTCTGCTCGTGGTGGACTATGTGTCACGATGGGTGGAAGCCATTCCTACGACCAATAATGATTCAAAGGTTGTCATCAATTTCTTGTAAAAGCTCGTGACCAGATTTGGGATGCCAAGGGCTCTAATAAGTGATGTTGGGTCCCATTTTTGTAACAAATTACTTGCTTCACTTCTTGCAAGGTATGGAGTTAAGCATCACGTTGCTACCCCATAACACCCTCAAGGGAATGGCTTGACGGAGCTGTTCAACCGCAAAATCAAGTAGATTTTGGAAAAGACGGCGAAGCAAAGGAGAGATTAGGCTTTGAAGCTCGATGATGTGCTATTGGCATATCGTACCGCCAACAAAACGCCCATAGGCATGTCTCCGTATCTGCTCGTGTTTGGAAAATCATGGCATCTCCCCGTGGAGATGGAGCACAAAGTGTGGAGAGCAGTGAAAGAGCAAAACCTGGATTGGAAGATAGCCGTAGCTGATCGAGCCATGACACTGAATGAGTTGGAGGACTTCAGGGACGAGGCATATGAGAACAACGTCATTTACAAGACACGGGCTAAGAGATTCCATGATCGTGGGATTTGCCAGCACGTCTTCAATTCTGACGATAAGGTACTCCTCTTCAACTCCTGCCTTCGATTCATGACTGGCAAGTTGCAGTCAAAGTGGACTTGTCCGTACACGGTGGTTTGCCAATTCCCGAATGGTGTGGTTAAGCTGGCCGGTCAAGACGGAACCACTTTCAAGGTCAATGAGCAAAGGCTGAAAAAGTGCTTCACTCTGCTTCAAATTGGTGTCGTGGAGGCGTATTATCTAGATCGCCATAAATCCAGGTATTGTCGAGGTAGCGACATTAAATCAAGCACTTGTTGGGAGGTAACCCAATGATTTATTGCTTTTTAATGAGTTTTTAATTAGTCTAGTTGAGTCATTAGGAAGTAGTAGTCTTAGAATTTATTTTCTAACCAATTTTTGTTGAAGTAGGCGTTCAGGAACTTTCACCTTAGTTTTCTCCCGAATTGCAAATTTCTCTTTCTCTGTGGATTAGGTCCGCATCAATCGACACACAAGTGTATTGATTGACGTCATTTTTTACTGCGTCGATTGACAAACTTGTGTGTCGATCCACGTTGAAGTCTGAGTCCATATTTTAAAAAAAAATGAAAAATAGGTTGCATCAATTGATGTGGAATTCGCGTTGATCGATGCACGCATTTTAGAGGCGCGCGAGGTAAGTCTTTTAAAACACTGTTTTTAATTCTTTTTCAACACTTTACACACAAGCCTGAACTCCTTCTCCCCAAAACTCAAACCATTCGAAAATTTCACCCAAATTCGCCACTACAACTAAAGGTATGAATCCTAAACTCTTCCCTTTCGATTATGTTGCAATTTTCGAAGTCTTTTTCAGTATTTTGTGGATTTTGAACCATTGTGCTCTTTGATTCGCATTATGCTTTGATTTTCAACTTCTATGGAATTCTTGCTGAATTGTTCCATATGGGTTGTAGTTCTAGTCGATTTGTTCATTTTGTGGGAGTTTGTAGTCATGAGATTGCATAACTTCGATTCTAGTGTAGTTGGGATTGACTTATTTTGCTAGTATTTTTACTTGCACACAAATTCGGTTGAAAATCTTTCGATTGAGGATGAAACATGGGTAAATTAGGTGTGAATTGCATAAGTGTAATGTCAATTTTAAATGGGTAGTTGCAACATGAAGTGAATTGTGTTATTTTTGTGGTGTTGCTTGAAAAACTTGTGAAGTGAGTATAATGTTGATCTGACATTTTCACCTCTATTTTTGCAGACCACTATGGCTTTCAGACCCCAGTTTGCACACCCAGAAGCAGAGGAACTCTATCAAAAATTATGCGATGCAAAGTTCAGAGTCAGACAGACTATCTACCCCTGCGCTATGACCATGGACACTCTAAGGATTCGGGTTGATGTTGAGGCCCTGCTGAGGAGGGCCGGATGGAGCCGGTGGATGACAGCACAGTGGCCCACTTACCCATCGCTTGCGAAGGAGTTCTTTGCTTCACTTCATGTGTATAGGTCAACTAAGTTATTGGAGGTGACTTACACAGATGATGGCTCATTACTTTCTCAAGATAAGTAAGCCCGAGATATCTTAACTCGTATGGACTTGCTCAATGCTCGCTCTGTTGCTACACCATTACAGGCTAGCCATACCTTCACCTAGTTCGGTACTTCTTTTAACGACATCACACATTATCGCTCGATCGTTGGTGCTCTTCAGTATCTTACTATAACTTCTCCTGACATTTCTTTTGCTATGAATCTCTCGAGTCAATTTCTCATAGCTCCAACAATTGAACATTTCCATGCAGTTAAATGGTTGATATGCTATGTCAAAGGCACACTCTCACATGGCCTTACGCTTTCTCGCCAATCATCTTGCGACTTAGTAGCCTGCTCGGATGCAGATTAGGCCCGTTGTGTTGATATCCGTTGATCTAAATATGGATATGCTATACTCTTGGCTGGAAATTTGGTTTCTTGAAGTGCCAAGAAACAACCCACTATCGCTCGGTCTAGCTGTGAGTTGGAGTACTGTGCAATGGCAAATTTTGTTGCACAAGTTGTTTGAATTTATTCTCTGCTTCGAGAGCTTCGCGTTCCTCTTGCCCGCACCGCACATATTTTGTGACAACAAGAGCTAGATTTTCTGAACTCAAAATCCCATTGCTCACAAGCGTGAGAAGCACATTAATATTGATTATCACTTTGTGTGTGATCTAGTTTGGAATGGAAACCTTCTTACAAAATTTGTTCCCACGGAGCAGCCAATTGCAGACATCTTCACTAAAGCATTGCCTCGACCGTTGTTTGAATATTTTTGGAGAAAGCTTCGAGTCTCCTCTGTTCTGACGTCTTGCCTGAGGGGGGATGATGCAATATGATTTGGTTGTTGTGTGATATTTTGATATTCATGCTATTAGATATCTAGGGTTTTCTTATTTATTATCTTTTATGATTTTCAATAACTTTTGTACTATATATATATATATCTCTATATAGAGTTGCGTTCAAATCCGAACTAAATGTCTTGAATGAACTATGAACTTTTTGTTGTTGTTAGTATAATTGATCATTGTAGTTTATATGATAGCTCATTATAGTACCTAATTATGATACTTCATTATTGTGTGTGAAATTGATCATTGTAGTGTATATGATACTGTAATGAGATATCATACATACAATAATGATCAATTGCACACACAACAATGAAAGTTCATAGTTCATTCAGAAAGATGAGTCAGCCTAGAATGCACCCCTATATATATATATATATATATATATGGGAGTAATCATATGAGAACTCCCCTTACCATGTGAACATAAGAACCAATCTCGGCCATCCAAATTGAAGATCCCGTTTGCATTATAGTGTAGTAAAACATGCATTAAAGGGTAATTTTGTAATATTTTTTCTCTCTCGTCTAAAATGATCCTAAATCTTTAAATGATCATAACTCCTTCGATTTAGATTAATTTTTTATGTGTCATATATCAAATTAAAGGTAATTTAATTATCTTTCAATCGAAATCCCTATTGCATACGTTTCGATTTAAAAATCATCGTAAAAAATAAAAATTAGTGATTATATGCATAATTTTCATAACAGTACACAAATTCTTATATAATGAATGAAGTTGCTCAATATAATGCATGAAGTTATATTATATAATGCAGAATATGATAGATAAAATGTAATATATTTTTTCCTGCAAGATCAACAAAAAACTGAAATTCATTATCTTTGCATACTGTAGATAATATTATACTCCCTCCGTTCCGATTATATAGTCCAGTTTGATTTTGCACGTTTGTAAAAAATTATTTAATATTTAAACAAACTTCCAACATTACCCTTATTCAATGCATTAATTAACTTCTCATTTTCATAATATTGCATTTAATATTCTCATTTTCCAAAATTATTTAGGGATGTAATGGTAAATTACCATATAAAAACAATACCAAATATAGAAACTGGACTATATAATTGAAATACCCTAAAATAGTATAATCGAAACGGAGGGAGTAGTTGTTATAAAAGTTGATCATACATTACTAGTTTTTAATTATGTATTTTTTGTTATATTATATAACTGTATATTACTATATTATATAATGCATGTTTGTTAGGTATATAATGAATGTTTGCTAGGTATACAATGCATGTCGAGGTCAATAATATAATGAATGCAGTTGCACAATATAATGTATGAAGTTATAGTATATAATGCAAAATGATAGATAAAATGCAACATGTTTATTTCTGCGAAATCATCATTCATCATTATATTCGCACTTGTTATATATTATATAGCAATAACATATGCATTATGACGAGATTAATATAATTTTTCTTTAGAATAAAAGTAATATCATATATAATATGCGTAATTCTCGTAACAGTACAAAAATTTTTATATAATGAATGCAGTTGCCCAATATAATGCATGGAGTTATAGTATATAATACAGAATGTGATAGTATATTTGCACTTGTTCTGTACTGCCTCTGTCCCATTGAAGTAGTCTCATTTCTTTTCGGCACGAGAATTAAGGGTTGTGAGTGTAGTGGAATTAATATTTTATTGGTGAGTGTGAAAAAAATTACCATTTTAGGAAAATGGGACAATTCTATGGTACAAACAAAAAAAGAAAATTGGACTACTGCAATGGGACAGAGAGAGTATTATATAGTAATAACATATGCATTATAATGAAAGTAGTACAATTTTTCTCTAAAACAAAAGTAATACCATATATAATGGAGGAAGTAATACCGTATAATGATAGTAATATTGTTCTAAAATAAGAGTAATACCATATTAAATGCAGGAAGATGTTTGTTAGGTATATAATGCAAGTTTCCTAGGTTTATAATGCATGTTTCCTATGCATATAATGCATGTTTATTATATATATAATGCATGTCAATGTTTAATATGCATAGAAAATCTTAAATAAGTACAAAATGACGAAAATACCCTATGATGCAGATTTTTTGACATAAAATGACCGAAATTCTAGTAAAATCCTGAGCGTACATTCATCAAAATCAATAGCGAGGATTAGTTCTTATTTCTTATGGTAAGAGGTTTTCTTACTGGATCGCATCCCAATATATATATTCAATAATAGACAAGTTATTTCTTGCGGAAAACCCTATCAGATACGACATGATAATCCGATACGAATTTGCACGATAATAATTGATTTAAAAATGACACGATTCATTAAGCTTCAAACACAATTACGATGCGACACGACTCGAATATGATATTTACCTGTTAAGAACCCGAGGATTTGATCCGATAATACAATATTGACACAAACACGACACTAACACAATAATATTTTAATAACGTCATTCTGTGAAATACCAACTCGATATATTATTGGATAACACGACTCAACACAAATAGAATACAATTTTTTTTTATTCTTAACAAGTCGATATGATAACAACCCTATAGCATGCATTACTAGCCTAATTAAAAGTAATACTATAAATAGTGACAAAAATTATTTTTCATTTTTTAATTAAATAAAAATAATTTTACAAGTTTGTTTAATAAATATATCTTTTAAATAATTCTTTATACATATGGAAAATCAAATTGGACCATATAATCCTTACATGAGAATATTTATATATATCTTCTTTGTATTATTAATCAAAGTAAATTATATAGCTCTGAAGTATTACTATTTATAATGTGCATTGACTAAACTCTTTCTCATATATACTATTTTTCAAAATAATAATAATAAGAGTATATTATTCACCTCGATATTTTTTTAACTGATAGAAGGGCAATGAACGTTAACACCGAATTACCGAGTTTAGCTTATTTCAAATATTATTTTACTAAAATATTATTGTAAAGAAAAAATATGTAATTAGTTTTCCGTATTAATTGTACATCAATAATTAGTACATGCATTTGTAAATTTTCGCAACTTGCATGGTAATGATCAGCAGCAACAATGCATGTGACTGCACGTTAAATGGTTGATTAATTTTACTATTTTATTACGTTAGTCTCTTTTGTAGGAATTTGTGTACACTCCTGTAAGAATGTGTCTCAAACTTTAATTTCTTAAAAAAAAAAAAATCTAAATTAATTAAACTCTCACGTCGATATACATACGTCCATTGGAAAATCTAAATATTTGACTTTTACGGATTAATGATTGTGTTTCCACTATTAAATCCATTTATTAATTGGATTACCTTAATACATCCCCATTTTAACATTCTATGTGACCTAAATCTAGATTCATTGTACGGAGAACCCATGTGTAAGTATGTGTAATTATCTGGAAATAGAAATTAAAGTATGCCCCAAAATTATTTAGAGATGAGTTTTTGCCTTGTATTTATCCCGTGGAATTACAATAAAATGTATGTCTACCGAAATTCTCAGGGGAAAATGATTGACAAAACGACAATGAACATGGGAAATAGTTTTATACTATTTGTTGGGGCAGTTGATGCGGCCAAAAGTTCAATCAAATTAAACTCCTAGCTACACAAAAATAAAATTTGTTAAATCTAGGTCTTTCTTCCTTTCGCCTGCTAGAATACCGAGATACTATGACAAAGTCTTATAGCTAGGCAAAATAGAATCGTTGAGTAGTTTTTATCAACTAGGCAATCAATTTAAACCTATGCTAACAACGTATGACAAACAATGAATTAAACCAACAATCATCATTCAATCAATTCTTTCCACAAATCGGTAAACAAAGACAAGCAAATACTCAAATTAGGAAGATAGGATGTTGAAATGAACGTAGATGCAATCCAATTAGGTTAATCATTGATGTAAACACATTTTAATCCCTAGGAGATTGAGCAATCGACCCTACACTCGTTAACCCCTTGTCACGGCGAGCTAACGGTTGATGATGCTAAGACTTGCAAACAGTCACGTTATTAAGCCCTAGACCACTCCAAATAGATCGTCAATTATTGCCCTACGACCTAGCACCGCACATGGATTAGAACTAAAATCGTATGAATTTACACTATTCACGACGATTCCGCCCGCGTGTTGGCTGCAGTGTTCACGTCAACTACCTCCTAAGTTGGCTATTACCTACACGTAAGAGGTAAGGAACAAGTTCTAGTACAATTCAAGCTCTCAAAGGAAAGTAAACAAACAATTATCAAACCTAATCTTCATGCATCCTTATTCAAATCAACATCCAAATTGAATTAGAACATCATACCTCTCAATTGTAACAATACAAAGTTGAAATCAAATACGTCCATTACAATTGACAAGTAGAGAATAGAATCTTCCCCAATTAGATTTGTATGTCTTGATCTACCCCCTTGGATCTTCAATTCTCCTCCAAGGATTGATGAATTTAGCTCCTTGCTACTATAGGATTGAGATGAAATCGTGATGAAAATTGGAATCTAGAGGAACTCTAACTAAATCTAATGAAAAATGACCAAAAGATCTTCAAATAACTGAATTTCCCCCTTTTATAGACAAGCAAACAGGGCCTCGGATCGCCCGGTCGAAGTATGGCTCGCCCGGTCGAAGCTGGAAACAGCCAAAATGCTGGAAAAACCCGGCCAGGCTCGCCCGATCGAAGTGGCTTGACCAAGCCACCTGTCTGTTGGCCTGGCTCGGCCGGTCCAAATTGGCTCGGCCGGTCGAGCCCTCTGTCCGGCCTCGCTCGGCCTGGTCCTGCTCCGCTCGGCCGGTCGAGCTCTCTGTCCAGCTTGGCTCGGCCGGTCCTGCTCCGCTTGGACGGTCGATGCCTCCAAACTCCAAACACGTGCAATATTTCTCCAAAACTCCACGAAAAATGCTCGTTTATGCCCAAAACCTATCCTACAACATTCAAAACACAAAAACACGAAAACACAACCAAAATACGACAAAAATATATGATACGGAAGTAAAATAGCCACAAACAAGCATGCGCACAAATCGAAATATGGGTCATTTTACGCACGTATCATAATCCCCCAAACTTAAACCTTTGATTGTCCTCAATCAAAATAAAGTAAAGCTATTAATCTACCTCATGCAATACCTCATAGCTCATCAAAGTTATCTTAGCATTCAAGTAAAACGAGATTTTCGCCTAACTTTGTAACAAGGTTAATGCTAAGGACATGAACCACTCATCAAAAATGGATACAAGAAACGTAAGCACTCCCTCACGTGTTTAGGGATGATGAGATTTCACACAATCACAAGATATCGAGCTTGATTTCCATAAGCTTGCATCCATTCTCACCACTATACTACAATGAGTTAGTTTCTAGAATCAAAAAGGTCTTTTCACAGGTTGTAACGTGGCTAACTAAAAGGTGGGTGGTTTTGGGCCAAAGTGACTAAACTTCTCAATTTCCCAAAACCCCCAAATTTGTTCTTTTCGAACCACTACAAACCCCCGAGGCTTTTCATTTCACAACACACTTTTTCTTTTCTTTTTTTTTCTCTTCTTTTTTTTTTCTTCTCTTTTCTTTTCTTTTTCATCATTTTTCAAATGCACCATCATTCTTTCATTTTGTCGGTGCCTCTTTTCCCAAATACTTGAACCAAAATTTTGTAGGTGCTCATTTTTCTAGGATTCATTTGTAGGTGCTCATTTTTCTAGGATTCAAACCAATCCTTTATTCCATATCTTTCATGCCTCAACATTTCACATCAATACACACTCAATCAATTCCCAACCCAACTCTCATCACCGTATTCACCCTCATACACTCTCTCCCCCCAAATTTGGTCATAATTATATCAAAGAAGATTCACCAATAAAGCTTAATCACGGGTGTCAAAGATATGAAAGGCAAAATTATGATAATAACCACCTTATACTCCCGGTGTGAAAGGTAGGACTAAGAAACGATGACCTAAGATCATTTTCTAGTTACACACTCATGCCAATAGCTAGAGAACGGATGCAAGTTCTAGATCTCGTACTCTCAATCTTGCCACTCACAAACAATATAGATATGACAATATCATGGCTCAAACCTCACAGCTTTTTGTCAAGTCCTATGCATTAACCGCATACAAAACTCGGTAATTCAAAAGTTAAACTTAAAACATGCTTCGAAAACCAGATTCCGCCTTATCATTAGTTGAGGTAAACATAAAACTCCACTAAGTAAATCATGATTAAATCTCAAGCCTCATTTGGGTTCATCACACACACACAAGCACACAACAATCCTAACAACAATCTACATGCCATAAAACAAATGTAATGAAACTAAATGGTAGGAAAAACGATAGAAAACGTTACCCATCAGTAGGCACGATCACCACTCTCCAGTCCTTATTGGCACCTACTACAAATCAACACAAACACCACCAAACTCTTGAGCATAAATAAGCCAATTAAGTTCTCATTTCCACCAACTTCCACAAACCAATCATCAACAAAAATAAAGAAATATCCACTAGTTCCACCATTCATACCAAACCATTACACATCTACATACCAAAACCAAATAGAAAGGATTAAACACATGCAAGCTTGCCAAAATATTCCATCAACACATCATATTAAACCATAAAAATCATCATCCAAATCCACATCCAACATCCAAACCAAAGTAAAGGTAAATCAATATCATTATACAACCTAATCGAAAATCCAAATTCATTGTTCAATACTAAACTAAACTAAACTAGACTAAAGATAGAGATAGAGATAAAGGAGTGAACCAGAAGAGGGCACCGGATACCGACCACTCCCCCCAAACTTAGTCAACTGAGACTAAGTTTGTAAAAAGGTACCCGGTGCACTCGCACTTCCTTTAGTCAGCTAGGTCCTGCGGTGGCTGATCACAGCAACAGTAGCGGTAGGGTCTGGGAAGCACCTCCTCACATCGAGACATCACTAATCTCATCATATCCAGATGAGCTTCAGTACTCATCAACCAATTAGACCTATCCTCAGAATCATCAATCTCAGTTAACGCACGGTTAGGCAATTCAATCCCAGAATCTCCAAACTTAAAGAAATAACAGACACCCAATTTTTCAGGTACCAAAAAAGCTTTAGTAACTAGAAAAGTAGTGGTAAGGCTTGACCCTGGAGCGAATACTCCCGACATATCAAAACCACAAGCCTTAAAAATAGGAAATAGTAATCCACCACCACAAATAACCGAATTATTAGCACCAATTGCATTGCTCCAGTTTTCCATCAACCATCCTCCAATAGGAAAGGGCCTCCCATGCAGTAACGCAAACAGAAATTGGAAATCAGACATACTAACAGCACCAGATCCATAAAAACCACAAGACCAGCCCTCTAACATAAGGTGGAGATACCGAATGATAGGATTCTTAATCATGAATGACCTACAAGACTGCACATCAAAATCACCCGAAATAATAAGTCTAGAAATCGATTTCCACAATTCAAGAGGATTAAGCTCATCAAATGCACACACAGATTCCATTGAACACCCAAATATCCTATCAATATCTTGTCTACTCAAGGAAAACTCTTGACCAGCAAATTTAAACTTTACCACAATTGGAGCACCATCTGCACTCCGTATGACTTGCACAGAGGCCAAGAATTCCCTCGTCACCCGCACGAACGACGACCATCTCCCATGAATTAATTTCTTCCATCCAATGCGAGTGACCAACTTCCACACATCCTTCTTCAAGTCCAATGCTTCCAAAGTTTCCGGACAGAGATAAGTCGTTCCAACCACTTGCCTTTGTGTCAACGTAATGAACCTTGCATATTCATCATCATCAAATCCCTCGGGCCTGCAAATAGAAGAAGGAAATCTACGTCCATGCTCGTTAGCCATGGCACTTCAAAAGAATAGAGCTACACACACCGAGATGATAATGAGTCAAAGAAAATTTTAGGAAAGAAATTTCAACTACAATGAAGAATGGGCAAAATGGAATCGAGCCCTGAATATTTAAATTCGCACGTGGCTTGGCCGAGCAGCAGATGGCTCGACCGAGCGATGCTGTTGTTTTGTGCAAATGGCTGGCGCTTTTGGGCTCGGTCGAGCCTGCCTCGCTCGACCGAGCGAGGCCTCTGAACTAAGGCCTTCGACCAAGCTCGGCCGAGCTTCCCCTGTTTCAGCCAATTTCGACCCTCTTTTCGACATCTTCCCGATCATGTTGCCTTCCATCCTTTCAATTCTTCAATCACAATGCTAATCAACTTGTAAATCCACAAACAATTAAGAATCCTTCATCAAAAACACTAAACAACATTATTCAACCAAAATCAATAACACACCAAAAAAAATGCAAAATAACAAAATTTAAACATTGGGTTGCCTCCCAATAAGCGCTTGTTTAACGTCGAAAGCTCGATGACCATACCTCATGTCAATCATGATCAAACGGGGCGGATCCCGAACTCATACCTCGACTTATCACCACGTGATCTTCCGGGAAGAACAACTTTCTTCTTGCACTTCGAGGCGGATCCGTATCCACTCGAGCCTTCTTTATCCAAACTTGTTCATATTCATCTAAGTCTCCCGGATCATCCTTTTCTTCGTTGTCGTCCCCCATGAGGTCTAATCCCGGATCGAGCACGTCCTTCAACCTCTTTTTCCTATCAACTCTCTCTTCTTCAAACTCATGCAAACTCTTTTGAGGTAAGGTAAAGACAACTTCTGTTGGTCCCGGTTTATCAGAGTGTTATAACGTTACGCAGCGGAAAAATATAAACTTATAATTCTAACTTGCACTTGGTTCTTGCTGGTTACTTCAGCTGACTGACTGACTGACTAGTCAGCTGGTAGCTCAACACTTAGAATATTTTAAGTCTGAGTTTCCACAAGTTATAGACCAGTTTCAGTTATACTCCAGTAATCAGTTACTGGGTTTTAAACAAGTGAGTATATGCTGAAAGCAGTAAATAACAAGGATATTTTATAGTGGTTCGACCAACTGGTCTACGTCCACTCTCCAGTCGACTCACTGGAAATTCACTATAAGAGCAATCAGGTACAAAGTTCCTACGATCTATCTCCAGCTGGTAGATCCCCCGTCTACCAGTCCACTGGATCAACCGCTCTCGGTCCTTGTCCTTCTTCAGCTCTCGTCAGATGGATGGAGTGCGAGCACGTCACTTCAACCTCCTCCTCTGACTGGTTGGGTGTTGAGTTCTCCCAAGAACGTGACTCCTTTACGGCAAACTGCCCGTAATAGCTCAAGAGCTGGCTGGCACTAGAACTGCTGTGAACTTCCTCAGAGAGAGAAAGAGCACCAAAGAGATCAATAACTCACAAGCTGGAAGCTTGGAGTCTCGTGTTCAAATAATTGACACACGGAAGAGCTTTTAAGAAAAGCCTCGAAAGTATTTGCTTGCTGGCAATAAGTGCGATCGTTCTTTCGGTAGGTGAAGAGTATTGAATTTTGGTGGATGCAAGCGTCTTAAATGTTGGTCGATTCGACCTATTTATAGACGTGGGATTCCTCTTCTAAAAACTAGCCGTTTGGACACATCCGGAAAGGTCTCTGTCCTCGCATGTCCTTCTGACGGCGGCAGGTAGGAATTTCCGGAAAGCGCCATGCTTTTGTCCACTTTATCTGACATTGATCTCTTTATGTCAGAACGGCACTATTCGTCAGTACGAGGAATCGGAACTGGTTGTCTCGAAACTGATGGACTTTAAGGAATCCTCCTTAAAGTCATATCTTGTCAGTTTATTCCTCGACGAATCTTCTTTTTGTCTCTAAGTCTTCGGGAGAGCGAATCTTCAATTCTGCTGATAACCTCCGACTGGTAGATCATACTGGTGATCTTGTGCTGGCAGTCTCTGCTGGTGATTTTCCTTAGCACAATCAAGGTCTACCAATTCGTCTGATGTTATCTCTTGGAATCTCCCGTGACTGGTGGCTTCACCGCTGGTGAATAGTGTCAGCCAGAACACATATTCTGCTGGTAAGATTTCTTAGCCTCCTGCTGGTGAAATCTTCCCAACTGGTGAACAGTAACCAGTCAATAGCTCTACTCCATGCTGATGAACAGTGTCAGCATGAGTCTTTGTCAGTCGCTTTTGCTGGTGAGACTTCTCTCAACTGGTAAGCACATCTCATGCTGGTGAACAGTAGCCAGCATGAGTCTTGATCAGCTACGACTTACAACTCAAAAGACCTAAACAGGACTTTACATTTGAGAACTAGAGCTATTCTAGAGACAAACTGACGCTGGTAGGACTTAGGATTTGATGCACCAAAACTATGATCTAACAAATAGCCTTGTGATTCGTGCGCCGCCCCTTAATCAAAATCACAACACTTCTATGAGTGCTACTGAGGGAAAGGAAACTTAGCCAGATTTCCCAACAACTTCTTTTCCACCACAACGGAAAGTGAGCTCCCCTTGTTTCATGTCCAAGAGTGCATCGGCTGTATGCAAGAAAGGCCTTCCAAAGATCAATTGAATACCACCTTTGTTCTTCATGTCCACCACGAGAAAATCTCCGGGAAATGTGAATGTCAAGACCTCCACATGCACGTCTTCAACTACTCCACGAGGACAAAAGAGAGCTTGATTTGCTAATTGTAAGACTTGATATGTAGGTTTAAGATGTCCAACCTCCAACTCCTTGTACAAGTCACACAAAGCTTTTTCAACTTTCACATCTCCAATTTTGCAACCAATGACAAAATCGCCCGGATCCTCCTTCTTGCTAGCTATGCTCTTCTCTTCATATTCATTACTTCCCGGTTCATTTAGTTCACCATCCGAGGTTACCTCAACTCCAACGAGTTCATCCAACATGGGTACACGTTCAATCTCTTCCGGAAGTGGCATCTCTATATCTCCTTTCTTCACATAATAAAAGAAATGCACATTTTCAAGTTGTTCTTCTTTCTTTTCTTCCACATTTTCTACTTCCAACTCCTTTCCATCTTCCTTCACTATACTCCCTTCTTCTTTGATCTCCACTCTTTCCACTTTTGGAGTCATGACCTCCAATTTCTCATTCATCCTATCTTCACCATCAATCATATTGCAACTTTTCTTTTGTACAATTTTCGTGTTGCTTGGAAATTTCCCAGCTTGATGTTTGCCACTTAATTGTTTAGCAATTGAGGAAATTTGCAGCTGGATCTCGGCGAACATCCCGTCATACTTCTCAAAGAGCTTATCAATCTCTTCATTTGGATTCCTCCTCATCTCTTGATTCACATATCTACTACCTCCCCCAGCATATCCTCCTAGGCTACTACTCCCTCCTCCTTCCAATTGCATTTGAGGATTGAGAGCGTTGTTCGGATTTGCATAAGAGAAATTGGGGTGGAATCGGTTGGATGGATGATAGTATATGTTTCCTTGAGGATTGTATTGAGGTCGATTGTTGTACCCCATTCTTTGGTTAACGAAATTCACATTCTCCGGATAAGCATTCTCATGCTTAAGTATCATCATATCCTCTTTTCCACTCCCCGAAGTAGATAACTTGTCAAGCTTTCTTTGCATGGCAGCTATTTGTTCTTTGAAATCCTCCTTCTCATAAGCATCATTTACCGACTTCACCGGTCTATAATCTTTCTGTTCCCTTGGCCATTGGAAACTGTTTTCGGCCATTTTCTCAATTGTCTTCCAAGCATCTTCCTCCTCTTGATCAAGAAATGCACCTCCCGATGAAGCATCCATCATGACTTTTGTATCATTGTTCAATCCACCATAGAATTGGCAAATTTGTTGGCTCTTAGAAAGACCATGTCGAGGACACTTGCGTAGAAGCTCTCGGAACCGATCCCAAGCTTCATAGAGAGGTTCATCGTACCTTTGCCCAAACGATGTTATATCCGCCCTTCTCTTCAAAGTCAAACTTGGTGGAAAAAACTTGAATAGGAACTTCTCTCTTAATTCTTCCCAAGTGGCAATATTTGACTTGTCTAAACCTTCGAACCAATTCCTCGCCGAATTCCTCAAAGAAAATGAGAATAACCGCAACCGTATTTGGTCTTGGGGAACTTGGTTGATCTTTATGGTATCTGTGATTTCCAAAAATCAAGATATATGAACATTCAGATCCTCGGTTGCATGTCCCCCAAACTGATTATTCTGTATCATTTGGACCAACTGTGGCTTTATCTCAAATTGCGTGGCATTTACTCCTAACCGAAAACCTCCAGTCATTGGCTCCCCTTGAGGTCGAAAAAGGTTTTGAAGTGGTCTACGAGGACCATTCCTCTCATTTAGTAAAGCTTTCATCAATTCAATTTGTCTTTCTAACTCTCCAATCCTAAGCGTATCTTCTCCCGGGTTAGCCATTTCCAAATCAATCTCAATATTTCCTTGCCTTTGTTGTAATTTCCTCTCCAAGAGCTCACGAGCCTTGGACCTCGTGATCATAAACAACCTACAACTCCACAAAAGAGTCCAATTACCAAACCAAAACAACTAGATCAAACAAAAGAAAAACAACTATCAAACAACAAGCTAAAAGCAAAAAGTTCACACAAACAAAAA
Source organism: Plectranthus barbatus (assembly GCA_026898455.1). Taxonomy (NCBI): domain Eukaryota; kingdom Viridiplantae; phylum Streptophyta; class Magnoliopsida; order Lamiales; family Lamiaceae; genus Plectranthus; species Plectranthus barbatus. The sequence continues at coordinate 517,527 of JAPKLW010000228.1, forward strand.
AACAAACACCTAGCCTACAAGCTTCACTTTTCCCCCAATATCTAGCAACTTATTAAATGAATTCCCCGGCAACGGCGCCAAAATTTGATGCGACCAAAAGTTCAATCAAATTAAACTCCTAGCTACACAAGAATAAAATTTGTCAAATCCAGGTCCTTCTTCCCTTCACCCGCTAGAATACCGAGATACTATGGCAAAGTCTTATAGCTAGGCAAAATAGAATCGTTGACTAGTTTTTATCAACTAGGCAATCAATTTAAACCTATGCTAACAACATAAGACAAACAAGGAATTAAACCAACAATCATCATTCAATCAATTCTTTCCACAAATCGGTAAACCAAGACAAGCAAATACTTAACTACCTCCTAAGTTGGCTATTACCTACACCTAAGAGGTAAGGAACAAGTTCTTGTGCAATTCAAGCTCTCAAAGGAAAGTAAACAAACAATTATCAAACCTAATCTTTATGCATCCTTATTCAAATCAACATCCAAATTGAATTAGAACATCATACCTCTCAATTGTAACAATACAAAGTTGAAATCAAATACGTCCATTACAATTGACAAGTAGAGAATAGAATCTTCCCCAATTGGATTTGTATGTCTTGATCTACCCCTTGGATCTTCAATTCTCCTCCAAGGATTGATGAATTTAGCTCCTTGCTACTCTAGGATTGAGATGAAATTGTGATGGAAATTGGAATCTAGGGGAACTCCTAACTAAATCTAATGAAAAATGACCAAAATCTCTTCAAATAACTGAATTTCCCCCTTTTATAGACAAGCAAACAGGGCCTCGGATCGCCCGATCGAAGTATGGCTCGCCCGGTCGAAGCTAGAAACTGCCAAAATGCTGGAAAAACCCGGCCAGGCTTGCCCGGTCGAAGTGGCTCGACCGAGCCACCTGTCTGTTGGCCTGGCTCGGCCGGTCGAGCCCTCTGTCCGGCCTCGCTCGGCCGGTCGAGCCCTCTGTCCGGCTTGGCTCGGCCGGTCGACGCCTCCAAACTCCAAACACGTGTAATTTTCCTCCAAAACTCCACGAAAAATGCTCGTTTATGCCCAAAACCTATCTACAACATTCAAAACACTAAAACACGAAAACACAACCAAAATACGACAAAAACATATGATACGAAAGTAAAATAGCCACAAACAAGCATGCACACACATAAAAATATGGGTCATTTTATGCACGTATCAGCAGGCTCAGAGGCTTAGCCCCACCGGTGATTCATCGGCCCAAAGTCCGCACGTCTCAAACCCACTTGGGAACAGAAGTACACAAAAATGCCTAAGGCATAGGGTCAACGTCGACCCCAACTACTTTTCTATATCGACCACAAAATGAGAACACAATCGAGGAGAAACCATGACCTTCCAAAGAATTCGACAACGCAAACTAAGAATCGGTGTCACCACCGATCCCATCTCCGGGTCTATATCGACCCCATGACGAGCCACCACTAAGGAGAGGAAGTAACCCTTGAGGACCTGGCGACAGAGAACAGTTGCTAACCCTAACGAACTCAAAAATCACGGGGAGTTGCAGGATTTTTGGTGACCACCTATTCCCCGACGACCAGGGCATCAGTAGGGTTTTTATCTTCACCTTTTCGTCTATAAATAGGGGAAATTCACCCAATTTCTGTATTTTTTTCCTGCTATGAAGCTGTACTAAAATGCTGTCAAAATCTATACATAATTGCATTCTTTTCATTTTGGCATTCGTTATTTGCTTTTTATGGTCTTGTTGCTCGCCGTGTCGTTCAGATTTTGATAACTATGTCATTATATCATAATATTCGCATATTTTTTTCTTTTTGTCGTTACTTTGCTGCTCTCTTTTAAGGATTTCAAGAACTCCATTTATTCCGATATATCGAACCATAATATTTGGTGCCCACCGTGGGGCTCTTGGAATCAATTTCGCTTTGAATAGCAGGTAACAACGAGAATGCCGACAACCTCCTCAGAGAGCCTGATGGAATGATAGAGCTCATCCCCATGGAGGAGCTCATCCGATGAACTCAGATGAAAGAAATGAACACCCTCGTCAACGACGGTCGATGCTGTACTAGACCAACTCACCCAGAAAATGGAGGAAAGCCAACGTCAGATGAAAGAAATGAACACCCAGATCATGCATCTCCACACAACCTACCATGATTTGCGCAAGGAGAACTATAAGCAACCTAGGGAAATGGAGACCCTTAGGAACCAACCGTACGACGAGGAGCTAAGGTCGACAAGTCGCATGGAGACCAAATCAAGGAGAAATTTAGCTGACAAACTTGATGATGTGGTGCACGCCGACCCAAAAAGAGTGGTCAACACCGACCGATGCGATGCTGTTGAGGAAATGGATACGGCCAACCTTGTGATGCTGGGGCTGTGTTGAAACCTGGTCAACACCAACCGATATGACGTGGTCTACACGAATCTGAAAATGGAGAAAATGTATATGACCAACCCTGTGATACTGGAGCTTTGTAGAAACTTGGTCAACACCGACTGACGTGATGTGGTCTACACCGACCCGAACATAGAGGAAATGTATATGACCAACCCGGTAATGTTGGGGCTGCGTAGAAACCTGGTCAACACCGATCGACGTGATGTGATCGATCCTTACAGAAAGTAAGAACGACGGATAGAGATGATGTACACTAAAAACAAACACAAAGTTTTCAATGCACTACAAGGTTTAATTATCAATCCAGGTACTTTCCCATTTTGCCCATTAAACTACCGTTTAATCATGCGGAGAGTTATAGCTAGGTAGGATCAAAATCGTTGAGCATTTTCTATCAAACTAAGCATTCAATTGAAACTAAGCTAAAAACATCAAAGCAACAAACAAAACCAACATTCATGATTTTGTAATCTCAATACAATCACTTCAATTTCCTCCACACTTTGGTAAACAAAGACAAACAAACACTCAAATGAGATAGAAAGGATGTTGAAATGAATGAAGATGTGATCCGATGAGGTAGAGCATCGATGTAAACTCATTTTAATCCCTAGATGGATGATCAATTCACTCTAATCTAGCCAATCCCCTTTGCACCGGCGAATTGATCGTGGATGAAATTAGAAATCTCAAACAGTTATGTTATCGACCCCTAACGCACTCCTAAAAGCTCGTGAATTATAGACCTATGCACTTTCTCCACACATGATTGGATCGAGATACATATGAAGACATGCTATTCACGACACGCCTGTCCGCGTATTAGCTGCAATAATTGTGTCAATATTCAACAGGATTGGCTCTTACCTACATCAAGTGAATGGAAACTAGCTCTAGCATGCTTTGATCACAAAGAGGGAGGTAAATATACAATAATCCAACCTAATCTTCACACATCCTTGCTCAAATCAACATCGAAATAGTATTAACACCATACCTCTCAATTGTATCAATACAAAGTAAAATTGAAAGAGATCCATTATAATTGATAAGTAGTAAATGATTTCTTCCCCAATTGGATTTGCTTGATCTTGATCTATGATCTATGCAAAATCTGCACATAGATTATAGCAAAGGGCAAATAAATTTATAATAACTCGAAGGTTGTCAAACCCACAGGGATAGTGCAATGAGGGAAAATCATGTACTGAATGTAGTTTTCAAAACCTTTGTTTGGGCAAATCAATTTTGAGTTTTTCAAGACAAATAATTAAAGAGAGAAAATTCAAATTTTAAAAAGCACAGATTCTAGGGAAATTTACCAATCTTATCAACATGCAAAAAACATATATTCAAACCCAAAAAAGATAATTTTGGTGGAAAATCTGTTAAGGTGGAATTAATTCCTTGGTCGGGCAATTAAATCCTAAATTATTAACTAGTGGTTATCTCCTCTCGGTCTCAAACACACAAAGTTAATTAATTTCAATAAAGATTAGATTTATCCTACAATTGAAATCTTCCTGGTCGGATAGATAATCAAAAGTATTAAATCCTAACTTCCTATTACCAACCTTCACCTCTCGTTCTTTCGATTAATAACTGAAACCTACCTCAATCTTCTCGATCCTTCGATGAGAATAGATTTAAAATAAAACATAGGGATTAAACCAATTTTAAGGGTTTGAACAATTGAATCTAAACATGCATCACAGATGGAGAAACCCTAGAACCTGTAGGGTTCTAGCCTAATATATTAAAGAAAGACATAACAATGAAAAATAAAGATTGCATTAAAAGGTAAACATTCAACAATAAAAGTAAAGGTGAATTCTCCCCAAAATAACTAAAACTTCAATAATTCAATAGAAAACTAAATGAAAAACTTAAAGGAACTGGTAGATCTAGGGCTGAACCCTCAAAACTCGAGCAAAACAAGTATTTATAGAGGTAGAGGTGTGTGAATTGGGATCTAGGGCCAAAAATATGATTTAACCATAAAAATCTCGAAAATACCTTTTTTGGGCCCGTCTCGGACAATGTGGAGCATGCATCGGTCGATGTGGATCCCCTTGCGTCGGTCGACGTGGACTTCATATCGGTCGAGACAGAGACGTTTTCCCTCTTGCGATCCTTCTGCGCAGTCTCACGGTAAGGCCATAACTTTCACTCCCGAACTTCGATTGACCCGATTCCAGTTGCATTGGAAGGCTAACTCAAAGATCTTTCAAATGCCATGCTCCATTAGCTCAGATTCCATCTGTGGAAGAACTCGTGATTGTTTATTTGAACATCTGCTGCTTTCGGTACGGGTTTCCATTGGATTTGGCCTAAATCCTGCAAAAACACACCATGGCAAGCATAATACCCCAATAAACTTGACTCATACTCGATTATTAACTAAAACTTAAGTCAATGCAAGAAACTAATAAGAAAAACAATGTGATAAGTGAGGCAAAATACGAGCTTATCAACCCCCCCCAAACTTAAACATTTGATTGTCCTCAATCAACAAAAGAATGAATCAAAAGTTCAAGTAGAAGAGAAGTGCAATGCCTTACAAGATTCATCACCATCAAACTCGTAAATCCTCAAAACATCAACACTTTGTAAGAATCAGAAAATCAGTAAACCATGGAAGACTCACAAGGGAATTGTTTTCACTCATTCACTCAAGTGTTTAGGATAATTATGAGATCACACAAAGTCATGCAAATCAAGTTCTACCATAGGCTTGCAAATATTCTAAATCTCCACTGCAAATATGTGCAAACAAGTCTAAGATTAGAAATGACTTTATTCAAGGTTGTAATGTAGGCTTTTTAGTGAAAGGTAGGGGAATATTTGGCCAAGTGACTAAAATCAATCAAGTAATCCTCAATCAATCAAACCACTATCTGTTGATGTCCACCCTTATCCTATAATATTCAATACAAACCAAGGCTCTTTTATTTACATATGATTTTTTTTTTAAACATATCCTTTTATGCTCTTAAACAATTTTGAATATTCGTTTGAGCTTATTAGAATTAAACACAACACATTTTTTCTAGAGCCCAACCTTTTGTTCTTACCCTTCTAATATTATCTTATCCTTTCTCAAACAATTCCTAACCCACTCTCATAGACAAGAGTTGATTCCCCTATCTTTTTCCAACTCATAGACAAAGAAAGAAAATTCATAGGCTCAAAAGGGCTGACTAGGGATAAATTCCTAAACCTGTGCACACTTAGCAGTCTTGAAACAGAAACAAAGCAAGTTCTAGAGATACTCAATAATGCAGACACACTCACAATCGATTTTAAGGCTCAATTCTCACACTTGGGACAACAATTCTTCCATAGTAAACATCAAATCATCATCAAACATCATGCCTTTGTAAGTCTCAAAACAAGTAATCATGTGGTATTCAACATTCATAGGCATCCTCAACTACTATAACAATCAATGCATAATCAAGTCAATCAATTCAAATCTTGCATTCTTGCTAGGGTTATCTCATAGCTATGCAAATCTTCTCACAAAATCACAACTTATTCAACAAATGCAAGAAAAAAAAATTTTAAACTAGGCAGAAATTTAACAAACCGAAAGCATAAAGTAATAGGGAAGAAATAGTTTCACCTCCAATTCCTCCCCCCCCCCAAACTTATTCAATTAACATAGGGAATAAGTTTGCGAATCAGACTAGGAGTGAAACAATACCTCGATGTTGGTCTCAGACACCAACTTTTTATCCCGGAACCTTCAGAAATCGCACGACATGAAATTTTGGCTGTTGGCACTCCGCATCGACCGACACGAGCTCTATCTCGGTTGACGTGGAGCCTTCTTGTCGACCCTCTTTCGTGGTCAAAGTGCTACACATTGAGCTACTCTGTGTCGACCGATGCCAGGCCTGCGTTGGCCGAAACAGAGCACTGTTCCTCAATTTTTTTTCAGAAACTAAGAAAACAAAGTGAAAGTACCAAGGCAGAAGTAAATCGAAATTTTAAAAAAAATAATAAAATAATGGGTTACCTCCCATCCAGTGCCTTATTTACCGTTGTGGCTCAACACAGCTTCAATCTCACCACGGTGGTCGAATCCAGACTCTTCGACCCCTTGAGTCCACAGTAAGACTCGGCGGTTCTGAATGATGGTGGTATACTCGGAATGAGGCAACTTAATTGCCGATTTCTCTGCTTCATTTCCTCGCTCCCACCGGATGGCTTCTTCTTCTTCCTCCGGTGTCTCATCTTCTTCTTCTTCTTCTTCTTCTTCAGTAGTCATCGCCTGATTGCATTCACCCTTCCTCTTGTTCTTTTTAATGTAGAAGGTAATAGACTCCTCATTTCCTCTCAAAGTGATCTCCCCTTTCTTGCAGTCGATCAGGACTGCGGCTGTGTCAAGGAATTCCCTTCCCAGAATCATGGGGGTGTTGGCATCTTCCTACATCTCATGTACTACAAAGTCTGCAGGAAAAATCAAGTGACCAACTCTAATAAGAACATCCTCAACAATACCTTTGGGCTTGGACACAGATCGGTCCGCCATCTAAAAGGTGATCGTGGTGGCTCTCATCTCCCCAATCTCCAACTTCTTGTAGATGGACCAGGGCATCAGGTTGATGCTTGCCCCGGTGTCACAAAGTACGTTTTGAATTCCCTTCCTCCAATCTTGATAGGTATCGAGAAACAGCCTGGATCCGATCTCTTGATGGGGATTTTCTTCTGCAGCAGTAAACTGCACTCCTCATGAATCCTCACAGTCTCATTTTCCATGAACGGCTTCTTCTCGCTCATCAGCCTTCTGAGGAACTTCATATAACCTGGTATCTCCCTGAGAGCTTCAACAAGAGGAATGTTAATGTTCACTTTTTTTAAATTTTCAACAAACCTTGTGAACTTAGAGTCCTCCTTCTTCTTCGCAAATCTCTCCGGGTAAGGCATAGGAGGCACCGGATCTGCTCTTCTTTCCTCTTTCTCATTTTCTTTCTCTCCCAGTCTGGGCTTCTATTTCGACCAAGACACGTCTGTCTCGGTCGTCCTGCTGGCTGCTTTCTGTCTCGGCCGTGATGGGCTTGTGTCGACCGGGATGGACTCCTCTGTCTCAGCCAGGCTTCTCTCTATCTCGACCGTCCCACCTCTCTCTGCATCGACCAGGATGGATTCCACCTTGGTCGAAACAAAGAGGTCCTGCACGGGATTTTCCTCCTCTGTTTCTCCTCATTCTCCTTCTGGGTTGCTCGAACCTTCACACTTCCTTCTGGATTGCAGCGAGATGGCATTTACTGACTTCTCCTTTGCTTGATTTGTTTCTGTGGTGCTTGGAAGTTGCCCCGACTTGTGCTGATTCCCCAAGGTAGTGGCTATCTGGCTCAACTGGGTGTCCAACATCAGAAGATGCTTCGTCGTCAACTGCATATGATTGGCCATGCCCTTCACCTCAGTTTCCACCTTGCCAAATCGGTTGTCTGAGATCTTGACAAATTTATCGAGCGTCTCCTCAAGCACGGACTTCTTTCTTTCCACAATTTCTCCTCCGGAACCTACATCAAAACCAGGTGGAGGATGTTCTGCAGCAAAAGGGTTAGAATAAGAGAAACCAGGGTGAGATCGCCCATGGTTGTAATGATACCCTTGATTGCCTCGATAGTTATTCTAATAACCACAACCAATGTGATTCACCTCCATTCTAGCAGTTCCAGATGAACTGCTTGCACCCCGGTTGATGTAGTCGGCCTCCACCGAAACAATGGCCATGATAGGCTCAGTAGTAGCTGCTGCAGCTTTTGTTGTACCCAACTTTTCAATCTCTTCCCGAAGCTTCTTCACCTCAGCAACCACATCAAACTCCGGCTTTGTCTCCATTGCTTTGACCAACATCTGTCTTTCAGTCGGCCACTGGTGGCTGTTCAGGGCCATGTCTGCCAATAACCTCATGTCTGCTCCACTATTCTTCATAAGAATCCCGCCAGCAGATGCATCCAGCATCTCCTTCATGTGAGGATTCAGACCTTCATAGAAGTGGCATACCTGCATCTCGAGATCAATTCCATATCTGGGACAGAGTTGTAGGAGCTCTTTGTATCTCTTACAGGCCTCGTAGAGTGATTCATCATACAGTTGCTTGAAAGTGATGATAGAATCTTTCCTTTTTAGCAGCAGGCTCGGTGGGAAGAAGTTGGCGAGGAATCCAGCTCAAAGTTCTGCCCATGTCCCAATCTGACTCTTGTCCAAACCAGCCCACGATGAGCGTGCCTCGTCTCGGAGTGAGAACAAGAACAACCTTATTCGGATCGCATCTTGGGAAACTCCATTTTGCTTCACAGTGTCGCATACCTCGATGAATTGGTTGAGGTGTGCATACTGATCCTTTACAGCTCTCCCCCCAAACCGGTTCTGCTGCACCATCTGTATTAGCCCAGTCTTTAACTAAAAATTATTGGCATCAATCCTCACTCTGAATCTGGGCTCCTCTTGTTGGGGAAGAAATCGGTCCAGATGGACCTTTGCGGCACCATGATCTGCCGCCCATCCAATTCTGCCAATCTGGCAGCTTGCTCTGCCTGAGTTGCTTGAGCTGCTTGGAGTTGTGCTCTCAGTTTCTATCAAACTAAGCATTCAATTGAAACTAAGCTAACAACTTCAAAGCAACAAACAAAACCAACATTCATGATTTTGTAATCTCAATACAATCACTTCAATTTCCTCCACACTTTGGTAAACCAAGACAAACAAACACTCAAATGAGATAGAAAGGATGTTGAAATGAATGAAGATGTGATCCGATTAGGTAGAGCATCGATGTAAACTCATTTTAATCCCTCGATGGATGATCAATTCACTCTAATCTAGCCAATCCCCTTTGCACCGGCGAATTGATTGTGGATGAAATTAGAAATCTCAAACAGTTATGTTATCGACCCCTAACGCACTCCTAAAAGCTCGTGAATTATAGACCTATGCACTTTCTTCGAACATGATTGGATCGAGATACATATGAAGACATGCTATTCACGACACGCCTATCCGCGTATTGGCTGCAATAATTGTGTCAATATTCAACAGGATTGGCTCTTACCTACATCAAGTGAATGGAAACTAGCTCTAGCATGCTTCAATCACGAAGAGGGAGGAAAACATACAATAATCCAACCTAATATTCACACATCCTTGCTAAAATCCACATCGAAATAGTATTAGAACAACATACCTCTCAATTGTATCAATACAAAGTAAAATTGAAAGAGATCCATTACAAAAGTAGTAAATGATTTCTTCCCCAATTGAATTTGCTTGATCTTGATCTATGATCGATGCAAAATTTGCACACATATTATAGCAAAGGGCAAATAAATTTATAATAACTCGAAGGTTGTCGAACCCTCAGGGATAGTGCAACGAGGGAAAATCATGTACTGAATGTAATTTTCAAAACATTTTTTTGGGCAAAGGGTTTTGAGTTTCTCAAGACAAATAATTAAAGAGAGAAAATTCAAATATTAAAAAGCATAGATTCTAGGGAAATCTAAGATAGCTCGTTTCGCAACGCGCTAAAACTGCAAGTGTACAGACCACTGCAGAGGGCAAGTAATAATTTATCGAATCACTGCAGGCTCGAAGTATAATCAAGCACTAAAACATAGATATCGTACTACTATCTAGGTAAATCAGAAAATGGTTTTGATTTGTTGTAAACATAAAAGTAACTTGGCAATAGAAAATAATAAATAACAATTTTAAATAATTTTAAGAAACTTATGAGAAGATAGGATTCCAGGGTAATCCACTTTGAATGATAATCAAACAACTTTTCATGTAATTCAATCCCAAATTTAATTCCCAAGGATGTGAGTTAATCGCATATACGTTATCAAGTGATCCTCTCAGACTCTAAACCATAACATGGAAATAAAAGATCAAAAGATTCCTCTCGGACATACAGAAGACTTTTACTCTTGATAAAACCTTAGATTTCAAAAACCCTTCAAAGCTCAATTTCCTCTCGGACAATTGCCCCTTGAATCTAATTTATTGGCGTCTTAATTAATAACCTAGTCCTCTCGGATAAAAAACTATTAATTCAAATCACAATCAATGGCCAGTATCTCGTAATTCATGAAATTATCAATAAATCAGAACATCAATGGAAAAGGAACATTAAATCACATAAATTGTTGAATGAATAAATACAAAGCTTCAAACCCTAGAATCCATGAGTGAACTTAGCCAATCATGCTAAGTTCTAGAAAAAACAAAAAGATGGAGAGTCACAAGAACAGAAAAACATGGAAACTAAAAACCGTAGTCTTCAATCTTCAATAACTGGAGTGCTCTTCAAGTTCCCTTGCCTTTTGCCCTCAGTTCTATGCTATAGATCTTCAAAAATTGATGAAAGGAACCTTATTCACTTTCAGGGACCTCCTATTTATAGTTGGGGCTCTTCAAATCTCCAAAAGATATGGTTTTGGGCTTCAGATTCGCCAGAATTCGTCAAAACGGGACAAAATCGGCGATCTGGAATGCGCGATCGGCGACCGCCGACCATGCACGTGGGTCGCCGATCGTGCGACGAAGCTGACGGAGAAAAATGCATAACCGGCGACCCGTCTACATAACCGGCGATCGCCGGTTTTGCATGTGGGTCGCCGAGTTCGTTGCGAACGTGCGCAGTCCCACGGTTTTGGCCATAACTTTCGCTCCCGAACTCCGATTGACCTGATTCCAGTTGCATTGGAAAGCTAACTCGAATATCTATCTATTGCAATGCTCCATTAGCTTGAATTCCATGTGTGGAGGAATTTGTGCCTGCTTCTTTGAACATCAACTGCTTTCAGGACGGGTTTCCATTGAATTTTGGCCTAAAACATATTTGGGTTCGGTCTTTTCTCACTTCTTCCTCTTTCCGATGCAAGTTAGCATCGATCGGCCCCAGGGTACTTGGTCAAATCTTGTAAACAACTCAAATGTGCATGAAATCTGCATAAACAACCACAAACTAGACCAAACGTAATAATTCCTTAAAGAAAATGGATAATGCATGCAACTATCACGTAATACGTCAATCTGAGGTCAAAAGTGAGCAAATTTGTATCAGTAAAATGCACAAAGTGAGTGTTTATCAAACCCCCCAAACTTAAGCTATTGTTCGTCCTCGAGCAATGAAGAGAAACAAAAACAAAAACAAAATAAACACGAGGGGTGCATTTATTGATCAAAAATTGTTTCAGACACAAAATGGGGTTGTGATTCCCACACCAATCACTGCATCATTCATCAGTTAAATGCAAACGGACAATTTCAATTCTGGCCTCTAAAAGTTCACTTCTCACAAGATAGTGTATCACTCAAATTTCGCTCAAATAGTAAGAAAGGCTAATTTACACTCTCAATTTGTCAACTGCACACTCTTTCTACCATAAGCTTGCTCATCGTCTAAACTCTCCACTGACTATGGGAATGCTAGGACAAAGATCAAAAAGGTCTTTTGTTCAGGTTCTAATGTAGGCACATTGGTGAAAGGTATGGAAAATTCGGCTAAAAGTGACTAAATAAATTCATCCTTATAACTCCATTCACTCCAACTATTCCTCATCACATACCACATATCTGGCCAAATAACACAAACTACTAGCAACAGCAGATTTTTAGGACCAACCTTCTTTTGAACACAAAATAAAGATTTCTTATCCTCCTATAAATATTGTCTCATAGACAAGACAAATATTACAACTATTGCCCACCATATTTTGTTTTCACCTCAACTCATAGACAAGAAGGAATCCAGGCTTTCACTTATAGACAAGAACAGAAAACCACGGACTCAAAGGCTAATTATGAACAATAGAAACCAATCTATCCTTTATTTC
>JAPKLW010000228.1:529808-564302 GCA_026898455.1 Plectranthus barbatus
GCACTTCCTCATAGACAAGATAGAACTACAACACTTTTTCTAACTCACAGACAAGAGAGAAAAATCACAGGCTCAAAGGGGTTTCACCAAGGATAAAATTGTATAGAAGACAGTGTTTGTGATAATGTAGCTAACAAAGCTGGTCCCTCATAAAGCTTTATACTAAGACTCTATTTTCACCACCTAACATTATTGGATACCCTTACAAATCCATCCACACCTCCTATCATCCGGGTTAAGAAAGAAAAGGCTTTCAGGCTCAACTGGGCTAACAAAGGAGTAATGCATCAGGTTAGTGTTTGGGTTCATTGTGGCTCATGAAAAGATGGCCTAAGATCATTTCTAAATCCTTGACACTCTCCTACGCAATTTGGAGCAAGAAACCAGAGCAAGTTCTAGAGATCAAGTACACAGTGACATACTCTCAATGAAACAAAAAAAAAGGCTCAAATTCTCACATGGCTATAAGCTTATTCAAGAGACCAAAATCAATTTCATCAATTCACACATCACCAATTTATTTACAGCAATCAATATAAGTCTCACGAGAAAGAAAGGGTTGTCATCATAAACTTGATCAATAACGCAAAGATAACCACTCTATCACTTCTTTCCTATTCAATACCCAAGTTCTTACTACAGACCCAGCAAAATTAAATAAAACGGAAAGAAATCCTAATCAAAATCCTAATCAACTCTAATGCAGCAAATAACCAATCAACTAACCAAACTAATAACATAAGCAATTATAAACACAAAAGGAAATAAGGAAGAAACACACATCGACCGATCACCTCCCCCTCCCCCCCCAAACTTATTCGATACACAGGAAAGAATAAGTTTGTGGGAAAGAAGATCACGGAGATGAGTGGAAAACCTCGATGTGTCTCACTGTAGTGGAGAACGGGCCATGGACTTATGCAATTTTTAGTACTTCGAGCACTGTTCCTGCACCAACAAACTCAACAACCACAAGTGAACGTAAAACATAAAAATAAAAAGAAAGCAACACAAATTAAAACAATTAGAAAGAAATAGAAAGTTGGGTTGCCTCCCAACAAGCGCTTTATTTATTGTCTGTAGCTAGACAAAGTAGAAATGGACCTAGGGATCAGGTAGATCAGTGTCTGGAATCCGATCAGAGTCCTTGAATCGCCCACCACAGTCCTGCTTCTCCATGGCCTTGCAGATGGAGAATGTGACTGTCTCATCATTCACCCTCAGGCTCAGCTCGCCTCTCTTCACATCGATCAGTGCATCCGCAGTATTCAGAAAAGGTCTCCCAAGTATCAGCGGAATACCTCTGTCTTCCTCCATGTCCAGAACCACAAAGTTGGCTGGGAAGACAAAATTCCCAACCTTCACCAGTACATCCTCGACTACCCTTTTAGGGTAGTTTACCGATCTGTCAGCCATCTGAAGCCTGATGGTAGTCGGTTTGATGTCCCCAATCTGCAATTTCTTGAAGATGGATAGGGGCATCAGATTAATGCTAGCCCCCGAGTCACAGAGGACCTTCTCGAAATTCTGCCCCCCAATGGTACAAGGGACTGAGAAGCATCCTGGATCAGCCCTTTTTACTGGCATCTTCTTCTGAATAATGGCGCTGCATTCCTCGAAGAGGTTTACTGTCTCGAACGCGCCAAAGGGCTTCTTCTGGGTAACCATATTCTTCAGAAACTTCATGTACCCAGGAATTTCTTGCACCACTTCGATGAGAGGAAGATTAATGTGAATCTTCTTCATGTGCTCCAGGAATCTCTCATACCTCTCATTCTTTTGCTTCTTAGCAAGCCTCTGCGGAAAAGGAACAGCGGTAGGACCAGCCACTTTAGATCTGTCTTCAGGACAGACCTCTTTACCCTTCTCAGTACGTTCTTCTTCAGGAAGAACAGGGTCAGACTGTGCAACTTCAGGTTGCACAAGCGTGTCAGCAGGCACAGAAGGCTTTTTAGCAAATCGCTGTGGGAAAGGAATAGCGATATAGCCAGGATAGGGGGTTCTGTATTCAAGGGGAGTACCCTTCCTCTCTTGAACATGTTCTTCTTCAGGAAGAACTGGAGCAGGTTGTGCAACTTCAGGTTGCACAGGTGTATAAGTGGGCACAGATGGGCCCTCATATCCTCTGCCACTACGAGTAGTAATGGCATTGCAGTGCTCCTTCGGATTCACCACGGTGTTGCTAGGGAACTGCCCAGGGGTGTGCTGATTGCTGATTGTCTTGGCAATTTGGGAAATCTGAGTGTCAATCTACTTCATGTGTTTTCCCATCTCGACCATATTAGTCTGTAGTTCCAGAACATCACCCTCCATCTTGCTTGTCTTGGCATTAGATACTGCAATAAACTGAGTGAGAAGATCCCTCATGCTCGGCTCTTCAGGACCATCAATTACCCCATTGGTTACAGAAAACCCAGGTGGGGGTTGCAGTGCATTATTCGGATTGGTGTAGGAGAAATTGGGATGATTCCGATTGTTGGGATGATACACCATGTTCCCTGACGGATACTCTCGATTGTTGTTGAAGTTCCTCTGGTTCACATAGTTTACATCCTTCATTTGCATCTCATTCCCTTGCCCATAACCTTGCCGAGGTAGGTTATTTTCCAACTTAGCTACGCGGGTCTCCAGTAATTTTTTGGAAGCAGCCACTTCTTTCCTCATCAACTTGATCTCAGCAGCTAAGTCTCCAGTGTCATCAACTGCTGCTATCCTGTGATCATCCCTTTCTGCTGGCCAGTTGTACTCACTTTTTGCCATCATTTCCAGTAAAGCTAAACCTTCTGGTGGAGGTTTTGCAGTCAGCGACCCTCCAGCTGAGGCATTCACATGCTTCTGGGTCTCCCTGTCCAGGCCTCGATAGAAATGGCACATCTGTTGTTTCTCTGTGAAACCATGGCAGGGGCAGGAACGTAGGAGATCTTTGTAGCGTTCCCACGCCTCGTACAGTGACTCCCCAGAAAACTGTCTGAACTGAGAGATCTGGGTCTGTAATTGGATCGTCTTGCTGGGTGGGAAGAACTGAATTAGAAACAGCTTGCATAATTCCTCCCATGTTGAGATCTCGTTGCAGTTCAACGTCATGTACCATGACAAGGCTCTGTTGCGCAATGTGAAGTGGAACAGGTGCAGCCCTGATTCTGCTTAACTGTATCGCAGAGCAGCAGGAATCTCTGAATGTGTAGATGAGGGTCCTCAGATGGTAGTCCCCCATACTGGTTCTGCTGGGATGTATGTATCAGACCAGTTTTCAGTTCAAAGTTCGGTGTGTCCACCTTCATTCCAAAATCAGCATTACGATGCCTGTCAGTCATAGGCTCGTACATCTCATCAACAGTGGGCGCTCTCCAAACTTCATGAGCCTGATTCTCTTGAAGTCGTAGATTCATCTCTTGTAGCTGCCTCTGCAGCTCAACTATCTGTGCCGCCTGATTTTCAGCCATGGGAAATGCCAACTTTCTTCTCGCAGTGTTTCTTCGGCAGGTGGAGTCGATTTCTGGGTCTAAAGGTTCAGGAGGTGGACCTTTTGACTTGGTTCGCATATACTACCTGCACAAAAACACACCATGAACAGCACAGAGAATAAATGAAATTTA
This sequence comes from Plectranthus barbatus, assembly GCA_026898455.1. Taxonomy (NCBI): domain Eukaryota; kingdom Viridiplantae; phylum Streptophyta; class Magnoliopsida; order Lamiales; family Lamiaceae; genus Plectranthus; species Plectranthus barbatus. The sequence continues at coordinate 533,405 of JAPKLW010000228.1, forward strand.
AAAATAAATATGCGTAAAATAATGCCTAGAGTAAATAGCGTAATATCAGGATTAGTGTCAATTATAAATCTATGCAGTCCCCGGCAACGGCGCCAAAAACTTGATAGCTCGTTTCGCAACGCGCTAAAACTGCAAGTGTACAGACCACTGCAGAGGGCAAGTAATAATTTATCGAATCTCAAGGACTGCAGGCTCGAAGTATAATCAAGCACTAAAACATAGATATCGTACTACTATCTAGGTAAATCAGAAAATGGTTTTGATTTGTTGTAAACATAAAAGTAACTTGGCAATAGAAAATAATAAATAACAATTTTAAATAATTTTAAGAAACTTATGATAAGATAGGATTCCAGGGTAATCCACTTTGAATAATAATCAAACAACTTTTCATGTAATTCAATCCCAAATTTAATTCCCAAGGATGTGAGTTAATCGCATATACGTTATCAGGTGATCCTCTCAGACTCTAAACCATAACATGGAAATAAAAGATCAAAAGATTCCTCTCGGACATACAGAAGACTTTTACTCTTGATAAAACCTTAGATTTCAAAAACCCTTCAAAGCTCAATTTCCTCTCGGACAATTGCCCCTTGAATCTAATTTATTGGCGTCTTAATTAATAACCTAGTCCTCTCGGATAAAAAACTATTAATTCAAATCACAATCAATGGCCAGTATCTCGTAATTCATTAAATTATCAATAAATCAGAACATCAATGGAAAAGGAACATTAAATCACATAAATTGTTGAATGAATAAATACAAAGCTTCAAACCCTAGAATTCATGAGTGAACTTAGCCAATCATGCTAAGTTCTAGAAAAAACAAAAAGATGGAGAGTCACAAGATCAGAAAAACATGGAAACTAAAAACCGTAGTCTTCAATCTTCAATAACTGGAGTGCTCTTCAAGTTCCCTTGCCTTTTGCCCTCAGTTCTATGCTATAGATCTTCAAAAATTGATGAAAGGAACCTTATTCACGTTCAGGAACCTCCTATTTATAGTTGGGGCTCTTCAAATCTCCAAACGATATGGTTTTGGGCTTCAGATTCGCCAGAATTCGTCAAAACGGGACAAAATCGGCGATCTGGAATGCGCGATCGGCGACCGCCGACCATGCACGTGGGTCGCCGATCGTGCGACGAAGCTGACGGAGAAAAATGCATAACCGGCGACCCGTCTACATAACCGGCGATCGCCGGTTTTGCATGTGGGTCGCCGAGTTCGTTGCGAACGTGCGCAGTCCCACGGTTTTGGCCATAACTTTCGCTCCCGAACTCCGATTGACCTGATTCCAGTTGCATTGGAAAGCTAACTCGAATATCTATCTATTGAAATGCTCCATTAGCTTGAATTCCATGTGTGGAGGAATTTGTGCCTGCTTCTTTGAACATCAACTGCTTTCAGGACGGGTTTCCATTGAATTTTGGCCTAAAACATATTTGGGTTCGGTCTTTTCTCACTTCTTCCTCTTTCCGATGCAAGTTAGCATCGATTGGCCCCGGGTACTTGGTCAAATCTTGTAAACAACTCAAATGTGCATGAAATCTGCATAAACAACCACAAACTAGACCAAACGTAATAATTCCTTAAAGAAAATGGATAATGCATGCAACTATCACGTAATACGTCAATCTGAGGTCAAAAGTGAGCAAATTTGTATCAGTAAAATACACAAAGTGAGTGTTTATCAATCTACCAATCTGATCAACATGCAAGATACATATATTCAAACCCAGAAAAGATAATTTTGGTGGAAAATCTGTTAAGGTGGAATTAATTCCTTGGTCGGGCAATTAAATCCTAAATTATTAACTAGTGGTGATCTCCTCTCGGTCTCAAACACACAAAGTTAATTAATTTCAATAAAGATTAGATTCATCCTACAATTGAAATCTTCTTGGTTGGACAGATAATCAAAAGTATTAAATCCTAACTTCCTATTACTAACCTTCACCTCTCGGTCCTTCGATTAATAACTGAAACCTGCCTCAATCTTTTTCTCTCGATCCTTCGAAGAGAATAGATTTAAAATAAAACATAGGAATTAACCTAATTATAAGGGTTTGAACAATTGAATCTAAACATGCATCGCAGATGGAGAAACCTTAGAACCTGTTAGGGTTCTAGCCTAACATATTAAAGAAAGACATAACAATGAAAAAAAAAGATTGCATTAAAAGGTAAAGATTTAACAATAAAAGTAAAGATGAATTCTCTCCAAAATAAATAAAACTTCAATAATTTAAAAGAAAACTAAATGAAAAACTGAAAGGAAATGGTAGATCTAGGGTTGAACCCTTAAAACTCGAGCAAAACAAGTATTTATAGAGGTAGAGGTGTATGGATTAGGATCTAGGCCCAAAAATATGATTAAACCATAAAAATCTTAAAAATTCATTTTTTGGGCCCGTCTCGGTCGACGTGGAGCTTGCGTCGGTCGACACGGATCCCCTTGCGTCGGTCGACGGGGACTTCATATCAGTCGAGACAGAGACGTTTTCCCTCTTGCGATCCTTCTGCGCAGTCTTAGGCTTTTGGCCATAACTTTCACTCCCGAACTCCAACTGACCCGATTCCAGTTGCATTGGAAAGCTAACTCAAAGAGATTTCAAATGCCATGCTCCATTAGCTCAGATTCCAATTGTGGAAGAAGTCGTGACTCTTTCTTTGAACATCTGCTGCTTTCGGTACGGGTTTCCATTGGAATTGGCCTAAAACTTGCAAAAACACACGTTGGCAAGCATAATACCCCAATAAACTTGAATCATGCTTGATTATTAACAAAAACTTACGTAAATGCAAGAAACTAATAAGAAAACAATGTGATAAATGAGGCAAAATACGAGCTTATCAATCTACCCCTCTAGTCTTCAATTTCTCACCAAGGTGTGGTAGATTTGCTCTTGGATACTTTGAATTAGGGTTGGAGATTGATGGGGTATGGAATTGAAGAGAGAAAATATGTAAATTTCGCCTAAAAGTGTCAAAAGGTCTCAACAAATGCGAATTTCCCCTTTTTATAATGCGTTGGCAGAGCTCCGGATCGCCCCGTCTCAGATCGAATTGCTCGGGATGGTTTGAAACTGAAAAACTGCCAAAGCAGCCCATTCCGGATTGCCCGGTCTTGATCAAGATCCACCAAAATTTCCCTCTAAACAGGCATATCGGTTGAGCTTGTGCAGGATCGGTCGAGAATCTCCTTTGAACCGCCAGATCGGTTGATCTTGCATAAGATCGGTCGAGAATCCTCTCTAAAATCCTTCCTGCTGCTCCCCTGCTCATCTCGGTCGATCTTCACACCCTTTACAACTCAGATCGGTCGAGAATCCACCAAAACTTAGCCAAAAAAAGATGAGTTATGCTCCAAACCTATCCTACACAATCCAAACCACACAAAACACGAAAAAATAACGAAAATAACCGAAAAACATATGATATAGGAGTAAAATGAATGCAAACATGCATGCACAAACATCGAAATATAGGTCATTTTACGCATATATCATAGTCCGCAAACTTGAACCTTTGATTGTCCTCAATCAAATTAAAGTAAAGCCATCCTTCTACCTCGTGCAATACCTCATACCTCATCTTATTCATCTTAGCATGCCCTTGTCAAACGAGATTATCACCTAACTTTGTAACACGGTTAATGCGCAAGACTCAAACCACTCATCAAAATTAGATAAAAGCAATTAAATGCACTCCCTCACGTGTTTAGGGACAATTCACACAAGCATGAGTTTTCAAGCTTGATTTCCATAAGCTTGCATCCATTGTCACCACTATACTACAATGAGCTAGCTCCTAGAATCAAGAAGGTCTTTGATTTGGTTATAACGTGGTTAACTAAAAGGTAGGAGGTTTTAGGCCAAAGTAGCTAAACTCCTCAATTTCCCAAGAACCCCCCAATCATCGACTTCGAACCACTAATCCCGAGACTTATTCTTTTCTTCTCATTTTCCTTCTCTCTTTTTTTTTCTTCTTTTCTTTCCCTTTTTTTCTTTTTTGTCAACATTTCTTTTTTTTCTTTTTCTATAACAACACAAATTTTTTCGTAGGTGCTCATTTTCAAGACTTTCACCCTTTTCCTTTCTTTTCTTTCCAATTCTTTCACTTATTTCAATCTAGCCTCATTCATTGGGATACAACCAATAACCTTACAACACAATTCACGTCCTATTCTCACAACACCGTATTCACCCTCAAACTCTCATTCCCCAAACTTTGTCCTAATCATATCAAAGAATATTCTGCAATAAAGCTCAATCACGGGGAAGAAAGGTAAGAAAAACAAATAATGATCAAATAACACCTTATACTCCCGATGTGCAAGGTATGTCTAGGAATTGATGGCCTAATATCATTTTCTAGTTACATGCTCATGCTAAATAGATCGAGAACAAATGCAAGTTCTAGATTTCTCAGTTTCAAACTTGCCTCTCACAACCGAAATATGAAAATATCAAGGCTCAATTCTCACGATTTTTTGTTTAGTCTAAAACATTAACCACACACAAACTCAGCAATTCAAAAGCTTAACCTAGGCATGCTTAGACATCAAAGTTTCCACCCTATCATTGGTTAAGGTAAACATCAAACTCTACTAGTAAATCATGAGTAAATCTCAAGCCAAGTTTAGGTTCATCACACACACACAATCACACAACCTAAAACAATCAACTAAAATGCAATCCAAAAACTAAATGGCATGGAGAACGATAGAATGCGTTACCCGTCGGCATCCACGATCGAATCGCTTCTCCAATGCCTTATGCACCTACTGAACAAAAACATAACACAACCAAATTTGAGCACAATTCATTTCCATTAAGATCTCAATTCCACCAACATACCACAAACAAAACATCCAAATGCATACGACATTACTCCACTAGCACCACCATTCAAACCATTACCCAATCATCAACATCCACAAACCAACAAGATAGGAAGTATAAACACATGCCAATTCAAATATAATTCCATCCATAAAAAAATCAAACCATGAAAGAACATCCATCAACATCCAAATCCAAGGTAGAAATATCAATCATTATACAACCATATCGAATCATATCCATCCCAAGGAAGAAATTATCTAACAAAACAAACTAAATGCAAGATATAATGTAGTAGGAGAGGAGAAGAATAAACCGAGGCACCGGCTACCGGCACATCCCCCCAAACTTAGTCAAGTGAGACTAAGTTTGCAAAAACAGTGGATGGTGCATTGTCACTCATCTCTATCATGTGGTGAACGGTCACGACGGCGGCTGTATGGAACGGGAAGGTGGCGTTGCTAATCTCTAACCTCTCTCGTGACCTCATGAAACCTCCGATCGAGGTCCTGAAAACGAGCATCAATGGCGGCCTGGTCGGCGAAGTAGCTCCCTTGAAAAGCTGAGAAATCGCCATGCAAAGAAGCCATCCTGGCTTCTAAACCCTGCATAGACACAAATAAAAACTCAACGGAATCAGTGGCTCGCTGAAGCATTAAGAACATCTGCTGCTGCAAATTCTCCACAGGCGGCGGTGGTGGATGAATACTCGGTCCGGCCCCTTGTCCTCCGGGTTGCCGCTCCTTATGCAGGTGGTTCAAAATCGTAAAGAATCACACTCGGGACAAATACCCACCAGCTCCTTGTGGTCCTCTGAATCCATCAACCAATTGGACTTATCTTCCAAGTCAACCACATTGGTATACTCCTCACAAGGTAATCTAATCGTCAAATTCCCAAACTTGTAATACATTTCACCACGACGACCCAGAACAAAAAACTTACCTGCCATAAGAGAAGCAGTATCCAGAAGCAAGCCGGGAGCAAATGTACCCCAAAAATGAACATCGATGGCCACCAAAACAGGAGTAATTAAACCACCACTAATAGACGGAGACTTCAAATTTGTCACTCTACTCCATCCATCCATCAACAAAGCCCCCATAGAAAATTTCTTCCCGTTTATCAAAGCATACAACATATAAAGCTCAAACAAAATCATATTGCTAGATTCATACCTACTACACACAGAACCTCCAACCAACTTATGAATATAACGGATAACAGGATTCCTAATCGCCGAAGCTCTAAAGACTTAATATTAAATGATCCCCAAAATTTCACACTAATAAATAGACTCCCAAAATTCCCTTAACTTAAATTCATCGGGCACAAACATGAAATCATCTTCACACCCAAAAATTTCATCAAGATCATGTCTATGTAAAAAGAATTCTTTACTTTTCACCTTGAATTTCATAGAGATTGGATTGCTGTTCGGACCTTTCACGATTGTCACACAGGCCAAAAACTCCTTTGTCAAATCCATGCATGCCGGCCAATTTCCCGTTAAAAGCTTCTTCTATCAAATGCTAGTAAGCAGACTCCACACGTCTTCCTTCAATCCCAATGCCTCCAAAGTCTCCCGGCATGGATACTTAGTCCCACGACTTGCTTGTCCACCAAATTTTTGAATCTCTCAAACTCCTCATCGTCAAAACCTCTTGGGCGACTAAGAGAAGAAGATGAACTCCCTCGTGCTCTCTTGCTAACCATAGTCAAAATCAAAGGATAAGAACCTCTCAAATCAGAGTAATTAGGCAAATGAGAAAATTGGGAAAGTGAAATTTCGACAGAAATCAAGATGGTGTGAAATGGGCCCTAATTTTCGCTTTAAATCTGCGCCAGGATCCACCGTTCTGAAGCAGGATCGGTCAATCTGAGGTTCTGTCTGCCCCAGACTGGACTGCTCTATCTAGATCGACTGATCATGCACCGGATCGGTCGACTTGATGCTCTGAACCTCAAAATTTTTGAATTCTAGTTAAGCTCGGCCGGTCCCACAGCAGCAAAGGTTGGGATTGGTCGATCCTGCATGAGCTAGGGTGATCCGAAATGGTCCCGGGCAAGATTTCCCTCTGTTTCGCAATTTCCCTGCATTCTTTCTTCAATTCGTCAGCACCATTTCGGGTTTGCACCTCCCCAAATCTCAATTCTTTCAGCACAAGAACAATGTAAGTCTGTAGAAGTATCAAAAGATCAAATATCCTTCAAAAAACAAACACACAATCAAAATCACAAACTAAACAACCTAACACTTATTCAAAAACCAAAATACCAAAATGAGTAAGCATTGGGTTGCCTCCCAACAAGCGCTTATTTAGAGTAACTAGCTTGACTTCTTACCTCGATTTCATCAATCATGATCCAATGGGGATGATCCGGAAGTCATACCTCTTTTCGTTAGCCAATGCTCATCTGAGAAAAATAGCTATCGCTTAGCACTCCGAGACAGCTCTTTAACCACTCTAGCCTTCTTCATTCTTCCTCGATCTTGCTCAAAATAATCCCCCGGATCATCATATTCTTAATTCACCTCATCCATAGTATCCAACCTCGAATCATCACCCTCCTTTAACCTCTTCTTTTAACCTCCTTTGTCAAATTCCAATTGCTTTTCAATTTTCATCTCATCGAAGCTTTTTGGAGGTAAGGAGAAAACTACCTCTTTTCCACAACAACAAAGGGTAAGTTCACCATTCTTCAAGTCAAACAACGCATCGGCCGTGTGTAAGAATGGCCTTCCAAAAATTAGGTGAATACCCCCCTTGTTGTTCATATCTACTGCTAAGAAGCCCCGGAAATGTGAAACTCAAAACATCCACATGCACGTCCTCAACAACCCCCATTCAGATGCAAGCAATCTCTCGCCCGGGGGCAAGGCGGGTGGTTCTAGAGATTCTGGAATGGCGACCTCTTCCCTCTTCCCCAGCCAGATTTGACACATGTCACGGACTTGCAGTTCTGTGACAACTATTTCATGGCCACCGATGCTCACCTGCTACTCATTGTAGGCCAGCGGGGAGTAGGTGCCCCCACATCCTGCCTCCAACACCGTCCACGGACGAGGGCTGATCAGCATGTTGTGACCACAGAGGAGGCGAGGGAGGAGGAGCGACAATGACTACTCCGACAGCAAACTGAGGAGGCAACACGGGATACCACCAATGATCAGGGGACGACATTCTTCACGGGAGAGAGTTCCAGCTCTGCTCCGCCTGACTGGACCCAGTTTGCGACTTACATGCAGCAGCAACAAATGGACGACTAGCACAGAGCCTTCCATGTGCAGCAGCGGGTATTCATGGAGTAGCAGTGCACGTTCATGCAGCAGCAACGCACATTATTTGAGGAGATGTGCACATCTCTCGACGATGCACGCTCATCGTTTGAGGAGGAGCGTGCAGTTAGTGCAACTCACAGGGAGTCAGTCGATGCACAGCTGCAGCACTTGACCACCTGGATGGACGAGATTTATGTCTACATCGAGCCCATGACCACCTACCGGCGATAGCGGCGACGGAGGAGAGATGATGACACTGGTCCGTCCGACCAGTCTTGAGGTACCATTTCTCATTTTCAGTCTGATTTTCAAACTTTTCCACTCCTTCATGTGAAATAAGTTTTGGGGGATGAGGACATGAAAAAGGGAAACGTTATTATCGCTTTATTTTTTTATTTTTATTTTTATTGTTTTTTGCATCATAGGTTGTAGTCGAGTTACAATTGCTGCATGTAGTCATTTGGTAGCATGTTAATCATTAGGTTAGTTCTTAGGAGCTCTGAACCTAGGACAGTCGGAACTAATTGATAATGTTGGTTTTAAGAATTTGACTAGTCCTCCCTTTGAATGAGATTAATTGATTTATGATTGGTCTTAGTGGACATGGAATGGCAATCTGTGTGATAGAGTAGCCGATGATAGGAGTTACTTGCTTGATAAGTTGATCTTTGAAGTATGAATTGTGTATGATAGACTATTTTGAATTGGATGATTGTTGAAGAGTGACAAAAATCTGAACCCCGGGTGAGAATTTGAGCCTTCTTTTTTGGTTGATGTGGGAAAAGGTTTTTAGCAATAAACTTCTAGAATTTGACGTGTTTCTCTCTTGAAGTTGCATTAAGTGTAGTAATAGGGTGAAAGTGATAATATGCATGTTCTTTCATAGCCCATCTCCCATACAATAACCCTTAATCTCCATTCGTATCCCATTTGAGCCTTGAATGAATTTTCTTTGATTAGAATGGTTGATAAACGGGAAGAATAGACGATTGGAAATATGGATTGTTGGGATGTGATATAAACTGTTGGGATAATTGCTATGAATTTTTTGGGAACTAAAAGAAAAATTAAGTTCCATGTGTTAAAATGAATAAGGGTCCCCATAAGTATAATAGAGAAGAGTGAACATGAGTGAAAGAAAAAAAAATTGTTCTAAGTTCACAAAAATCTATGATATGAGAAAAAGAATGAGTGAGAAGGGACCCTAGAAAGAAAAAAAAAAGGGGTGGGGGGGGGGAGAAAAGTGATAAGAGTTGAATGTTGTTGTGGTATGATTGGTTTAGAGGTTACATTGATATTTTAAGTCACTTAGCCAAATATATCCCACCAAAAGGTAAGCCACGTTACAACCAAAATAAAGACCTATTTAATTCCATGAAAAACTACACTATCAAGTAGTGGAGAGATGAGAAACTTGTCAAACTTATGGTAAGTGTCGGCTATAACCTTGAGTTGAGATAAAAATCAAAACTCGAAAACATTTGAGCAATGAGTGCAAACAATGCTCTGTGAGGTTCCTTTTCAATGATCTGATAATTTCAATAATGTCTGGATTGTGTGATTTATGTGGATGAGTTATACTTGGATAGAAATGGGACTTGTGAGGAATTGCACACTTGTATCTGCATAAGATTAGAATTCTTGTCTGTGAATTGATTGAGGACGATCAATAGTTCAAGTTTGGGGGAGTTGATAAGTTCATATTTTCACTAACTTATCAATGAATTCCAAGAGTGTTTTGGTTGTTTTCATAGCATTTTATTTTTTTTAGCATGCATGAAAGGATTTTCGCACGTATTATGCTTGTGGTGGTGTGTTTTGCAGGTTTTAGGGTGAAATTGCCCAAGTATGGAGGACAGGACTCGTGGAGGCTTCGGTTTCAACCGATGCAGACCTGCGTTGGTCGACATGAGGACATCCAGGTTGATCGAAGCAAAGCAAACAACGAATGACGCGAGAAGTTCCACGTCGATCGACGCAGACCCGCATCGGTCGACGTCCACCTGCCAAGCAACGATCAAAATGAGGTCGAAGCAGGGGTTGAAGTGAGTGTCCACGTCGATTGACATAGCATCACTTTTGTCGACGTCGACCCATATTGACGAGAAATTGGGTCTGAATTGGAAGATAGATTTGTATCTTTTTCTTAAGCCTAATTGGATACACTTACCACCAATATAAATAGCCCTTAGTTTTGAATTTTAAGACTTATGAATTATTTTGAGAGTTAGTCGCAGCAATCGTAATCCATTGGAGTTTTATTGTGGAGTTTGTGTTAGACATCAACACTATTTTCTACCGTTCAAGTATTTATGCAAGGCTTTTACAGGTTTTATCTATCTTTGATACATCTTGTTACGTCAACGTGTAACTAAATTCTCAGTAGATTCTAGGGTTTTGAATATTATGCCTACTTGCATGATTAATTAAATTAATTACGTTTCCAAATCGTAGTATATGAATGCTAGGGTTAATTCTGATCTTAATTTACTGGCCATAATTTTAGATTCATTAGTTGAAATTCAGAGACTCAAAAGGTAATAGATTTCAATGGAAAGTAGCTTCATAATATAACTTGTTTTCTTGTCTGAAAAGAAAGGAATAAATTATAGGAATAAATCTGTAGATCTCAAGTAGTTAATTATATTTTCTCAAGACCGAAAGGATAGATATAAGTAATTAATCTACTTTGTGAATTGTCCTAAACAGAAATTCATGATAGCTTTCTGATGTTCCACTCCGAAAAGGAATTAAAATTAGTAATTAATTAATTCATGATTACATGTACGACATAATAGGTAGAAAACCCTAGGATCTATGTTTCTTCGCTTTTAAATCCAAAGACTTTCAATTCTCTGTTTCAATTAGTTTTCAAAATATTAAAATCAATTCTCTATTTTCGAATTTCCTGAACAATGGTCCGATAACTTATGTTTGATAGTTAGGATTTTTCGTTACTTCACTCCTCTAGAATACGATAATTTTATTTCACCGCTATATTATTAGCTTAACTAAGTTGCTAATAAAATAATTAGCATCAACCTCGACCTTGAACTTCCCCTATTGGAGTTCCTCGTCTCTAGTCTTACTCGAGCTGCTCGCGCCACCAGGTCTTCTCCATGAGAGTTCTCTCGCTCCTCGTTCTTCTCTTTCAATTCCTTTGAACTTAGAGCAGACTGAACCTCATCCATGGTCAATGACTCTCTTCCATACATTAAGGCATCCTTGAAATTCGAATAATTCTTTGGCAGCGCACTCAACAACATCAATGTCTCATCCTCATCACCTATCTCCACATCGATATTTGACAGATCAAGGATCAACTTATTGAACTCGTCAAGCTGCTTGTTGATCGATCATCCCTCTTGCATCTTAAACGAATACAATGACTGTTTAAGATAGAGCCGATTTGCCACAAACTTCTTCATATATAAGGATTCAAGTTTCGTCCATACTTTCGTTGTCGTCTTCTTCTTTGACACCTTTCTCAGCACCGTGTCTCCGAGATTTAGTATCAGCGCACTGGGTGCCTTTGCTAGTGTATTTGTCTTCTGTTGCTCCATCATCGTGTCGGGTAACCCAGCCTCTCCCTTCAAGGCACCGTCCAAGCCTTGCTGCACGAACAACGGTTGCATCTTCAACTTCAACTAACCGAAATCGTTTGATCTCGTAAAGTGCTCCACCTCGAACTTGGTTGAACCCATCGCAATCCTTCTCTATCCACATTCACCGCACAAATTTGTTGTGAATTGAAGCAATTGCAGACACAAATAACTAACAAAAAATTAAAACGACACAGAGAATTATAGTGGTTCGAGCTATGCTCTACGTCCACTCTTGAAGCCTCGTTGGTGATGATTTTATTATGGTGAAGAAAATAACAATTGGTGGCGAGCAGGGGTATTTATAGGGAGATATTCCTAAACACATAAGGAATATAATATCTAGATATGGTAAGATATATATCTAAATCTAAATCTATCTCTAATAGATTTATTCCTATCCAAATCTAATACTGATAATGATAAATTTTGTCCAACAAGGAAACAAGATCTGCCATATCTTTTCCATATCCAGCGAATTCAAACAGCTCATCGAGTTCCTCAACCTACACGGCTCTACCAACTTCTGTCGAATTCTTTTCATCGACCTGCAGTCTCATAGACCTACTAGCGAACTACTTTTCGAGCTAGATATTGAGACTACTCCAACAAGCTTGATAAAATTTTATTATGTAATAATAATTTTAGATGTTCTCATCTACGAAATTATCTTGAACTTTTTATTTAAAAAAAATATATTACATGAGTTATTCAATAATAATCGATCGGCCGTAGGCACAGTTTTTTAATTGCTTAAATAAGGTAAGCTGGAATTATTGATTAATGCAAATGCACATAGCACGTGACAGGCACGTGGCGTGGTATGAACAACTGAACAAGGTTTTGAGTTAGGTTTTGTAAGAGGAGGAAGTGAATGTGTCCAAACATATGCAGACATTCTGTATGAAGCAAAATTGAGCGGTGAAACGCATCCGCTTCCTAAATTTAGATCGGATTTTGGTTCGAAGACGAACTCAGTCAGATGTCAATACTCCTATTTATATAGTTATTAAATATTAAACGACGATAGATATATATATTTTTTTAATTTTAGTGATGCTATACTATACTTATATGCTGTGCAATTTATTATAATTCATGTTCCAATTAATTTAGGAGAGATCTGAACACTATGTTTTTCATTTATTTAGTTCTATTTTTCTTGATTATAAATACACCTAATCAGATATTCATAGCTAATATTCCATGCAGTTTATTACAAGTTGGTTCAATATGGAACTTTTACTATTGATAGCTCTTCCTATAATCTTAATATTCCTCATCCATAGAAAAACAAAAGCTAAGAAAACCCTTCTTCCGCCAGGTCCTCCCCAGCTGCCGTTGATCGGAAACCTCCTCGAGTTCCGGGCAGCCGCGGCTGGAAACCTTCCTTTCTATCTATGGAAGCTTTCCAATAAATATGGCCCCATTATTCACTTGAAACTAGGTTCCATCCCTGTAGTGGTCGTTTCCTCGGCCAAACTAGCCAAAGAAGTGTTGAAAACTCAAGATTCATCATTTTGCAGCAGGCCTAAGCTTCTAGGGCTGCAGAAACTCTCTTACTCCGGCATGGACATGGCGTTTACCCCCTACGGTGATTACTGGAGGGAGGTGAGGAAGATCACATCCACTCATCTCTTAAGCCTCCGGAAGATCCAATCCTTTCGCCCCATCCGTGAGGATGAAATGTCTCGTATGATCACGAAAATCTCGACTACTTCTTCTTCTTCTTCTTCTTCTTCTTCTCTGCCAGTTGTGAATTTGAGTGAGGTGGCTATAGCATTAGGCAGCAGTTTGATATGCAGAATAGCTTTCGGCAAGAGATACGAGGAGCAAGGATCCGAGCAACGGCGGTTTGCCGGGCTTCTGAGGGAGGCTCAGGCCGTGATGGTTACTTACTTTGTTTCGGATTGCTTCCCTGCGTTAAGTTGGGTGGATAAGCTCTCTGGGTATAAGCATTGGCTCGATAAAACTTTTGAGAAATTGGATTCCTTCTATCAAGAGCTCATCGATGAGCATATCGACCCGAGTAGAGCAAAGGGGAAAGAAGGGGAATTGGAGGAGGATTTTCTTGATATTTTGATCAAGCTCAAAGAAGAGATATCTTTCTCTGTTGATTTCGGCTGGCATCACATCAAAGCTCTGCTAATGGTATTTCTTTTCGAGTTTATCACAAAATGTCATTTTTTTCCAAAACATATCACATTAATTATTATTATTATTTTTATTTTATCTTAATTACTTATACATATATATTTATATAATGTGTAAGAATAAAAGTTTCTACAAAATCAATAAATTTTAAAACTTATTTCAACTATTAACTTATTTTTAGAAAATCCAAGTATAATATTTTATTTTAGGAGAATTGTCGATTCAGGACTCAAAATATAGTTTAATTATCAATTTAGGACCCGAAGATGATTTGTCAATCAGGACCCGAAAGATCAAATGATTCTCATTAATCCTGGACCTAATATTGAGGTCCTGAATTGAGAATTGTATAATCTTTCGTGTCCTGAATTGAGAATTTTTGTGATTTTTCAGGTCCTGATGAATCGATAATTAAACTATATTTCGGGTCTGGATAAAAAAAAAAAAAAAAAACTCCTTTATTTTAATATCAATTAAGTTGGGAATTAATTTTATAAACGGAAGTTCTAGATTATATTTCTCAGTTTTGGTTAGCTTCACTTATTTTAGTTTTACTCATAATATTGTAGACTTATAATTACATTCTTGTTAATTTTAGTTTTTTAACAATTTATATATATAGTTAAATATATTGATATAACATTATAATAATACTCAATAATATTGACCGATAAAAAGTTAATCAATTGAATCATTATTATTGTACATGTATAGTTTCATTAATTGTTTTTTCGTACTATCATGTGCATCATTAACTATAAATTCACGCAACGTGCGTATACATATGATGCAGAATATATTTATTGCTGGAACTGATACAAGTGCGGCGTCAGTAGTTTGGATGATGACGGCTTTGATGAAGAGACCCAAAATCATGAAGAAACTGCAACAAGAAATTCGAGATTTGGTTGGAGACAAAGGGAAAGTAAACGAAGATGATTTATCCCAACTTCCATATCTAAAAGCTGTCGTAAAAGAGACATTCAGACTGCATCCACCAACTCCGCTTCTCGTATCGAGGGAAACAATGTCAAGATGCAGTCTCGAGGGATACGAGATTCAGGCCAAAACAATGGTTTATGTTAACGCGTGGGCAATAGCCAGAGATCCTGAATTCTGGGAAAATCCAGATGAGTTCGTGCCCGAGAGATTTATGAACAGTGATATTGACATGAAGGGTCAACATTTCGGGCACATTCCATTTGGGTCAGGTCGAAGAATGTGCCCCGGAGGAGCAATGGGAATCGTGAATGTGAAGCTTACAATGGCGAATCTGCTCTACTCTTTCGACTGGAGTATGCCTCCAAGATTTCAGGCAGAACATATAGATGATGATGTTTTGCCTGGAATCACTATGCATATGAAAAATCCACTTTTACTAATAGCTAAAAGATATTTTCCTTGAGTAGTAGCTAATCTTTTGGTATTTAGCTTTTGCTAACTTTATGCATATGGTTTGTACTTTTAAAGTATTTCATTATATGTAAAATTAATATATCTAATTAGAATAAATCTGTTCTTATCCATATTATATAATTAACTTGTCATATGTTTTGCTTATACGAGAGCAATTGTACCGTTTAGAGTTGTGTAGTGTCATGCTGAAGTTTGATTCGTTCAGTAAGAAGTTGAGCTTGAATCTTTTTTTATCGTACTTTGTTAACTTTATTGAACATTAGTCAAGCCTAAATAAACTTTCGAAATTTAAAATATATTTAAAAATATTTTTTATTATTTTGAAAGGATAAGTTATAAATTACTCAAAATTAGTATCATATCTGTTAGAAACTGAATTTAAGTTTACCGTTTATTTTGACGTTTTGGTATGTCAAAACTGAGCTTTATGTTTCTAGAATGTTTCTACATGTAATCCTTATATAAGATATATCGAGTTGTAATAGAAACTGGAAACTGGAAGCTAAAGATCGAAAATCAAGTTTCAAAACTTAAAGTGAAGACTGTAAGAAACATGAAATGCTGAAGTCAAGTTTCGGAACTTGAAACTTGAAGTGCACAAAAAATCAATTTTGGGAAACTGAGTTTTAATTGAAGTGAAAAGCGGAAACTTAAAACTTGAAATTTGGGAATTTCAATTTTCAGCTTCAAAACTTAAGTGCATATGAAATTCAAGGAGACAAAAGGATTCTGAAGTGGAGTTCAAAGTCATATCGAAGATTCCTTAAAGTACGAGGAACTGAAACTTAAGATTCCTCAGACTGAATTTGAGTCTGATAAGAGCAGGTGAACAGTACACGACCAGAGTCAAAAGTAGTTCAGAGCAGAGCAGAGAGCAGGCTTCTATAGCAGATAAAGAAAGGGCGATGATTGACCAACATTCCATTTATTTCTAATGGCTAAATCTTTGTGTCTAACGGACATCATTCAAATCAACAACCAAGCTACCTATAAATAAGAGACAACCACTTCAGAGGAACACACCTGAAACTCGTGAAAAGCTAAGTTGAAACTCTATCAAAAAGCCCTCTCAAAAGTTCTCTGACCACTCCATGTCTGAACATGAGGCTTGAAATCTTTGCTCAAGTTAATCATTCCATGTATCTGTCTAATTACATGAGGTTGAAGCTTTCCAAGCTTAAGCTATCTACTTGGTGTTTATTACTTTTTAAGTTATAAACACAAAAGTTAATATTCTACTCTGGAATACTGATTCCGATGGCTTTGCCAAACAACTGAAGTTCTTGGAAGAATCGCAAACATCCAACCATCCAGATTGAAGGATGCGGAGTGCGTCCTCACTTCAGTTCTGAAGAAGGTGTAGATCATGTTTTTTGGCGAGTGACCTAGAAGACCGAAGGACGAAGGATTCCGATGGGCTAGTATAGATCGTGAGAAAGCTTGTACTCTGTTACTTAGTGGATTCCCGGTTAAGTTTGAAAGAATAAACGTAGGACTTGAGGCTCCGAACCACTATAAAATATCTTGTGTCATTTACTATTTTTTTAAGTTTATGCACATTAAGTTTTCATACTTATTTTGAAACCTTCAATACTTTTTAAGTATTGAAGTGTATATTTGAAACTGAAACTTAAAACTTACCTTGAGCTAAACAGAGTTTTCACAAACTTAAAACTGAAAAGTGAGATTTAGTTTTTAGAAGTGAAATTTATTTAAACTTATGATGCTTACAGAACATCTCTAATTTAGGGACCATCAAGTGGTATTAGCGCCACTCAGTCCTTACAAGCTGATCGTTGTGGAAGTCGCTTAGGACCGAATCCATTACCTTGCACTTGTTTCTTTCTTGTTGATTTTGCTCAGGTATTCAAGATGATGAACACTATCAAGCTTCCCATGTACTCAGCAAAGAAGTACAACATATGGAAGAAAAGATCACTCATCATACTGAAGAACAACCATCCAAAGGTGGCTGAAGTAATAGCCAATGGACCATTAATGATCACGAAGATAAATTGTCAACTCGGAGAAGCAGATCGTCCGGAGATCGTTGAGAAGCCATGCACATAGTAGACTTCCGAAGACAAGCCCGTGCACACTTGATCCAATGGTGCATGAACTGATCTTGCAAGCCCTATCAGAGTCATTGGTTGAAGAAGCACTCAATTATGGCAATGCTATGCAAGTATGGGACTTTCTTGGTACCCTTAGCCAACAAACGGACCAGATGAAGTGCAATAAGATGCAAATCTGCGTTGATAAGTACGAATCATTTCAGATGCTTCCTACAGAATGTATTAAGTTAATGGAAGCTCGATTCAACGCCATAGTATGCGAGCTGAAGAACTTGGGGAGAGAATGTTCAACTCGATTATCTCCTAGATACTAAAGGAAGACTGGTTTGTTAAACCTACAAGTCTGAAAGAGAAGAATTTGTCAAAACTGTCGACAAAGGATGTCTTCGCCCAACTTCAAGCACATGAGTGGAACATCCAGATGGTTAATAAAAATGAAATTGTTTGAAGTGCGAGTTCACCAACTAAAGAAGATGCTGCTTTTTGTGTTAAAAGAGTTTCAAAGGAGGTCGAAGAAACCATATGTTGGTCCCGAAATCAGAGTACGTATATTTGCAGTGCAAGTTAATTTAATCTCACACTTGTTTTGAAAATTGACTTTGACTCAGTTTTCAGTTTTAAGAAAACTCTGTGTAGCTCAGTAAGTTTTAAGATTAAGTAAGTTTCAGATATACACTTCAATACTTAGACAAGTATTGAAGGTTTCAAATAAGCAAGGAAATTTAATGCAAAAACTTAAAGAAAACTTTAAATGACACAGGATATTATAGTTGTTCGGAAACAAAGTCCTACGTCCACTCTTCCGAACTTAATCGGGAATCCACTATGTCACAGAGTTACAAGCAGTCTCATAATCTATGATCAGAATGTCGGAAACCTCCGTCCTTTGGTCTACTGACGTCACTCGCCCAGAAAGTCCTTGTAAGCCAGCTTCCTCTTCAGGTTGAAGTGAAGACGCACCCCGCAACCTTCAAACTGGATGGTTGGATGCCTACATGTTCTTCCCAGAACGCTTCTTCCTCCTTTTGAGCCACATCTTGCTAAACATTTATTCGCTTTATTTCTAACATTGCAAGGTTCCTCAGTATTCCTTGCTCGCGTTTCAGCCTTCTCACTTGCTTCTGTCGTAGAGCTTCATTGATATAGGCATTTAGTATGGCTCCTCTCAGGTCTATGATAGCAACAACACTAGTCATCCTTAAATTTGTGGTAAGCCTCCTATTCCTGGAGTTGGCTAGTCATTCTGCCATTTTCTTTGAGCTCAGAATCTTCCTGTATCTTCCTATTGTGCCACTGTATCACCTTCACAACATTCAGCATCAAGCTTTTGTCAAGATCTTCTCGGCCTTTAATTTTTCTGACACAACTTTTTTGTGTCTTCTTTACCTTTTCTTAGATCTTCTTCCATATCCTTCTCATCGGAGGGCACTTCATTTTCTGAAGACGAGCGACCTTCATGAATAGTTGGAATGTACACAGAAGAGGGAGTCTTGGAACATATCAGGGAACCCCATTACTCCCTGTTCTCAATTTGAACATGACGATTTGCATAATTCTTTACCTTATAGCTTCAATTGTGAGTTGTCTGTTGGATGTACGCCCTATCCAAGTTGTTGGAGTAGTCTCAATATAACACAAGGAAGTAGTTCGAGTGGGTCGAGGAGACTAGTCCGGTAAAGTGGGTCGAGCTGTGTAGGTTGAGGAACTCGAGGAGTAGTTCGAGTTGGATAGCTATGGAAAATATATTGTGTATATCTTGCTTCCTTGTTGGACAAGATTTATCCTAATCAGTATTAGATTTGGTTGGGAATAAATCTATTTTAGATAGATTTAGGTTTAGATATATCTTACCATATCTAGGTTTTATATTCCTTATGTATTTAGGAATATCTCCCTATATATACCCCTGCTCCCCACCAATTGTAATTGTCACATACTTTGTATTTTCTTCACCATAATAATATCATCACCGAGGAGGCTTGAAGAGTGGACGTAGAGCTTACGCTCGAACCACTATAATTCTTTGTGTTCTTGTATTTTCTGTTAGTTATTTGTGTCGTAATCGCTTCAATTCACAACAAATTGGTGCGGTGAACGTGGATAGAGAAGGATTGCGATGGGTTCAGCCAAGTTCGAGGTGGAGCACTTCATGGGATCGAATGACTTTGGTTTGTGGAAGTTGAAGATGCGAGCGTTGTTTGTGCAACAAGGCTTGGATGGTGCCTTGAAGGGAGAGGCTGGGTTACCTGACACGATGACGGAGCAACAGAAGAAAGATACACTGGCGAAGGTGCACAGTGCGCTGATTCTAAGTCTCGGAGATACGGTGTTGAGGAAGGTGTCGTAGGAGAAAATGGCAGCGGAAGTATGGACCAAACTGGAATCCTTATATATGAAGAAGTCCTTGGCGAATCGGCTCTATCTTAAACAGTTGTTGTATTCGTTTAAAATGCAAGAGGGAAGACCGATCAACGAGCAAATCGACGAGTTCAATAAGTTGATCCTCGATCTGGTAAATATCGTTGTGGCGATAGGAGATGAGGATCAGGCATTGATGTTGTTGAGTGCGCTGCCAAAGAGTTATTCGAACTTCAAGGAAGGCTTAATGTATGGAAGAGAGTCATTGACCATGGATGAGGTTCAGTCTGCTCTAAGTTCAAAGGAGTTAAATGAGAAGAACGAGGAGCGAGAGAACTCTCATGGAGAAGGCTTGGTGGCTAGGGCGGTTCGAGGAAGACCGGAGATGAGGAACTCCAACAGGGGAAGTTCGAGGTCAAGGTCGAGGCCAAAGCCAGGATCACAGCCAAAGGTCAAGTGCTTTCTTTGCCAAAAGAAGGGACATATCAAAAGAGATTGTCCGGAGAGGCAGACAAAGCAGGAGCAGAAGCAGCAAGCGGATGTAGCTATTGATGAGCAGAAATATGACTCTGGAGAGGCATTAGTGATTTCAAATGAGCGCTCGGAGAGGGAATGGATATTGGATTCAGGTTGTACATTCCACATGACACCTAATAAGTCATGGCTCGAAGGGTTCGAGGAGCAGGAGAACTCGAGTGTTCTTCTGGGTAACAATAAACCATGCAAGGTGGTTGGAATGGGTTCGGTGAGGATTAAGATGCACGATAGTACAGAAAGGGTACTTCAAGGTGTAAGGTACGTTCCGGAGCTTAAGAGAAACTTGGTCTCTATGGGGATGCTCGATGAACTGGGTTACACAATCAAGATGGAAGCTGCGACTTTGAAGGTGTGCAAAGGATCCCTGGTCTTGATGAAAGGAGCTCGAAGGAATGAAATATATACTCTGATGGGGAGCACAGTAATCGGGGAGGCTTCAATAGTGACGGTTAACAAGTCAGTACTGTGGCACAGGTGTTGGGAAAATATTCCTGAATTACCCTTAGGAGCACAATGTAAAAGGTTTTGTTGAATCAAACCTTAGTAGAAGGTCGATCATTGCTGAACCTCAGCATAGCTTAGCAACTTATGTAATATCCTGTATAGGGTAAGCATCGAGTTGTAATAGAATAGGTTGCTTGAAAGAATCTCAGCAGACATCAGGAAGAACAAGAAAGGAAAAGGAAACCAGTGATAGCAGAATGCTGAGGAGTCAGCATCTGATATTACGATACAAGCTGCTAAAGGCGTTTGCAATCCGAAAAAAGAAAAGCAGAAGAACATTTGCTGAGCATCAAAATCGGAAGTATGCTGGAAAGATATCCAGCATCCCGTTCCAATAAAGGCACAGCAAAGCAAATCTCAACTACTACACCGCCACTCTGACCAACACGCAGAGATTAGATCTGTCAGAAGTAGGACAAAAAAGCCTGTACGGAGACAGAAAAGTTGGTAAAAAGCTACCTGCATTTAAGTAGAAAGATCCGTTGTGTCTAACGGATCTGCCGACTCAAACTTCGAGAAGACAACCATAAAAGGGAAGTCAAATGAAGATACAGGAGCTGCTCACTCTCTAACGCAAACATATGCACAAAAGCTTCCAAATAGAGACAAAAACCCAGAGAGAAGTTCAGTTGAAAGGCATAATAACGAGATATCTAAAAGCCTTTAACGTCTTGAGTGTTCCACCACACTTCTGACACTCATCTGAGGGATTCTTGAAGGATTCAAGAATCTTCAATCATTGGGATCACTTTCATCATAGAAAGTATCCAGCAGTCAGTTTCTCGAGAAGAAATTGATTAATAAGGGCACTAAAGCCGAAAACGAAGGATAGTTCGGAAGAATCTATAAAGTCTTCCACACGTGGTAAAAGCGAATTTTACGAAGGTGCGCCCTTGACTCAACTGGAGCCACACCTGAAAGGTTTGGAGTATCGAAAGATAGCCGTGGAGCAGACAGACCAGACGGCGGCTGATTGTTTTACAGGGAAGGCAACTCTTTGTACACCGTATACTTTCTTAGTGAAACTCTTAGCGATTCGGCTAAGCAGTGGAAGTAGATCATTTGATCGAACCACTATAAACCTTGTGTTTTTCTGCTGGTTACTATTTTATTGCTTGTGAACTACAATAACGTAACCTAGAAACGGAGTTGCTAGAATAT
The DNA here is from genome assembly GCA_026898455.1 of Plectranthus barbatus. Lineage (NCBI taxonomy): Eukaryota > Viridiplantae > Streptophyta > Magnoliopsida > Lamiales > Lamiaceae > Plectranthus > Plectranthus barbatus. The sequence continues at coordinate 555,345 of JAPKLW010000228.1, forward strand.
AACTACAAGAAGTAACGTAGGCAAACCGGATTAATAACCTCAAGTCAAGAATACCTCATTTACAAGTAAACGCTAATTCTATTCCACTGCACCTCGTGCGTATAACTTATTGTTACCACGACGACTCTGATCTCGGGGACCAACAAGTGGTATCAGAGCAGGAGGTTGAAAAACCGACTGCTTCTGAGTTGCTGAGGACCTAGATCCTAGTTTTTCCTTGCGTTTCTTGTATCTGTGTCTTACATAGCTCAGGTTAAGGCGAAAAGGATAAACATGACAAATCATGCTCTTCCAAAGTACAACAAGGATGGTTTTGAAACCTGGAAAAAGAAGGCCATGATCCAATTGCAAAGCATTCACCCGGAGATGAGGGACATTCTCACTATTGGTCCTATAGAGATCATGAAGGTTAACACTGCACCCCCTGCACCCGCTGGTGGTCAGCCCAGACCTGAGATGGTGAAGAAACCCTACGAAGAATGGACTCTAGAAGACAAGAAGAGAGGCCAGCTGGAATTTATCGCCATGAAATTAATCATGGATTGTCTACCTCCTCTGATGTCTTACAAAGCTCTGGACTACAACACAACAAAAGAAATGTGGGACTACGTCTGTGAAGTTTCTCAGGAGACAGAACAAATGAAGCGGAACAAGGTACAAGTCGTTGTGGACAAGTACGAATCATTCGCCATGCTTCCTGGTGAAATCATTCAGCAGATGGAAGAAAGATTCAACACCATCATAGGAGAACTCAAGAATGTCGGGAAGAAATATGACAAAGGAGAAATGAACAACAAGATAATATCCAAGCTCTACCCCAGAAGTGATTGGTTTGTCAAAATGACGAGCTTAAGTGAAAGATTTGAGCAACATTTCTACCGCTGAAGTGTTCTCTCAACTAAAAGCACATGAATTCATCATTCAGCAGTCGAAGAAGAATGAGGCTGCTATAGCGCATTCAAGTGCAACGAATGCTGGAACTCAAGAAGACGTAGCATACTTCGTCAAAAAGGACTCAAATAAATGGAAATCCCCCAGGAAACCATTTTATAACCAGGAGAGATCAACGCCAACAAAAGAAACTCCATCAACTTCTAACTCGAGCGATGAAAATCAAAAAATAGACGAGTTGGAAGAACAAATGAAGAAGATACAAAAAATGATCTTGGAAGCAAAAGCAGAAAAGGATGCTAAGGCGACCTCTATACAGCATCCCACTGAGAAGAGGATAAGTACATGTTTTGAATGCAAATCTCCTGATCACTTGAAGCATGATTGTCCAAAAGTAAGTCCAGAAGAAAGAGAACGGTTGCGGCAAAGATTCGAAAGGCGAGCAGTTCGAGCTGTGACTAAGGCGCTGCTGATGCGGACAAAAGTTCCAGATATTCCTGATAACGAAGAAGAATATTATCCGACTGATGAAGAAGAAAAAGCCCTAATGGTCTTCATGGCAGAAATCTTTGAGAATGAAGAACAGTCTGCTAATGCTGAGCAACCTTCAGAATCGGCCCTAGCAGTCGATAATCACGAGGATCTGGATTCAAGCACGAAGACATCAGGAATGTCAAATGAATGGATCCTAGATAGTGGTTGTTTGGCGCACATGACGGGAGACGAAACCCTATTCTCAAATATTCAAAAATCTTATGGTCCATCTATAGTGTTCGGAGATAATAGCAAAGGGAGAGTACTTGGCCGAGGATGCATAGAACGCAATTGACTCAGAATTGTCAACGTAGCACTTGTATCAAACCTCAAGCATAATTTACTCAGCATAAGTCAACTATGCGAGAATGGGTACACAGTATCTTTTATACATTCAGGTTGTTGCTACAGGAGAAGTAAAGCTTCGAGGAATCCGGAAGGGAGGTCTTTATGTGGTCGATTGGCAAAGTGGTCAACAACATTCATGCTTTCTAGCACTAAACAAAGAAGAAACCACATGGCTATGGCATAAAAGGTTAAGTCATCTGAATTTTAAAACCATTAACCATATAGCCAGAAAGGGGCTTGTCGCAGGTCCACCTGATGACATCACATTTCGGAAAGAAGGAATATGCAAAGCCTGCCAACAAGGAAAGCAGACCAAAGCCTCATTCCACTCCAATCCAGAGAAAAATACATCAAGCAGAATACTTGAATTATTGCACATGGATCTATTTGGACCTGTCACTCCTCCCTCTGTAAGTAAAAGGATATATACTCTTGTGCTAATTGACGATTTTTCTAGGTATACGTGGGTTCGTTTGCTTAAAGCCAAAGACGAGGTTAAGATCATCTTGCCCGAACTAATTCCTAAAGAACAAAACAGTAAAGAAGTTACTGTGAAAAGAATTCGGTCTGACAATGGAACCGAGTTTTGCAATGGAATCCTCATGGATTTCTGTGCAGAAGCTGGTATTAATCATGAAAGGTCCACTGCTAGGACCCCGCAGCAGAATGGTTTAGCAGAAAGGAGGAATCGCACATTGAAAGAAGCAGTGCGATCCATGCTTGCTGATGCTAACTTACCTGCTAAATATTGGGGAGAAGCGATTATGACAGCCTGTTATACGCAGAACAGAAGCTCCATTAACGGACGATTCAACAAGACTCCCTACGAAGTATACAGCGGTCGTAAGCCTAATTTAGATTATCTACGTGTATTTGGTGCGACATGTTATATTCATAATAATGGAAAGTCAAAACTTAACACTTTTTCACCTAAGTCAGATGAGGGTGTACTTCTTGGATATGGTCACCCCACTCACAAAGGTTACAGAGTGTTAAATAAGACTACCGGAATTGTGGAAATAACATGCAATGTTATTTTTGATGAATCTACTTTAGTGCGCAGAGCTGTAAAAGAAACGAAGGATATCAATCATGAGACTAATGATGTCAATGGTCAATCAATTCTGAATTCTTTCGAGAAATTACGGATTAACCCGACTAAGTCTATGAATGATTGTGATCCACTTCAGTCGAGCTCAGCCGGTGACCAAACCGCTGACCAGGCCAATGATGCCAACGATCATGCTGAGGCCAATCCTCAAAAGGATATCTTTACTCTGCTAGATGATTCAGATAAGGAGACCTCCAATTCTCCTACCGCTGCTGAAAGAGTAAATGCTGCTGAAGACCTTGGCACAGGAGATGTTGAGTTACCAACTGCTTCGATACCTGCTGAAGAAGAAGGTCCAGATCATGATGTTCCTATAGTAGAAGCTCCAGTTGCTGAAGGTATGTGGGATGTACTCGAAGAAGGACCTAGACCAACGATATGATAGACGCGCCTTGTCAATGATTCTCCCAAGCAGTGCCGTCAAAGTTGATTCGTGAGATTGGTGTTAAAGTAACGGCCAAAAATGCATTGGAAACTCTCAAAACCATGTGCTTAGGGAGTGATCGTATACGAGAAGCCAAAGCGCAAACACAAAGAACAGAGTTTGGAAATCTCACCTTTAAAGAAGGTGAATGAGTCGACTCTTTTGGAATAAGATTCAGGGCAATCGTCACTGATCTCACATCATTGGGCGGTACAGTAACCAAGCACAAGGCGGTGCTCAAATTCCTCCGGAGTGCTGTACGACAATACAAATAGATGGCAAAAGCAATTGAAACCTTAGTGGACCTCAAAACCATGACCATTGAAGAGTTGATTGGTTGAATCTTAGTTGTGGAAGAGTACGACGAACTCGACAATGCAGCCCCTGATGATCGCTTACTTCTCACAGAAGAATAGTGGCGAGCCCAACTGCATCAACATGATTTTGGGCAAAACTCAAAGACTGGAAGAAACAAAAACTATAGCAGTGCAACCAAAGGAAGAACGCCAAATAGAGATAGATCAAGATGGTCAAATAGCGCGCCTGCAACAAACTTACGTAAAAAAAGAAATTATAATTATTGTGGAATTACTGGACATTAGGCCAAGGAATATAGTAAAGCAAGACGTGATCGTGAACAACGTGAGCAAAGAAATCCTACGGAAGCTGAACCATATACTGGTGATGAACCTGCTCTCCTCATGACGAAAGAATGCGTCAGCAATGAGCTTCAACACCAACCCGTGCTGAAGGAATATTGCAGCAACGAGATTCAACCCCAAGTTATGCTGAACAAATGCTGCAGCAATGAGATTCAAACCCATGTTGTGCACCTAGATGAACCTCTGCTGTACATATCTAGAGATATTTTATTTGAAGATAATCAAACCTGGTGCTAGGAGGATTACTGCAGCAACGAGACAATAACACCCGAAAGTGGAACGACTGTTGCAACAACTCAGCAAGTTATATTCCCTGTGGCTGATCAAGATGAGAAGGATGTTGGCACCGAACTTGATTCTAAAATCCCCATAATTTGTTCCACGAGTGTTGAGTTTGATTATAGACCCCTCGATGAAAGTAAACGAGTGGGTTCGCTGAAAGATGAATATGAGAAACGCCTCTATTCAATGCTGAAAGAAAAACAGGCACAATGTGAATCGTACGAGAAATGCATTCAGGAATTGGAGCTGGGACTATCTGCTCAATGTATTCGAGGATCTAAGGTTTCAGTTTGTGGGGATGAGCCTAATTTATCTGTTTCAACTCAAAAGACAGATAATATAAAATCACAAGTGTCGAGAGTTGTGGTTTTGGATGCCAAGCTAGTCAAGGAGAAGAAAAGGAGTGTTTTGGCAAATATAGAAGCACCCCTGAAATGGGAACAAAAGCTTGAAGGTAAGGAGAGGAAGGCAAAGGTTGTCAATCGGAAAAGAAGAACTGCATCAGTATCTAATAATGATAGAAATAGCCATGACGGGAAGAAGAGGACTAGAAAATCCTACAAGATGCAGAGAAGACAAAGTCGTTCAGACCCAAACCAAGTGAATAACAAGTATAAGAAATCAGAGAAGAAGCCAAATAGATAATCATTTGATTTTGATGAGGACATTAGTGATGGACATCACTGATCAATTGGCATGCATGTTGACAAACACATTGGGTCGAAACAAATCCATCGAAATGAGACAAATTATGGGCATCAAGAATATCGATGCAGAGATACGAGATTAAGGGGGTGATTTGTTAGATAATCTCATATCTCCCAAGATATGTTTGGAAATCTTTAGTTTTTAGATATCTCTAGTTTTTGGATATCTTCGATATTTATTTAGGATATAGATAGTTTTCATATTCCTAGTTGATTTAGATTTTGGATTTTCAGCATCTTTCTAGTTTCTTTTGCTTATAAATACTTCAAAGTCGTCTAGAATAAAGTTAAAGATTTTCCTGTTCATATTTTCTCTATAATTTTTATTGCCTACCACAACAAACTGTTCTTACGAAAGGCCAAAATAAACTTCCAAACAACCATACAAAAGTCTCAAACAATGGCATTTGCAACACTTGCAAATCCTAGGATTTGCCACAAATTCGTACATTTCTTTCTAATTAGACATAAATCCTGCATTATCTTCAAAGTACATGAAATCGTTTTCACTGACCTTTTTCCTAAAATTAGGGTTTCCTTTCTACAAAGTTGCAACACACCAAATATTGTCATTCGTAAATAAAATAGAATATTCTAACTATAAAATAGGGTTGTAAATGAACCAAATTATTCATGAGCAACTCGGATCTCGATTCGATAAAAGATAATTATTCGAGCTCATTTAGTGAAGCTCATTTATTAAATGATTCAAATTTGATCATCATAATATTCAACTCGTGAGCTCGTGAGCAAGCTCGTTAGCAAAAATTAGTACGTAGTAATGAGAAAATCTTGAATTTGAACTTGAATATGATACTAATGTATAGTAATTTATAACTTATCCTTTTAAAATAATAAAAAATTATTTTAAATTTAGAAAGTTTGTTTAGGCTTGACTAAGTTTCAATAAAGTTCATGAACTACGATAAAAAAAGCTTAAATCTCCACTCATTACTGACCGAATCAAACTTGAGTATGACACTACTCAGCTCTACTCAGTATAATTACATCCCTATAAAAAATAGATATGACAAGCTAATTATATAATATGGATAAGATAAGATTTATTCTTGTTAGATATAATAATTTTACATATAATGAAAGACTTTGAAAACACAAACCATACACATAAAGCTAACAAAAGCTAATCATACCAAAAGATTAGCTACAATTCAAGGAAAATATCTTTTAGCTACTAGTAAAAGTGGATTTTTCATATGCATAGCAATTCCAGGTAAAACATCATCATCGATATGTTCCGCCTGAAATCCCGGAGGCATACTCCAGTCGAAAGAGTAGAGCAGATTTGCCATTGTAAGCTCCACATTGACGATTCCCATTGCTGCTCCGGGGCACATTCTTCGACCTGATCCGAATGGAATGAGCCCGAAATGTTGACCCTTCATGTCCATATCACTGTTCATAAATCTCTCAGGCACGAACTCATATGGATTTTCCCAAAATTCAGGATCTCTGGCTATTGCCCACGCGTTAACATAAACCACTGTTTTGGCCTGAATCTCGTATCCCTCGAGATTGCATCTCGACATCGTTTCCCTCGGAACGAGAAGTGGAGCTGGTGGATGCAATCTCAATGTCTCGTTTACGACAGCTTTGAGATATGGAAGTTGGGATAAATCATCTTCGTCTACTTTCCCTTTGTCTTGTACCAAATCTCGAATCTCTTGTTGCAGTTTCTTCATGATTTTGGGTCCCTTCATCAAAGCCGTCATCATCCAGACTACTGATGCCGCACTTGTATCAGTTGCAGCAATAAAATTAAAATGAGTGAAATTAAAATGAGTGAAGCTAACCAAAACTCAGAAACATAATATAGAATTTCCATTTATAAATCCCCCAACTTAATTGATATTAAAATAAAATAGTATACTTGGATTTTCTAAAAATAAGTTGATAGTTAAAATAAGTTTTAAAATTTATTGATTTTTTTGAAACTTTTATTCTTATACATTTTATAAATATAAAAATAAGTAAATAAGATAAAATAAAAATATATAATAATACTTAATGTGACATGTTTTCGAAAAAAAGTGACATTTTATAATTATTGTAAACTTCTTGTTATTATATCTATAAACTCGAAATGAAATACCATTAGCAGAGCTTTGATGTGATGCCAGTCGAAGTCAACTGAGAATGATTTCTCTTCTTTGAGCTTGATCAAGATATCAAGAAAATCCTCCTCCAATTCCCCTTCTTTCCCCTTTGCTCTACTAGGGTCGATATGCTCATCGATGAGCTCTTGATAGAAGGAATCCAAGCTCTCATAGGTGTTATCGAGCCAATGCTTATACCCAGAGAGCTTATCCACCCAACTAAACGCAGGGATACAATCTGAAACAAAGTAAGTGACCATCACGGCCTGAGCCTCCCTCAGAAGCCCGGCGAACCGCCGTTGCTCGGATCCTTGCTCCTCATATCTCTTGCCGAAAGCTATTCTGCAAATCAAACTGCTGCCTAAGCCTATAGCCACCTCACTCAAATTCACAACTGGCTGAGAAGAAGAAGAAGAAGTTGAAGTAGTCGAGATTTTCGTGATCATACGAGACATTTCTTCCTCACGGATGGGGCGAAAGGATTGGATCTTTCGAAGGCTGAAGAGATGGCTGGATGTGATTTTCCTCACCTCCCTCCAGTAGTTGCCGTAGGGGGTAAACGCCATGTCCGTGCCGGAGTAAGAGAGTTTCTGCAGCCCTAGAAGCTTAGGCCTGCTGCAAAATGATGAATCTTGAGTTTTCAACACTTCTTTGGCTAGTTTGGCTGAGGAAACCACAACTACAGGGATGGAACCTAGTTTCAAGTGAATAATGGGGCCATATTTATTGGAGAGCTTCCATAGATAGAAAGGAAGGTTTCCAGCCGCTGCTGCCCGGAACTCGAGGAGGTTTCCGATCAGCGGCAGCCCGGGAGGACCCGGCGGAAGTAGGGTTTTCTTAGCTTTTGTTTTTCTATAGATGAGGAATATTAAGATTATAGGAAGAGCTATCAATAGAAAAAGTTTCATATTGAACCAAGTTGTGATAAACTGCATGGAATATCTGTTATAAATATATCTGATACTTAGACTAAGTGTATTTATAATTAAGTACAGTATAGCGCATCACTGAAATTAAAAAGAAAATTCATATCTATCGTCGTTCTGTATTTAATAACCGTATAAATATGAGTATTTACATGTTTCTGAGTTCGTCTTCGAACCAAAATCCGATCTCAGCACTCTAAATTTAGGAAGAGGATGCGTTTCACCGCTTTGTTTTGCTTCATATAAACAGAATGCCTGCATATGTTTGGACACATGCACTTCCTCCTCTTACAAAACCTAACTCAAAACCTTGTTCATACCACGCCACGTGCTTGTCACGTGCTATGTGCATTTGCATTTGTCAATAATTCCAGCTTCCCTTATTTAAGCAATTAAAAAACTGTGCCTACGTGGCAAGATCAGATCAATTGTTATCAATTGAAAAACTCATCTATTTTTTTTAAATAAAAAGTTCAAGATCATTTCATAGATGAGAACATCTCGACTGTTTCCGATGTGTTCAGCTACCATATGAATTATTTTAATAATATTTGTAGTAATTAAAAATTAATTATAACATAGTAAAATCTTATCAATATGTCGGAAAAAAATTGGAGAAGATTTATTATTTCATTTCTTTTAATTATGAAGTAAAAGATAATTATAACAACTTGATCCTAACTAACAATATTAATCATCAGAAATTTTATTTAATATTTCTATATATATAGATGTAAATTATAGTTGTGGAAAATATAATTTTTTTTTATTTTAATCAATCAATTTAATCTATATATTCTTAAAAGCAAAACCCCAGTCAAATTTTTTTTTTCCACCCAAATGAACCTTCCAAAAATAGTTGAAAAAATATTAGGTAACTAATAGCAAATATGATAAGTACATATAATTATGAGGGAAAATCTGAAATAGCCATTTCCTAATATTACATTCACAAA
>JAPKLW010000228.1:571888-641717 GCA_026898455.1 Plectranthus barbatus
TATATTTGACGGGATATATTTCGCCAAATTGAGATGGATTTCGGCAAATTGAGATTGATTTCGGTTCTTAGTTAAAAAAAAGAGGTTAAAAAAACGGATGAGAAATTGATAAAAATTGGGCAGGATTTAAAGGGATATATTTCACCAAATTGAGATTGATTTCGGCAAATTGAGATTGATTTCGGCAATTTGAGATGGATTTCGGCAGTTTGTTATTTATTTCGGATTTTTTAAAAAATAATCTATAAATCAAGTTTTTTTCACGTGAATGACTGTGACTTTTGCATGCATCGTACAAAACACATGCATGCCAATACATTGAATTCAAACTCATAATTAATATGGTCAATTTTTTACTGGAAAGTTGCTCAAATAATTGTAGTATGACTATTGAATATGTACTATACAATACAGAAATAATTTTGGACCATTCGGGGACTGAATTACAATTCAATTTTTCTCAGAAAATTGAATTGTAATTTGTTTCATCCTCAAAACAATCCCATACTCTGAAAACTATCTCTAAACCCTCTCAAACACTTATTCTCCAAAAATTCTCTGTAAATTAAAAAAATGGATTACCGTTCTATCATTTTGCATTACAATGGTCAATGGGACAATCTATACAACTACATCGGTGGAGATGAAAGAGTTGTCATGATACCCTCTCATGCTATCACACTAGAAGAATTGCAGAGGAATGTTCAATACATCCTCCATTCTCATGCCATGGTGGGTTCTTACACTCTTTATTATCTTGCTGAAACAAGAAGTGGGAGGACGGTTCCTTCGGTGCTCGCAACAAACACGCTCCTTCAACGGCTTTGTAACATGTATTGGGAGCCGAATGTTTATTTAGTGATGAACTTGCAATCCGATGGGGGTGCTGGAGGATCTCGCCGACAACCATCTCCGTACAGGCCACACATGGCTTCATTGAGCCCACAACCACACAACCCTTATAGTCCAACACCAGAAGAACTACATCGTTTTTCATCATCAGTGAGATTTGGAGAGGGAAGCAGTGAAAGTCGAAGTTCTCCAGTCCCAGATTCAAACGAAAATGCTCCAGATGATGACAGTGACGATGATGCTGATTTCGGTGCGCACCAACAAAATCAGAATATAGTTGTCCATTCCGATGATGAAGAAGCTGAATTCGATACAGACTCATCAGATGGTGATGAACGCCAAAATTACAATGCTTCATTGTTCAATTGTACAATTGAAGATTTCACCTCTTGGGTGAGAGAACAAGGTGGGATGGGTGCCATTGTATCAAGCCTACTTCCGGCTAACCCATTACCGGCAGAAACAATTGAAGGTCTAAGCAGTCAAATGAATAATTGGTTACTTCCAATTATTCTGATAGATACATCCGACTCACCTGTATTGCCAGATGTACAAGAAGTATTGGAAGGGGAACTGGAAAAGGGCAAAATGTTTTGGAGAAAAGAGGACTTGTACGTGGCTGTCGGACTTTGGCACATGGAGCATCACGTTGAATTCAAAGTGACGCGTTCTTCTACAACTCGGGTGGTGTACAATTGCAGCCGCAATCCTAATAGTACATTCATCCTACGTGCCTCGAATTCAGCGGGATGTTGGGTAGTCCGCGAATTCATCCCAACTCATAGTTGTACTTTGAGTCTAAACAACATCCGCAGTAGAACTATACGATCAAAGGCAATCTCAGCTTACTTTGCTCGGAGGATGCGTATACAAGGATCTATCATCAAGCCGCGCGATATAATGGCTGAACTACAACAGAGTTTTGGTATTAAGGTCAGTTACAACAATGCATTGCGCGCTAGAAATGGAGCTATATCGATGATTTATGGTGGCTTAGAAGAATCATTCAACTTGCTACCAAAATATCTCGATGTTCTCCAAAAATGGAATCCGGGCACTATTACAGACGTGGATATCGGCGAGGATCAACGATTACGCCATTTCTTTGTTGCCTTGAGTGTGTCAAGTGCGGCTTTTGGGACTTGTTTAAGGCAAGTGATTGTGGTGGATGCTACACACCTGAAGGGGCGAAATAAAGGTGTGTTATTGGTTGTTGTTACCAAAGATGGCAACGAACAAATCTTTCCTCTGGCTATTGGATTTGCACCGATCGAGAACGATGAGAGCTGGACGTGGTTTATGTCACGACTGCGAATGGCTTTCGATTGTAGTCCACAATTGCTAATTATTTCGGACCAACACATCAGCATTGCCAAGGCAGTAAGCTCAGTTTATCCAGAGGCGACGCATGCCTTATGTGGTTATCATATTCAAAATAAGTTGACGACATTCAATTCAACTATCGTGCAGTTATACCACAAGGCAGCCTATGCATACCGTTCTATCGTCTATCAGAAGGCAATGGACCAGATTCAACAGCATTGCCCCACTGCATACAACAAACTCATGACAGTGGGGCCTGAAAAGTGGGCTAGGTCTAAATGTCCGGTTCGCCGTTATAGCTTCATGACATCGAATGCAGCAGAAGTGTTCAACTCCAGGTTATTAGATGCTAGACGTCTACCCATCTGTTCCATTATTGAGCTATATAGACACATTGTCGAAAAATGGTTCGATGAACGGCGAGCTAAGGCCTTTGTAAGATACGATGACGTGACTGAGGAAGTCGTGGCCAAAATGAGTCCATTGTCGGATATTTCACACAGGTACACGGTAACGCCTGTTTCTGAATATCATTTCAAAGTCAAAGACAAGGATACAACTTGGAAGGTGGATCTTGAAGACAGCTTATGCGATTGCCGGGAGTTTCAGATGGATCTGATTCCATGTTCACATGCTATTGCTGCAATTCGGTTAGTAAAATATATCGATATAATTAAACTTTCATTCATAACGATCAAGTTTTTAATTATTATTGTTGCAGCTTCAAGGGTTTAGGTGTGTACGACTATGTTTCGGAGTACTACAAGACATCAAACTGGCGAGAAACTTATGGAGGAATTGTACACCCTCTTCCTCCAAGAGATGAGTGGATTGTATCACCGGAGGCACAAGCATGTGTTGTTTTGCCACCCATCGTCAATCGTCAAGCCGGTCGACCAAGAAATAGTCGTCGTCCTTCGGGAGCACAGGCGGGACAAACATCGACTAGTAGACGACGAGCACCAAAAAAATGTAGTATTTGTGGATCATCAAGTCACACAAAACGTGCTTGTCCGGAAAGAATTCCGCCTAATTAATTTGTTACATTTTTACAAATTTTATTGTACGTATTGCAATATGTGTGAACAACAAATCTCATATTTGAATGCTTATTTATATCTCACATCTCAATTCCAAATACTTGTGATTTGCATGATTTCAATTCAAAATACCCGTGTTTAGCAAATGAGGAATTTGTATTCAATACATGTAATGTAATTATGTATTAAATTATGATTATTTCTTTAGTTCAAAATATAATTTCGTTAGTAAAATAATTACATGGTGAATTATTAATGAATATTTATAAAATAAGCATGCATAATTTTTAAAATAAAAATGGTGAATTCGGCAAAATTATCGAACTCAAGCTCAATATATTGAAAATGACGAAATCAAGATAAGTTTAAAAAATAATATAGTCAATTCCGAAATCAAGCTGAAAATGCCGAACTCAAGCTGGAAAATGCCGAACTCAAGCTCAATATATTGAAAAGGACGAAATCAAGATAAGTTTAAAAAATAATATAGTCAATTCCGAAATCAAGCTGAAAATGCCGAACTCAAGCTGGAAAATGCCGAACTCAAGCTGGAAAATAACGAAATCAAGCTGAGGATATATTCCCTAATATTTTATTGGATTATTATTACTTTCTAAATGTTTCCCTCAATTTTTAATAATAAAAAAACAATTCTGTTAGGGTTTACACATAAACCGAAAAAATTGATTGGTGGACTAAGACATATATGACAGACAAAGTACAATTTGGCTATTTTGTGTAGTTTTTCATAAGGGTGGCTATTTTGTGCATGTAGTTATAAAATTTGGCTAGTTTAAATTATTTCCTCTATAGTTATTATAATTCATATTTAATTATTTTGTTAGATATCTATAAAAACCACCGCGGATAAAATTAACGAGTTGCAACGAGCAACACAAAAACAAAAACTTCCCAAGCAATATAATAAATTTATTCGTGCATTAGTCGAAATATTATTTTACCAAAAGAGCCATGAAACAAAATCGGATTCTAATACCAATTGTAGGGATTAATGATGTGAACCGAATCACAAATCCATTAACCAGACCGTTCATAGATGTTAAAACAATTGTCATTCGATAATAAAAACCTATGCATACTCCTATGAATTTGATTCAATGGGTTTAAAGTTTCCTTTTGAATCAGTAGGGTGATAAGCTCGTAAATGTACTCACTTATATATATTATTTTCTAGTATTTTATCCACTTTTTTTAGTTATTTAGTATATTTTATTCATGAGTAGAGATTATGGGGATTATGCTTGTCATGGTGTGAATTTACAAGTTATTGGGCTAAAAAGTGGATTAAATGGTGAAAGAGTCGAATTAGACGAGTCTCTGTTTCGACCGACGTAGAGAAAAAACTGACAATTGAAGACTTCCATATTATCAGTCCAGACTCATATTCTCAAACTTGCAAGTTCGGCTCGAACCTTTGTCTGTTGTGTCTTCGCGCATTCCAGACTGATTAACCAGTCTGGTCTTCAGATTAGCTCCAGCTTACAACTTGATATAAATCATATACAGGGCTTTATATTTTTCGACTATGATGAAACTAATCTAGAGACAAGCTAAGATGGTTTTTACATATTTGACCCACCAAAACAATATAACCTAAGGACATTTCTAACAAATTTCCTAACAGATCTTCATCTTCATGTCTCCTCTAATCCCTGCATCACTCAAGAATGATGCTGCAGGTGAAAAGAGGGACAGGAGAGTGACCTTAGCCTTTGATAGCATGTCCCTTTTCCACATATGGACTTCCAACTATCAGAGAAGAAAATGACTAGAGCTGCAGCACAAGCCAAAGAGCAATTGCTTAAAGATCAAATCAAGTAGATTTAGTTCACATCTAATCTTGAGTTTGTATTAGTCTAGATAGGATTATCTATGGATGATTGTATCCTACTTCATTCATGCATAGTTAATAAACCAAATTTCCTTTATTTTATCTAGCTTTTGCGCAATCCTAATTCTTCTTGAGGTCAGAAACTAACAAAAGTTAATTATAAATGACGAACGAACTAATCACTCTAAGTGGAAAATTTGTATATCTCAAATCTTGCAGTTTCATCATTTTTTTGTCATTTGATTAATCGAGCAATATCTCTCCTATTCAGGGGAAGATCTTATTGCAGGCTGTGCAAAAATCCTTGTTTTCGAGTATAAATAGACTGATAAATTTATAAACTAGAAAACTTGTGATAAATTTTGACAGCTTTAGAGTGGATTTGACTACATCAAAAAGGGAGAAATTGTTAGGAATTATTGTTAGTAATTCCTTCCTTATATATTATTTTGATAAGTCAAACATCCCACTAGAATAGTGAGTCTCTAGCATAGGATTAGTTCAAACTTGTAAAGTCTTGTATAGGAATTACCATATTGTAATAGGAACTGATCAAGCTAGTTTGGGAAAAAATGGAGCTACAAACAAAAGGTGATCCCAGCAAAATCACCAGCATGGATATTTGCTGACAATAATTCCTAACAATCTTGATCGGATATGGATATCGGTAAACAAAGTAACCGAAAATATTTTCTTCGGTTATTTAATGGTTATCAAATTCAAACTTCATATAGCAAGAAATATATTTGGATCGAGAAGTAACCAGTTGACAATACTTCATGCAATTTGGTAGACCATTAATTCTGATTTCTGCAAATGCCCATGCTTTGCAATGGCTGCGATTGTTGCATTATCAACCACGTCCAATTGAATCTACAACCATCAAAAAAAATTCTAAAACCATCAATTTTTATAACATTGTTAGCTGCATAAACTGAACGTAAATGAGAAGTGAAATTTTAAAATATATAGAAGAAACTAAAGTTTGATAGGTTTTATTACTACAGCCATTATTGCTACATTTATATATGTTTGAACCCTATAACCATCTATCAATCCTGCAATATAAAAATCGATGGATTGTAACTATAAAAATAAAAGAATCGGCAAATTTCTTGTAAGAATTAGTCGATAAACATAAAAATTGGTCAATTATTTTTAAAACCCCTCTACAATCGATAGATATAAAGAGATTAGAAACCACACAATTCATAATATATAATAGTGCATCAAACATAAGTCCTTATCTTGATATGAAAAAAAAAAAAAAAATTGCTGGAGAACTAGTCACGAGCCACAACCACCACTTGCTTCCCCACATTTTGACCGGAGAAGAGGCCGACGAGAGCCGCCGGCGCAGATTCAATGCCCTCAACAATATCTTCAACATAAGCCAATTTGCCTTGTTGTATGAGAGGCAAAACCATGTCCAAATACTTGGGATAGAGGTGGAAGTAGTCGGAAACCAAGAATCCCTCCATTCGAACACTCTTTATTATCAGTTGCACCAAATTCCTCGTACCTTCTTGCTCTTCAACATTGTACTGCGATATCATGCCGCACACAGCAATGCGGCCGCGCCTTCTCATGTTCGCCAGCACCGCCTCCAGCATCTTCCCCCCGACATTCTCGAAGTAGATATCGATCCCATCGGGGAAATACCTAGTTTTTACCATTGAACACAAGGTGAAACAATGCCTAGCTAGTTCTACTTTCATTCAATTAGTTTATGTAAAAAACATAGGATTGCAGTAGTGAAAAATTGGGAAATATGCCTGATATTCCACACTTTATACAATCAATTTTTCCTCAATTAACTCACATGTCTAATCTAAAGCCAAAAATGAAGCTTCAGTTTACTTAAACTAATTTTTCATTGCTGTAAAAATCCTTAGCCATGGCCGGTTAGGCCCGCCTAAACCCTAAATGGCATTTAGCAAAATTGAAAACCCTCAAATTTCATGAACCATTTGGTGAGTTGTCGCCTCCTAGACGGCCTAGGTGGTTGATTTTTTTTTTAAATAATAAATTTTATATGATTTAAATTTATTAATTAATATATATATATATATATATATATATATTATTAATATTAAATATAAAAATTTATTTTACCGACAAACTAATGCCTATGCCACCATGGCACTAGGTTTTACTCGAGCACCGAATAGTAGCACTATCAGTTTTTACAACCTTGCTTTTTATACAACTATTATTCGAATAACTATGGTTGATTATAGATAGGAATTGAAAAAATATGCAAAATGAAGGTTTTGTTGCATTGAATTACCTCTTCAAGGCTGCATTCAAATCAGGTTCTTCTCTGTAGTTGAATGCATCATCAAACCCAAATTTGTTCTTCAAAAGATCCACCTTTAACAAAATAATTTACAAATAAATAAATTCACTCTACTGCAACCTCAAAAAATAAATTTAAAGAAAAAATTGTTGATCAGACCTTTTCTTGTAATCCAGCGCTTCCAACAACATAGCAGCCTAACAACTTAGCAAACTGCCCGACGAGCTGACCGACGGCTCCGGATGCTGCAGATATGAACACAGTTTCTCCCTTTTTAGGGCAGCATATCTCGTAAAAACCTGCATACGCAGTCATGCCCGCCATACCTTCACCGAAACTAAGCCATGAGTTTATCGATTTAAAACATAAAAGATATTTGAATTAAACTTTTTATTTTAGATTCGGAATATGAAATTATCAATTTAAGATTCGAAAGATTGGTTTGAAAAATTATGTCCAAGTTAGGTCTTCAATCGAAAATCCCTAAAAAAGAAATAACATTGTGTTTACATTTTTAAAACTACTTTCATCCATCAAGAAATTCAACATTATTTTGAAAAAGAGTGTGAAGAAAATATGAACATTATAATTATAAACTTCTTAGTGTTTCAAAGGCAAATCATAAAGAAGGATACTTGAATTAGTAACATATATTTCAAAACAAAATTTTAGATCGTATTTTTACTTTTGTGAGTGGAGTAGTGGACCACATAGTCATTTTGAAGTCTGCACATTGATTTTAAACATGCTATATATAATTAAGAAAGGTGACTATAATTTCTCAAAGTAATAATGATGCATTTAATGAATATAATTAATAAATCACAACTGTAACCAAAATATTAATTTACCAAGAATTCCAGTGTAGTAAGAGAGAGGGACATCTGCGAAAGGGATTTTGAAGAGATTTTGAGTTGATTTGAGGAGAGTGTATTCCTCCCACCCTGTTATGCCCCAAACTAAATCACCCTTCTTGAATTCTTCATTTGTGGAATCCACAATTTTGGCAACACCATATCCCATAATTGTCTGTCAATAGAATTAAAAATATCTTAAATGTCAATAAAAATCCTTTGATCCAAAGTCTGAGAGATACTGATTTTTCTCTAGAGTAAGAAATTTGTTTTTGCCATTTAGATTTTTCTTGAGGTTTAACTTGCTAATATTCGAAATATAAGCATTTATTTTTTTTTTTTTGGAAGAAAGTTATAAGTTGTGAATTAGTTGGACAAGTGATACATAGTTTATGGCAAAAACTTGCGTTAGGCAGGCCTCAACGGTTTAGGCGGGTTTTATCCTATCCAAATGGGTTGACCCATCCCAAATAAGGTTTATTAATCCCAATTAGTATATATTATATGGGTTTGGGCTTCAGTTAATGGATTCGTTTAGGTCTGCCTAACCCAAGACCTTCTCATAGTTTATCTATTAGCATCACTCATCTATTTCTAAAACCAATTTATAAGGAGAATCAATGCGGGACATTTCAGTACATGGGAATATTTAAATTGCTAATACAGCGTACGTATAAGGAGAACTATACTTGAACAGGCTATTTTTCCAAATCTATAAGGGACATTTCAATATTTTCTATCATTTGAAATTTATTGTAATCATCTTTCGGTAAAGACCTAATGAAGAATTTATACATAGTTTAGGAATAGAAGATGTTGTCTATGCATATGACAACTCAAACATGTTAAAAAACAAAATAAATTCTAAGTGGAGAAAATACAGACCTCACCGGGGGCGAAAGAGTCAATATAGCTGCCCTCTGTCTTCACCATGCGACCACGCATGTAAGGGTCACAAGACAAGTAGAGATTCTTGACCAAAACGGCGTCGTTGCAGCCATCGGGGACCTTGAGCTCAACAATGGAGGTTTTCAGAATCATATCAGATTCCTTAACGAAACCCTGCACGTAGTCTTTGAGTATAATCTGCTTATTTCTCACCTCCCCCATTTTTTACTGTGTGTTTTGTGTTTATGTGTGTGTTTTATTTTGAGGTCTTGGGTTTCATATATATATATTAGTTTTCATGGCTATTAATTAGATTTTGAGATGAAATATAACTCAATGAATAAAGAAAAATCTCTTTGCAAAAGTAGAAGTGCATTAAAAATATTAATGACAAACAAATGCATGAGCTGGTTAAGGAAATATTTTATAGCATTTTCATTGCAGTTTTTTCACGTGTTCACATTCAATTGATTAATTTATCTGCAAAGAATATTTTCTCTTTTTATTCGTAAGGTTATATAAGGATAATTTGACTTTTTTTTTATTATTTTGACTGAAGCACATTAAACTCAGTCAAAATAATAAAATAGTAAAAATTTCCTTATATAACCTTACGAAGAAATCACGGTAAATTATCCATCGTCATCTCTCATTACCGGAGGCAAATTGATACGGCAGCTGAAAAGCTTCCGGCACTTGATACACTTCCATGTTAGATTAACCATTAAGGAAACTAGAAATCTCAGAATCATTATACGCATCGTCTATCGCCATATTGTGTGAAAAAAAGAGACGATACGAGGAACCGCTTCTTTTATATGAATAAAGGCAACACGGTTAGTGCACGTCGTCCATATATAAATAACGTGATTTCTCGTGTTGTCTATAACCGTCCTTTTTTTTACTACACGATTACACGTTTGCGTTATTTATTAAGATATAGACAACACGAATAAGTATTCGCGCTATTATCTTTTTTGTCGTAGTGAGGTAATTTATTAAGGCCTTAAATAAAATAATTGACTTTAAAATTACAACTTTATTTTGTTAATAAGCTATTTTTAATAATTTATGTTAGAAATAAATATATTCTTATCAAATTATTTGAAAGAGACTAATCATTATTTAACACATCTTTTTGGTATTAATCAAATAACAAATATAATATCGTGATGAGATTTATTTTGACATATTATTATATATTTATTTGATCTTTTAGAATTTGAACTTATGTAATGTTTAATGTAAACTTAAATTCAGTACTATTTTATTTAGATGAGCTAGAGATCAATGTATTTATTTTGTATTGGCACATGTTTTTAAAAACATATATTAATTAATTAAAACAATGGGCCATATTTTTGTATTTTACATATGTATAATTAAATAAGAGAAGGTCTTAGGTTAGGCACGCCTAAATGGTTTAGGCGGGTTTTATCCATTAATCCAACTCAAACTCATTTAATATATTCTAATTGGGATGGGTGAACCCATTTGAATAGAATAAAACTCGCCTAAACCATTTACGTGTGTCTAACGTAAGTTTTTGCCATTAAATAATGGTACCCCTGCATTTTTTGGATTCCATTGCAATGTGAGTACCTCTAGTACATCCTTAGAGCTGGCAGTGCTTTAAAAAAAAAAAAATGTAAGAACTCAAGTAAATCAATTTAAAATATACTCCTTACGTCCTATTTTAATAGTTCTGTTTTTCATTTTTGTCCATCCCACTTTAATAGTCATGTTTCTAAAAAAGGTAATTTTTCATACTTAATAATAAAATATTAATTCACCCAACTCATTCTACACTCATATGTCTTGGTTATTGTGTCAAAAGTAAATAGAACTATTAACTTGGGACGGAAGGAGCATAAAGGTCTAATTTAACTTACTAATCACGTGAAGATTCTAATGTGATTCTTTCTAAATAGACGAATGAGAAAACTAACTTTGTCTAAATATATCAATATAGTGCAGGATATACAAATATATTTTTTATTTTAATTAACATAATGTGTCATCAACTAATTACTTTATATAAATGGCTACAATCTATTTTTTGTGTGCATTCTTTATTTTTATTTGATGGATTATTCGTTGGTTTGATCACGGCAATTATATAACGAGACATTGTTTTCTTAGATCCCATTTGATATTAGTGAAATAATATGAATTTTAATATAGAATTTAGGCATTATTATTTCATGGGAAATAAGTTATATTAAATCTTTTATTCTAAAATCATATTACAGTTTCCATTAAAAACATCCATAGTGATGTATATCCATAATGCGTTTAGAAATCTTCTTTCCTCGATAACATTGAAAGGACTGCAATTTTAAATCTTTCATAATCAACATTCATTACTGGAGAGGTGGATTCACTGTATAAAATGGGTACAATTATACCTCCAAATTTTTGATTAATTATTATTTAGCATTTTTTCTGTCTCGCTCAAATTATTTCACTTTATTAATCTTATTTTTAAGAAGGTAAAATTTTCGCACTCAATAATAAAATATTAATTTCACTCAACTCATTTAATACTCACAATTCTTAATTATTGTGTTCGGTCAAATTATAATTATTGAAACTGGACGGGGAAATGTATATTATTATTATATTTATATATTTTTCATATTATTAATATACACCTTCACATAATGCACCTGTTGAGATGCTGACTTAGTGATTGAAGAATTTTGGATTCAGCAAATCGTGAGTAAGCTGAGTCATGTCTGCTGAGACATGTTGCTGGAGAAAGTCTGCTAAGAGTTAGCAATCTGCTAAGAGTTAGCAGGCTGCTAGGATTGGTGCTTAACTGGACTCAGCAGAGTGAGGCTCTGTGCTGAGAGATTTAGCAGAATGGAAAGCTAGCAGAATGAGGATGCTAGAAGACTCAGCAGTGGGTCGAATGCTTAGATAAGTTCAGCAGACTAATTCAGCAAAGTCGTGTTTCGTACTTATAGAATTGTTATTCTACTTAGTGGATTAGTTGTGTGATTGACACGTGTCAACATTTGGTTAGTTGAATCTGTTATAGTTGTTGGGCAGTTAGGATCGAGCTTCATGTTTCTTTCTTGATTAGTTTTTCTGTTTTGAATTGTAATATAAAAGGTGAGAAAGAGATGTTATTCACAGAGTTAGATTTTAGAATCTTCAGAGAGAAATTTAGAGAGAGAAAGAGAGATATTCTGGTTAATTTTGTTTTGAAGTCTACTTTCTCCATTTGTATTCGTTGAGGACAAGTAATAGAAGTTTTGTGTTCTTGTTCTACGTCTGCCATTGTTGGTTGTTCGAGCTCCGATTTCATATCAAGTGGCACCGTCTGTGGGAAACGCTTAAGGGCGAGGTTCGTGTTGAGTATTCTGTTCTTAATTTGGGGATTTGTTCATCTCTGCGAAACCCCTGCGATTTGTTGGGACACGTTCGTGTGTTCTTGGATTTTAGCTTGAAGTCTGTTAATTGATTCTGGAAATTGGAGTGGAGGTTGAGGCTTGAATATTGATACTTGGGCAGTTTGATGGCAAGTTTGATTCTGTTAGAGAATATTAGGAATCGATATTGACGACATGAGCTCTAGCATCAAGATTGTGGGCAATGGCAGGGAGTCGATTTGAGATCGAAAAGTTTACTGGAAAGAATGACTTCGGGCTGTGGAAAATCAAGATTAAAGCTATCTTAACCAAAGAAGGGCTTGCCGATGCTCTCCTACCTGAAGCTGACAAAGCATTTGTGGGAGAAACTACTGAGAAGAAGGCAAAGCTAATGGACAGTGCGATGAGCACATTGCTACTTAGCCTTGATGACAAGGTACTACGAGAAGTGTCGAGGGAAAAGACACCGTCCGAAATATGGAAGAATTTGCAGAGTCTGTACATGACAAAATCCATTGCCACCCGTATATAATGAAGAAACGGTTGTATAGCTTCAAGTTCACAGACGAAAAGAGCCTCCTGGACCAGCTGGATCAGTTCCACAAGGCTATAAATGAACTTGAAGGAATTGGGGTAGAAATTGATGATGAAGACAATGCGATACATCTACTCAACGTCCTTCCAAAGTCCTACTCGAATGTTCACGATGCAATGGTGTATGGCAGGTCTGAAGGTATAACTCTAGAAGAAGTGTTGGCTACTATTAAACAGAGAGAAATGGAAAAACTGTTAGATGGAAGAAGTTTTGATCAGTCAGGTATGGGGTTGTTTGCTAAGCGGGGGCAACAAGGCAAGGAAATTGAGAGGCAGTCAGAAAACCAGTCTAGTGATTTAATGGGGGCTGGCTTATTTGTTAAAAAGGATGGTTACAGAAAGGATTTCGCTAAACGGGGGGATTTCCGATCATCTCAATTTCAAGGAAGACGCAAGTCATTCTATGATCCGTCTGAGAATAAGAATTTTCAGCATCAAAAGGAAACAAGGACTTGCAACTATTGCAAGAAGCCAAGGCACTTGATTAAGGATTGCTATACTTTGAAGGGTAAGGAATTAGCCAATAGTCGAAGTAATACTGTGGAAGTTGTGGTCATTCAGCAAGATGAGGTATTGAACATTGCTGAAGGAAAAGGAAGTGATGGATGGATTCTTGATTCTGGATGCTCGTTTCATATGTGCCACCATATGGAATGGTTTATTGACTTGAAGCCCATGGAGCAAAGTTCGGTTGTATTAGGGAATAACAATGTCTGCAAGATAAGAGGCATTGGTTCAATTAGAATTCTGAATCACAGCGGAGAGCCTAAGTTGCTCAAGGATGTAAGATACATTCCAGAGGTGAAAAGAAATCTCATATCTCTTGGAGTTCTTAAATCCAAGGGATATAAGTTTGAAGGATCTGAAGGCAAGATCACAGTAAGTCGAGAAGATCGAGTGACCCTATAAGGGAAAAGAGTGAACAACATTTACTATCTGTTTGCAAAAACAATAGTTGGACAAACAAACATCAAGGAAGGTGTAAGTGAATCAGAATCAAACAGTTATGAGCAAGTTGAATTCGAAAACAAGGCAGCAAAATTAGCAGATACTGAAGAACTTTCAGAGGAGAATGAAGGTGCTCAAGCCACTGATTTGGAAAATTATTGGTTAGCGTGTGATAGAGTTAGGAGGGAGATGCATCCTCCTAAACATTCTAGAGAAGTTGTTATCAGCAAGGAAGAGAAGTTGTGGCGACCAACTGAAGAGCATAAATCGATTGGATGCAATTGGAAATATAAGGTGAAAATAAAATTTGTTATTCAATGCTTGGAAAGGATTTTAATGTTGCTGATGCTATGTGTTAGGATGATACTTAGATTCTTGAATGCTCCAAGAAAACCACTTGTGGGTGTTTTGAGGTATCTTGTGAGTTATGTCTTGTTGCGGTTCGAAAAAATAGAGCCCATGGATTTGTGTAATAACGAGAAAATCAAGAAGTCACAAAATATACAAATTGATGGATAATTTTTCAGGATAGAGTTCGTCCCCTCTTTACAAATGTAAGGACCTATTTATAAGAAAAAATCTAATTAAAACATCATTATTGAGTGCTCATTTATTGTCGTAAAACTGCCGGCCATTAATTCCTTTGACTCGTAACGATCGAACCGTTTGTAACGTTCGGACCGTTACACTTCTTTATTTAATCCCGAGTTGAAACCACCGAGTGAGTAACTACTTCGAGCTGTCTTGTGCGAACTGATTAAATCGAACTGCTCTCTCATTCGAACTCCTCTCCAGCTGAATCAAACTGCTTCCAGTCGAGCTGCCTCACGAACTGGTCAGGGCGAACTGCTTTTCCTTTCAGACTCCTTTTTCTTGGGGCTTCTTACCCGATCCAAATAGCCTTTTTTCCTACAAAACAATTTATGGGTCGCATACTTGGATCATTAAATTGGGCCGCTTATTTTTTACCTCAACAATAGCCCCTTCGGCTTAGCGAGGTGCTCTCTGGGGGACCTCGGTAAGTCGAATAATCGATTAATTGTGTTAGTTCGTTGTCTTCCATAAGCGGAGTTTGATTTTTCCCAGATGTTGGCTCTTCGAACTCTTCAAAAGATAAGAGTTCGGTATAATTCAAAGTGCTTTAATAGCACCTTCTTGGCTCGAAGGATCATTTCCTCTGTGGGTGACCCTTCTTACTCGTGCAACTCCATAAAGTTGCAACGAGTGCCACCGCTGCGGGCCCGAAACCGCAGCGTTTGTGTAAGGACAGTTCGGGTTCTGTCCGTTTTTAGCCATCTGGTTAGCCCCTGCGAGCTGTTTCAACTCTGTTTTCGGGGTTTTATATGTGGCCGACCTCTTCGGAGGAGGTGGCCGATTTTTGTATCGAGCTGTTTTGAGCTCGTAATATGAAATGTGCTTCTTTTGTTTAGCACTTCACTTTTGGAGTTCAAGTCCCAGGCCAAGGCTTTGCTTCGAGTGATTTTCAACCATAAAGTATTTTCCATGGTGCGTTAATTTGTTGAAAGTTATTCAAATATGTAATTGAAAATATCTGAATTTTAAATAATTTTACCGATATGTGTCGAGTCCCGTGTGTGGGGTTTTTTGCGCACTGTTCGTTCCTCGATCGAGCCCCTAGGCATGATATCTGTTAGGGTATGTTGAGGTTCGCTCGAGCGGTCATGCAAAATAAAGAACAAGGAAAACATTAGTATTCTTCAAAACACCATTCGAATATACGTGTTCCATTTAATATCTTATATTTTATAATTTATTATTATCATTATTATTTTTCAAACAAAGATTAACTCTTTGTGTAAAATAAACAAGGAAAAATTTAATAATTAAGAGAGGTAATTAAAAAGTAATTTAATAAGATAAAAGGGAAGATGGAACCTCTATTTAATCGAAGAGCTTCGACATCCTTTAAGCACCTCTTGACATGATGTCCTTCATAGTCGGAGAAGTTGATCCTTAATGTATTCATAGGGTGGCCCCATAGGTATTTCTTCTCTCAGGTACTTCTACACCTCAATTTATATATGAGTGGTGGAATTTTCAGATTTGGGCAAGGAGTCGTCAATCCGTAGATGTGGATTGCACGTGAGTTCATTATTCATTTGCGTGCTTTGATCACATAAACCAGACAACAATCATACTCTCAATAGTATCACTTTTCATATATGTGGGTCTTGGTTTCACCAACAATTCGAGTAATGCAGTTTGCCTAGCCGGAGCTCGAGCAATGGGAATTTACTTAGTGAGGAATTGGTGATAACCATCATCTGCAAATATATATTTTGAGACAATCGTTTTCTCTTGGCACAACTACGATCTTCCAGATTCATGCAGTATCGCAGCGGTCACACATTCTATTTAATCAAACTCTAAGATTGCGCTGCGAACCATTAAACATAGTACTGTTTGAACAAAATCAATTGCAGAGAATTAGTGAAGCATTCCTCCTTCAGTGAGTAGTTGAGCACGACCGTTGAGCCTTCACGTTTGCTTAGGATTTGCCAGAGAAATCAATCAAGTAGAATCAACAACCAATGGTTATGGAGTTATAGCCGAAATCAAACAACCAGCTCTAGCTTTGCCCACAAAATAGAATGATCAATTAGTAGAAAGTAGTAATGACCAGACACCAGAGTTAGCAAACTAACCCTGATAAGAATCAAAATTTAAATCGAGCAATTGTCGACCATAGTAGGCAGATTATGAAAACTTTCTCATATTTAAAGAATCCTAATTCAACTAATATTCAGGAGTATTAACACCAACTATCAGGCTTCAACAGAAATCGACAATCAGCAAATTAGGTGAAATATATACATATTTTTTATTTTATTTATTTTATTTTTTATTTTAAATTATTAATATGAACTGAAGAGGCATACATCATCTTTATCAAATCCTGAGATGTCAGAATTAATTGAACAAATTCTTCTTCCATTAACAGCGTAAACCAGCATAAACTAAATTAGACTTCTCAGGGAAGATTTTGGTAGTGGAAAGAAAACTCCCCTGGGGTGGCTGCGACAGTTATTGTTGTGGTGGTGTTGGGTGGTTGGTCATGGGATGTAGGCGTAACGACCGTCTGTCATGATGTATAGCTTAGTCTCCTGCCTCTCAGACAACCCACGAGCAGAACGAGCGCAGCACCATATGTGACCCGGCAGCATCTCGTAGGAGTTGTGGTTGATGGTGTTGCCGTCGTCCTTGGCCTTGAGATCATTGAACTGAGCCTGAGTTAGCTTTAAATTGAGGCAACTGCTTCTGTTTCTTCATCGGTTTTCATGGCTGGAGAAGGGATGGTACTCTACGTGTTTGAACTGCTGCTGCTGGGGCAGATCTCGGGTACGGAGGGTCCGGTCAATGAAAGACAGGAGGGTGATGTCGAACCCCCGAGCCATGTCGGACCATGTGTTGATTAAATAAAGGCTGGGAAGGCCCTCAAGTGACACGGTGCTGCATTCCGACGTCCAGTAAAATTTCTCTACATTAGAAAACGTGACCTGAATAATCAAAAAGTCCACAAGACAGAAATCATGTTGGGATTGTATACAGAAAGCATAAATGATTAAGTGTTTATATACTGGCCTTCATTTATGTGTTACATCAACAATTCTCGCTATCTGATAAATGTGAACATACAACGAACTATAATATCCTTTTATCTCGTAGATAGGGATGACCATATGGTGTGTAGGAGATCACAGAGGATCATATGGTTCGTTTGACCTAGTGAGATATAAACAGTATCACAGCTGAAACAGTCCCTGGATAGGCTGTTGGTTTAAGCTGCGGCACATCGGTTCATAAGTGGGGTTATCCTAGCTACTTTATGTGTCTGTACATGTTTATGTATTGATGGGATCAACAGTGGGATGTGCCATTCTCATTGACATATGAATGAGCCAGATCCCTAACATACTTCCTATGATCTTAAACCTAACTGAAGGATAAGGGGCACACACAGATTGACCGCACTTTGATTTACCATGGTGGCGAGTCTTACATGTACTCTTATACCCGTATTTTGGGTGTTGGCAATTTGTGTGTGGCCTGCTTAGTCTGGACGTTTAGGTAAGCATATCCGTTTCAGGATGGTGACATTCCCTGATGAGCTCACAAGGTTCTTTATGCTAAGTCCTGCAGGCTGAATGATTTGTTCAAGCATAAGAGAAAAGGAGTGAGTGGTACTAATCAGGAAATAAGATATTAATTAATTGTGGTTAATTGTCATAAACCAAATTAATTAATGAATGTCTAAAACCTTAAATATGTGGATCATGTTAGTTTAATGCAACCCGTTCCTAATAACATGGTAATAAAGGGGCGAGTCAACATTGTTACCGTGGTGAAGGTTAAAACAATGTTTTATTAATTAATTATGTTCTGGGTTGAACAAGGAAGAATTAATTAATAAAGAGGGCCCACTTTATTATTTGCATTTGATCCCTGGTCTGGCCCACACACTGCTCAAGCCCAATTAGGGTTAGGGTTTCTCAAAACCCTAACACTATAAATAGTCTCCATCTCTCAGATCAGGTGGTAGCCACCACAGTATACAGTTAATATTCACTTAGAATATTGAGAGAGAGGGGCGACTGTTTTGGGCGATCAGAAGGAGATTTTTCTGATCAAATCCTCCGGCTTTCTGATTCAACTTGGTGGATAATCCTCACCAGATTTCCAAGGAGCAAGGGAACAGATCAGAAGATCAGATCTGTAGGAACACAAGAAGGAGTTCTATTCCGCTTCAGATCTAGCTTCATCGTTAATTCTCCGATCTAGATCTGTAGATCAAACGATTGAAGAAAGGTATAATCCTTAATCCATCCTATACAATTAAGTTTGTAGGAGCATGCATAGGATTCGCATGGTTTATTTAATTATATTTATTTTGATACCCTAAGAACGATCCTGCGAAATAAATAATAACTCACGTTGTTGATTGTAGACTCGAATCCTACAATTGGTATCAAAGTCAGGTTCCAGTTCTTAGGCTCTGTCCTTAATAAATTCAATTAAATGAATTTGTATGTTCATGGATGGATTTGTATCGTTGTGAATATTTCTTTTGTTCTCGTGGCCTTCTCGTTTTTGGATTTGTTTTTAACACGAGAAAATCCGTGGTTAGATTTGATAGGGAAAAATCAATGTAATAGATCTAGATCTATTTTGTATTATTTTTTATTTTCAAATCTGTAAATCCGGAAGAAGAACGAGAAGTGATGAACGAAGAAACACCCGCAGCAGCCGCCGGCGACGACCACGGCGGAGCGTGAGGCCGCGCAGGCGGCAGGCAGCGGCGGCAGGCATGGGTCGCGGCGGCAAGGCTTCTCCCTGTGGCTGGGCCGCGCCCGCCTCTCTTCACGCTGCTGCGAGCGGCTGACAAGCAGCGAGGGCTGCTGCGTCGCGGCCGACAACGGCTGCTCGTGCGCAGGTGGCGGTGGTAGGGTTTCGACCCTATGGCTGGGCCGCGCCTGTCTCTCCTTGTCTGCGACGGTGGTTTGCGAGCAAGAGCACGGCCAGCTGCCGCCGGGGTGTGGATGGCGCGGCATTGGCCGTCACCTGTCTAGCGGGAGGCCGCGCGCAGGTGGCGCGCGGTGGTCTGCAGCAGCAGCGAGCTGCGTCTCGCTTCCCTCTCGCACAGCAGCGGTTCCAGGCGGCTCCAGGCGCGACCAACGATGGCCCTCCTGGCCGTCGACGTCGACGAGGGTGGTGGGTGGCGTGGGTGGTACGGCTGCGGCGGTCAGAGGCGGCGGCGGCGGCTGCAGGGGTGGCTGGCGGCTATGGTTTCTAACAAACCCTAGGGTTTGAGCAGCTGGGCCTGTTTTCGGGCTTCCCAGCCCGGAGGCGGCCCGATTCAGGTGTGAACCCTAGTTCTGGCCCACTATGCAACCCAGTTTGCAGTTTTTCAGTGGGAGCCTAATTTTGAAGATCTGTATTGATATTAAAGCCTTGTAATAGATAGGATTTAATTTGTAATCGCATCTGAGGGGCCACGAGAATTTTATTTGTTTATTTAATTATTTCACGTATGATGTGATTTATTATGTGCGCACTAGTAAATAATAGGAAAGCATGCCTATTTGCTTTAATTATTTACTTTAATAAGCATGTTGCAATTATTTAAATTTTTGAGCATGTCTTATGTGATTTGTTTTATGTTTTAAATTATGTCTATAAATTCCGGATTCATATTAATTTATGATGGAATTTTGGGTTGACGTAATTTATGGCAACATAAAATAATGTGTGCACATGGAACCTTTAGAATTAAAATACTAAGCTGGATTTTGGTTCTTTTCTAACTAAAATCATTAGACCTCCACAACTACGACCTCTCATTGGAGGAAAGGTATCTCGAAGCGTGAATGACTGCTGAAGCGGCTTGCGTTAGAGGTCCTTTACCAGTTCTAATGCGATGAGGTTTCTAAATAAAACATTTGGTTTAAGATGAGAAGTGGGAGCCTCTAAGCAAACGTCTGTTGAAGCGGCTTGCATTGAGACAACTTTCACTAGGTCTCTAAGATTAAACTAAATGAGATAACAAAGGATGTAAGGGGCATGCGGTGTAGGGTTTAGCACTATACTAAATAGCCCTGAACATCCGGAGTTAGGCTTGTGGTTATTTTGGCTTAGATGTTGCCTGGAGTATAACTCATGAATGATGTCCCTGCTCCGGATAGGTTAGCATGGTCTTGGGATCTCCAATATTAATTTCTTTTGCTTAAGATACCTGGCATGTTAAGAAATTAAAAGATCATTTTGGTCTGGTTGAGCGTTTGCTGTAAACGTCTGCTGAAGCGGCTTGCAGTGAATTAGCTTGGGCAATTGGAGGAAACAAATTGTACTGTTTTATCTAAAGTTTACTATGCATATTTGTTTCAATTGTTCTGTTGTATGTTCTTAATTTATTTTATTTATTCATTTTCAGATATGTCTATTATTATTCATATTTTGGCACAAAATCCCTTGGAGGGTTCGAATTTCCTGGAATGGAAATGGCTCATGGAGCGATGCATGTTTGCTACGCAGACTGTTTTTGTGTTACTTGTGCCTCGTCCGGCTGTACCTGTCATTGGGTCCTCAGATTACTCTAGGAACTCCTTTGAAAAGTGGATGGCGAGCAACGATAAGTTATTATCAATGCTCAGGTCATCCATGGTTGAGGAGCTCCAACTCAAGTATCAGTATTGTACTGACGCGGTTGAGATTTGGAGAGATCTGATTATGACTTATGGTAGGCTTGGACAGACTGCCAGTGCCAAGTTCATAATGAGAATGGTGAACTGTAAGCTGGCACAAGGTGGGAATGTAAGGGAGCATGTGTTGCACATGGATAACCTCAGAAGATTTTATATCTTATTTGGTGGAAATATGAATGATCAGTTATTCACTGATATCATATATGACTCCCTTCCAGAATCTTTCTATGACTTCACTTCCATAGTCGAAGACAAGGTGTTTACTCTTGATCAGTTGGTCAGCTTCTTGGAGGCTGCTCAAGGGATCAATGATTCCTTGTCTGCTGTTGTGCTTGACTATCACTTTCCACTTCCAAGTGAGAAAGATGTGAGCATGAAGGAGTCGACTGGTGAGGTTGCTATAGAAAGATTTGGAGGCAAGGTTTACAAGAGGAAGGTCTGTTATGCATGCAAAAGGAAAGGTCACTGTGAAGTAAATTGTCCGGTGTTTGTCACCAAGGGACAAGGTACGTCATCTTCTGCACTAGTCATTAAAACATGTTTAGCAACGGTTTCTATCCATTCGTGGATAGTGGATACTGGAGCTACTGATCATGTTTGTTACTCCATGCAGGGGTTCGAGCTGACTAGAGAGCTTGAAGATGACGAGGTTACCATCTCCATGGGAAATGCTGCTAGAGTCTCTGCTGCAGCAATTGGAGATGTTACTTTACGTTTTGAGAATAATTTTTTAACACTAAGAGATGTTTTGTTTGTGCCGTCTTTTCGGCGAAACTTGATTTCAGTTTCCAAACTCTTTAATGATGGATTTTCTGTTATTTTTGGTAGAGATGTTTCTATCATGAGAAATAACGTTGTTATCTGTCATGGGTTACAGAAAGATTCTCTTTATGTTATTACATGTTCAAACAAACAAACAGTGAAAGAGGCATATAATTTGTCTAATCAACAGAAAAGAAAGTTTTCTTCAAGTGAGGATATAACCTATCTTTGGCACTTGAGACTCGGTCATGTCAGTCTTAAAAGAATCAAGAAACTCGTTAATTGTGGAATTATGGACCCAATCCAGGTAGTTCCACATAGAGTTTGTGAATCTTGTATTGAGGGGAAGATGACGACCAGGCCTTTCAAGGCAACTGAGTCTCGAGCAAATGATGTGTTGGGCTTCATCCACTCTGATCTGTGTGGACCTATGTCAACACAAGCCCGTAGTGGGCACAGATACTTTGTCACCTTTATAGAAGACTACTCCAGATATGGATACGTTTATTTACTTCATTATAAGTCTGAATGCCTTGAGAAATTCAAGGAATTTAAGGCTGAGGTAGAGAAGAAATTAAACAAGACCATAAAGGTACTACGATCTGATCGTGGTGGAGAATATCTCAGCAATGAGTTTCTGCAGTATCTGGCAGATCAAGGGATTACTTCCCAGTGGACTGCACCTGGCACTCCTCAGCAGAATGGTGTAGCAGAGAGAAGGAACAGAACTCTGTTAGAAATGGTTAGATCGATGATGAGCTATGCCAGTTTACCGACTTCCTTTTGGGGGAATGCACTAGAAATGGCAGCGTACTTGCTTAACTTAGTGCCTTCAAAATCAGTTCCTAAAACCCCTATCAAGCTTTGGTCTGGGCGAAAGCCTGATTTATCTAAACTCAAAGTTTGGGGTTGTCCAGCATACGTGCTGAACAAGGAAGCTGATAAGTTGGAAGGCAGATCTAAGTTAATGCTGTTTGTGGGTTATCCCAAGCAAACAAAGGGTGGTTTCTTTTATGATCCAGAAAATCAGAAAGTCGTTGTGAGTACCAACGTGAGATTTCTGGAGGATGAATTTATAAGAAACCACAAGACCAAGAGCGAGATTGTACTTCAAGAAATTGAAGAGAACAATTCGAATCCATCAGGAGAACCCCGTGGCAGTCTGAGTATACCTGGAATGGGTATGGAACCAGCTGCACGGCCGCCTGTGAAAGATGATGAATCACAATTGAATGCACCTAACACAGACACATTAAAGGGGCCTCGTCGTAGTGGGAGGTTGCCTCGGCAGCCTGAGCGGTATATGTTCGTGGGAGAGTCTTCTGACTTAATCCCTGAAGACGGACTGAATGATACCGACCCATGGACATATGACGAAGCTATGAGAGACAAGGATGCTGATCAGTGGCGCAAGGCCATGGATTCTGAAATAGAATCAATTACAGCTATGGATGTATACCAGAAATCCTTGGTGCCAGATGGTTTTCGAGCCATAGGCAGCAAGTGGGTATACAAGAGAAAGAAGGATTCGAATGGTAACATAACGGCATTTAAGGCTAGGTTGGTGGCGAAAGGTTATAGTCAAAAGGAAGGTATTGACTATGATGAAACCTTCTCACCTGTTGCAACGTTAAAATCCATCCGAATACTTCTGTCCATAGCAGCACATATGGATCTTGAGATCTGGCAGATGGATGTCAAAACCGCGTTCTTGAACGGGTACCTTGAAGAAGGTCGTGACATCTACATGCAACAGCCAGAAGGGTATGTGCAGAATGATCAAGAGCATCTTGTCTGGAAGCTTAAGAAGTCACTGTATGGACTTAAACAAGCTTCAAGGTCATGGAACAAACGTTTTGATGATGTGATCAAATCCTATGGATTTTCACAGTGCGAAAATGAGAGTTGTGTGTACCGTTTATGTGTCAGTGGAAGCGTGGTCTTTCTTGCACTTTATGTAGATGACATTCTCCTATTCGGAAACGATGTGGAAGTGTTGTCAGGCATAAAAGGTTGGTTATCCGAGCAGTTTCAAATGAAAGATTTGGGAGATGCTGGTTACATCCTTGGGATCAAAGTCCTACGTAATCGTAGGAAAAGGATGTTGAGCTTATCTCAGGGTGCTTACATTGATACTGTGTTGGCTCATTTTAGCATGCAAAATTCCAAGAAAGGCTTGCTACCTTACTGTCATGGAATACGTCTTTCAAAGTCGCAGTGTCCTGTGACAGAGAAAGAGAAGAATGAGATGGCTTTAGTACCATATGCTTCTGCAGTGGGAAGTATCATGTATGCTATGCTTTGTACGAGGCCAGATATCTGCTATGCTGTAGGCGTGGTGGCAAGATATCAATCTAATCCCGGTCAGGCGCATTGGAATGCGGTTAAACACATTCTCAAGTATCTGAGAAGAACACGAGACTTATGTCTCGTATATCAGTGTGAGAACTTGTGTCCTGTTGGGTACACGGATTCGGATTTCCAGGCGGACCAAGATGAGAAGAGATCGACCTCTGGATATGTGTTTACCTTGGGAGGAGGAGCTGTATCTTGGAGGAGTGCGAAATAGAAATGTATCACGGACTCCACCATGGAAGCTGAATATGTAGCAGCTTCAGAAGCTTCAAAGGAAGCTGTATGGTTCCGGAACTTCCTCCTAGAGCTGGATATTGTTCCGAGCTTGCCTAAAGCAATCACAATATATTGTGACAATGCTGGTGCAGTGGCAAACTCGAAGGAACCCAGGTCTCACAAGGCTTCAAAACACATAGAAAGAAAGTATCACATCATACGAGAAATCGTAGCAAGAGGCGATGTGCAAATACAAAAGATAGATACGAAAGAGAATCTAGTTGATCCATTTACAAAAGGTTTGCCTCAGAAGATCTACGAGGAACACGTTCGTGCTCTTGGACTGAAGATCTGAGGCTGGACATCTTATGTCCCATTTTGTAATAGCTAGATAGAATAGACACACTTAATACTCTGTAAAAGTAATGGTATTATGCTTTGAGTATAAGTGGGAGATTGTTGGGATTGTATACAGAAAGCATAAATGATTAAGTGTTTGTATATTGGCCTTCATTTATGTGTTACATCAACAATTCTCGCTATCTGATAAATGTGAACATACAACGAACTATAATATCCTTTTATCTCGTAGATAGGGATGACCATATGGTGTGTAGGAGATCACAGAGGATCACATGGTTCGTTTGACCTAGCGAGATATAAACAGTATCACAGCTGAAACAGTCCCTGGATAGGCTGTGGGTTTAAGCTGCGGCACATCGGTTCATAAGTGGGCTTATCCTAGCTACTTGATGTGTCGGTACATGTTTATGTATTGATGGGATCAACAGTGGGATGTGCCATTCTCATTGACATATGAATGAGCCAGATCCCTAACATACTTCCTATGATCTTAAACCTAACTGAAGGATAAGGGGCACACACAGATTGACCGCACTTTGATTTACCATGGTGGCGAGTCTTACATGTACTCTTATACCCGTATTTTGGGTGTTGGCAATTTGTGTGTGGCCTGCTTAGTCTGGACGTTTAGGTAAGCATATCCGTTTCAGGATGGTGACATTCCCTGATGAGCTCACAAGGTTCTTTATGCTAAGTCCTGCAGGCTAAATGATTTGTTCAAGCATAAGAGAAAAGGAGTGAGTGGTACTAATCAGGAAATAAGATATTAATTAATTGTGGTTAATTGTCATAAACCAAATTAATTAATGAATGTCTAAAACCTTAAATATGTGGATCATGTTAGTTTAATGCAACCCGTTCCTAATAACATGGTAATAAAGGGGCGAGTCAACATTGTTACCGTGGTGAAGGTTAAAACAATGTTTTATTAATTAATTATGTTCTGGGTTGAACAAGGAAGAATTAAGTAATAAAGAGGGCCCACTTTATTATTTGCATTTGATCCCTGGTCTGGCCCACACACTGCTCAAGCCCAATTAGGGTTAGGGTTTCTCAAAACCCTAACACTATAAATAGTCTCCATCTCTCAGATCAGATGGTAGCCACCACAGTATACAATTAATATTCACTTAGAATATTGAGAGAGAGGGGCGACTGTTTTGGGCGATCAGAAGGAGATTTTTCTGATCAAATCCTCCGGCTTTTTGATTCAACTTGGTGGATAATCCTCACCAGATTTCCAAGGAGCAAGGGAACAGATCAGAAGATCAGATCTGTAGGAACACAAGAAGGAGTTCTATTCCGCTTCAGATCTAGCTTCATCGTTAATTCTCCGATCTAGATCTGTAGATCAAACGATTGAAGAAAGGCATAATCCTTAATCCATCCTATACAATTAAGTTTGTAGGAGCATGCATAGGATTCGCATGGTTTATTTAATTTTATTTATTTTGATACCCTAAGAATGATCCTGCGAAATAAATAACAACTCACGTTGTTGATTGTAGACTCGAATCCTACAAATCATTCATGCTTCAGTTCGCCTATTCAACAGATGCAATTCTGAGCGTTTGGTCGATCATTCGACAAGCCAAACTTCAATTTCAAGCATGATAGAGCATGGCGGATGGAGGCGGTGTGTGTGTGACAGTTAGTTCAAACATCACAACATCATTGATGGGATCAATCAAACCCCTTCACATGAATCGGGGAACAGAGAGTACCAAAAATAGATTTCGGAATTCCAGAATCACTTAGTCTAACTATTCCAAACAATTAATATAAGCAAGACAATATAAACTGAGTCAATCCCTCCGGATAATTAGACATGGGTAAGAAAAAAGGACTCCCTGACGTTGCCTGCAAAAATTGAACAAACACCACACAAATGCAATTCTAAAAAAGTAAATAAATAAATGGTTGAAATAAGGAGCTCGAGCTCGAGGTGGAGGAGCCTCGAGATCGAGTCACAGATAAGATGCTTGTGTTACTCATATTTCAGAGTGTTCGACTATGCAGCTGAAGGTTTTCCATACTTCCATGATTGCAATCTAAACTAGTTTTCAACTTCCTATTTTCGACTCATATAAGTACTTAGAGGAGTTGTCTTTCGCTTCGCGGATTCGAGGAATTCAATCCTTGCCCACCGAATAGTCCCAAGTGCAATTGTTTTGTATTCCAAGATCAATTGTTTCTCGAATGAGGGTGCAAGAAAGATGCGAGATATTAGTACACAAGGCAAAAATATCAAAGCAGGATATGTTTAACATTACCCTTAAGAAATTGCAAATACAATTTAGACTATTTTTCTTATGTGGATGGAAAAATCAATAAGCAAAATTTAATTTAACTTGTGATAACATAAGAAATGCTCACATAAATTCAGAGCATACGTGAGAATAAGGATAAAACCTGGGAGATGGTATATAGTTGGATCAAATGAATGTTCGATTCGAAAATATTCCTTAGTGCTCTGTGCAGCTCTACTTGCTCCATTTAATCTTATCGTCACCTACAATCTGGAACCACTTTGTCAGCTACTCCTCTGTCAGCAGCATCAGTCGGATAGAGATTCTTTGCGTGAACTTAATGTCTGATATGGGTAGTTTTATCCAACTTGAAACAAACTCCATCTCAGAAACGCAAATCAGGATAGCTTGGCAGGGAAGTTTTGCCATTGAGGCCGAGAATCATAAACTTCAAGCCGCATCTTCACCACCTCTCCAGGAGAGATATTTTGCATTGGTGAGCTCTAGTCACGAGATCCTTGCTGGCGGAAGTCGAACTAAGGCATTTTAAGGATAGTTTCCACATCTTTCTTGTCTTCATATTTATGATTCAAGCCCTTTAAGTACAAATTCAAAGTGGTCTTCCTTTATGATGTTTCCAATACCCAATGTTGTTTTACTGCACTCTGGGGATGAGGCATAAGAATCCTGCATGAATTCAAACAAACAGGAGCAAAGCAACCAAGAAAGAGCATTTTCACAAAATTGCTGAACAAAAATAGATTCAATCTCATTCCTTTTGGGCAAATAACCGAGCAGGTTCTAAATAATAATTAAATCACCGCCAAGAGAATAAAATGAACAGAAAAATTATGGAGAAATTAGATAAGTAAACCAACAGTATTAAGAGATTAGTCTGAGTTGAATCAACGAGTTCAGTTAGATGGACAAAATCACACAATCCAGCAGAAAAGACAAGGGGCCACGAACCTAGCAATTGTTTGTAAAAGATCCTCAAAGAGACGTCTAAAATAACAGGTAGCTCCAACGAGCATATTAACAAGAAATTAAAAAGGGCAAACCGTGCAGAGTTATCCTTCAACAAGAGGTGGAGTGGGTCGACGTATGAATTACTAATTTTCTTTTTGTTTGTTCAAAATCTTGTAGTTCAGAATTGCTCGAGTTTTCAGCAATGAATTCAGCCGATACTTTGCATCTGTCAATTTCTTCATGTAGAGTTTCTCTTCATGTATCACTTTTCTGGATAGATCTTTGATTACTCCTTTTTATTTGATCTCATATTCTCAAATTATGAGCTCTAGTTCTCCTATTGTGATCAACCTTATTAGCATCAACCAAAGAGCATTCAACATATCATATTCATAAGCCAGTATTGCTAGCAAATTAAGCTAATTATTTCAAACTCTCAATAAAATCGAATAAACTCAAGTAGAGAATAAGGAGCTCCCTTTATTACTTCATGGGTTGGTAGGCTTGTTGTTGTTGCCTCCGCCATTCCCAGTATCTGTTTCCGGTTGAATCACATTACCAGGACGTTCATTAACAGCTTTACCAGGATCGTTCAACACTTGATTGGCAGCCATCTTATTCTCCTTTTGCAGTCCCTGTTGCCTAACCAAAGCTTTTTTGAATGACTGTCGTCCACCATCGTCGGACCACTTCGAAGTGGAGTTTGAATTTCCTACTATGGCAAGAACTCAAATACCGATCGCTTATAGCGTCGATGTTATTAGAATATTCAGAAAAATCTGGAACAGAGTACGGAGAGATTCAGAGTAAAGAAAGAATTTGCAAAAATCTTAAAAGAATGCAAACCGTAGGATTTTGAAGCAATTTCTTTGTCCGGTACCACAAATCTTATCAAGATCGATGGAGCTTTGAACCTCGAAGAACGATTGGTCTTTGAACTCGAGATCACAAAGTAGGATCAGGAACTTGGACACGAACTCTCTGATAGGACGAGAAAATTGCCCACTCCCAAACTCGGAATTCGAAATTGGAGATAGAGTTGTTCAAATCGCCTTCTCAAAGAACTAGACACGAATTTATAGACAAGATCGAGAACAAAACGCCCAATTCCAGAAATTGAAATTGATGATATAACCAGTTGATTCGCAAGTTCTAACTCCTAGAAGTATTTGCAATTTAGGAAAGCACCACCAAATTGCCCAATAATTGATCCACACAAGAAAATCACGATGTTGGCCGCCAGGAAAATCACGAGTTGACGTTGGATTTCGTCCTTGACTTTTTTCCTACAAAATAATTTATGGGTCGCATACTTGGATCATTAAATTGGGCCGCTTATTTTTTACCTCAACATGTCTCAAATGTGGGAAAGAAAGGATCAAAGTCAGATTATGTGTTTAATTGGTTTGGAACAGAAATTATTTGGAAATCAAGGCTGCAATCTGCATTCGGAAAGAAGGGTGTACCTTCAAATTTGTGGTAATGTTGAGATGATGGGAATAGCTGCATTTTTGGTTGGCTTTTTTTTGGATTCTAAAAGGATCTAATTGAAGAGGAATGTGTACGTATTATGATGGTGTTTGTTCAATCACAAAGTCAGGAGGGAGATTTGTTGAGATGCTGACTTAGTGATTGATGAATTTTGGATTCAGCAAATCGTGAATATGCTGAGTCATGTCTGCTGTTGCTGGAGAAAGTCTGCTAAGAGTTAGCAGGCTGCTAGGATTGGTGCTGAACTGGACTTAGCAGAGTGAGGCTCCGTGCTGAGAGATTTAGCAGAATGGAAAGCTAGTAGAATGAGGATGCTGGAAGACTCAGCAGTGGGTCGAATGTTGAGATAAGTTCAGCAAACTAATTCAGCAAAGTTGCGTTTCGTACTTATAGAATTGTTATTCTACTTAGTGGATTAGTTGTGTGATTGACACGTGTCAAGATGTGGTTAGTTGAATCTGTTATAGTTGTTGGGCAGTTAGGATCGAGCTTCCTATTTCATTCTCGATCAATTTTTCTGTTTTGAATTGTAATATAAAATGTGAGAAAGA
Source organism: Plectranthus barbatus (assembly GCA_026898455.1). Lineage (NCBI taxonomy): Eukaryota > Viridiplantae > Streptophyta > Magnoliopsida > Lamiales > Lamiaceae > Plectranthus > Plectranthus barbatus. The sequence goes on from JAPKLW010000228.1 coordinate 602,092, forward strand.
GATGTTATTCATAGAGTTAGATTTTAGAATCTTCAGAGAGAAATTTAGAGAGAGAAAGAGAGATATTCTGATTAATTTTGTTTTGAAGTCTACTTTCTCCATTTGTATTCGTTGAAGACAAGTAATAGAAGTTTTGTGTTCTTGTTCTACGTCTGCCATTGTTGGTTGTTCGAGCTCCAATTTCATAACAACACCCAATTTATTTTATTCAAATATTGTATCTCCGAATCTAAATTTCTACGTCCACGTATATACTGCCTTCTACAATTACACGATTAGCTATGGCACCACATTACCCCCCAGGGCATGTGCGAAGCTATATTGGGGTTGTGAGATAAAAGCATTTTCATGGTCGTGGAAGGGAGTAGCATGATAGTAAAAAAGTTAATGAGACCTTTCAATTTCACGTGAGGAGAGAGGGTGTAGCAATAAAAACATGTGAATTGGAAAAAGAAATCACTGGAAAAGACATATAAAATGTAAAAAACATTGCACAGACAAAAATGATGACAGAGAAACACGTGGTTAATTGAAATTGTAAAAATAAATAATTGTCATTAACTCATTAAAAAAAGGTGTTGCTAAATAACCATAATTTGGACATAATGCATTAATGAATATAATTAATTAACATTAAAACATAAATGTACAATATTACTCTTATTATAATTTAATAATAAAAACTATGTCTAAAATAATAAAATTATTAAAATGAGTAGAGACCCTTCCTCACCACCATTTTAATAAAAAAAAAAAAACTGATTTGCTTAAATAATAAATCAAGAGTTAGACCTTTAATTGGCAACATTAAAATTAAATTACATATATTATATATCATATTATATTTACATAACAAACTATCTATCACATTTATTATTATATTAATCGACAAAATATGAATATTTATGAAATATTATAATATATTGTTCTAATTTAATCTTATAAAATATAATATTTTGATTTATAATTAAATAATTTATATAGTTAAATAATAAAAACATAATTCATTAAATACTAATACATAAGATTTTAGATAGATAATATTAATAAATTGTAATGTAAATTGGAAAGAGTCATATCTTTTTAAAATCTTATTTCGATAGAATATTATTAATATTTTGATTAAACATACACTATGTATTATGTATCAAAATATTAATTATCATAAATATTATTATTTTTGTTTATTGGTATTGATAAATTTAATCGTATATTATTATTTAGCATATATATAGATATGTATAACTTAAAAGAATCTAAAAAATAAAATTATTGCAATGAATATATAAGAGATGTGATGTTCATTGTTAAATTGGTATTAATTCATTTTCCAAAATCTAACAGTAGGATTCATTTCTTTTTTTAATATTATTACATTAATTTAAATACACACATCCATTCGCATACGAGATGTCCAAGGAAAAGCTCAAATTCATGACCTCTCGAATACAAGCAAGGTGTTTTGACTACTACATCCGAGCCAAGGGACAAGGATTCATTTTCTAATATCAAAACTTATTACCGTTAAAAAAAAATACTCCCCAAACTCCACAAAAAAAAATGCATATCAATCGATAAAGCAAAACACTTCTAGTGACAATCGTATGCGTGCCCTAGAATGGTGTGTCCCTTCGTCTCCAAAAGATTTTGACCTCTTTTATTCAAATATTCAAGAAGAAACTAACAAGGTTAAATTAAAAATTAATTAACTATATCACTAGAACAGTTAAAGATCTTCTCTCGGAGAAAATATTCTCTCATAAAGTTGTATGGATATTAGCTACAAATGAAGGAAGTCAAAAACTTGCGTTAGGCAGGCCTAAATGGTTTAGGCGGGTTTTATCCTACCCAAATGGGTTGACCCATCCCAAATAGGGTTATTAATCCCAATTAGGGTATATTATATGGATTTGGGCTTGGGTTAATGGGTAAAACCCGCCTAAATCGTTTAGGCCTGTCTAACCCAAGACCTTCCCATGAAGGAATATGCTACTAGCAACAATGAAGGGGCTTCTATTCCTAAAAATGTCATCCACCTCTTATCCGACTCAATTCAAATTTAATTTTTAATTAGTTGATTTGTTGTGTTTCGTTATAAGGTTCTTATTTTAATATATTTCAATTTATGTTGATATTATTTCCCTTACTAATGTAATTGTAGTGTTGGCCCTTCCTTTTTAATGGAACGCAATTTTTTTAACATTGTTTATTCATTTTTTATTCTAATTTTGGCTATATATTTGATATGGTATTTAATTAAATACTTTTATTCGATATTAAAATATGTATGTTTATAGAATAGTTGTGTTGAAAGAATTATCATTTATGAGTTTAAGTAAAATTGATATGAAAAAATACAAATAAATAAAGAAAAATAAGAAAGAAAAATAAATTTTATTTGATCCATTTTACATTTTTATCAACATGTTTCTTATTTCGTAGAAGTACAGAGTACTAAGTCCTTTGAAAAGTCTTGATTTAATAACAAATCTAAATATAATTTTTCTAAAGAAAATAGATATGTAAATAAAAATTAATGAGAACTTTTTAATTTAATAACTACCATTAATCTATCTTCTTTTAGTAAAAAAAAAGTAAATACATTGAAGTTTTTAATTAAAAAATTATTAATAATTTTTTTGGAATGAAATTAACTTTACTATATGGACAGATTCTTTTTTAAAAAAATAAAAGTAAGAGAGAGAAAACCTATTATTAATGAGTTGGTCTCCTGAGAGACCGTCTCACTATTTTTTTATTGTGAGACGGACCTTAATACATCATTTCAATAAGTTAAATACATCATTTCATTTTTAAGAATTACATTATTTTCAACAAAGAAATACATTATTTGCAATAAAGAAATACATCATTTCATTAAATTCGTCTCACAATAAAAATGATGAGACCGTCTCATCTGAGACTTTGCCATTATTAATTGAATACTACCATTAAGTATTTAATTTATTGAATTATTTTACATAAAAGGAGAAAGGGTATTTTTTTAAGATTAATAAATTTTTTAAAGCATTAAAGTAAATCACAACATTTATATATTATGGCCAGGCCATAATATGGCCAAGTAGCTTTTCCCTTAAAAAAATAAATATTATTGTATACTCCCTCTATTTCAATTTATTAGTTCCATTTTACTTTTTTTGTTTGTCCCACTTATTAGTCTCATTTCTTAAAATGATAAATTTTTCCGTACTCACCAATAAAATATTAATTTCACTACACTCACTAAACCTATAGACAATTCTGGTTCATTTTGTAGTTTATTTTCAATCCAAGTCCCATCGCAATCAAGTCGGATGTATTGTGGTTCATTTTCATCAATGGTGTCATTATTCTTTTTAGGAAACGCATTACTAAAAGAAGGACGGTGGATCTCTTCAAAATCATCAGCAGATTCAAATTGAGCGTTCTCTCTTGATGGTGTTGCAAGTATGAGAATCAACAGGGTCTTCAATATAAAAAACTTTTTTTGCTTGACTTGCCAAAATAAAGAGTCTTCTTTAAATCCAATCCTATGTAAGTTCACCAATGTGAATCCAAGATCATCAACTTTGATGCCAATATTATTTTGTACCCAATTACATTTGAATATTGGAATTCCAAACTTATGAAAATCAAGTTCCCATATCTCTTCAATAACTCCATAGAAAGTCATGTCAGACACAACAAAATTTTTATCGTTCGCACTAGAAACTTGCATAGTTTTTGCAATTATGCTTAGTCTTGAGTTTTGAACAATTCTAACTGCATCGCGCTGTTTGGTGTAGAAAATTACCCCACTTACTAAGTAATTGTCATACTTCAATACATGGCTACTAGGCTCCTCTTCAATCCACCTTAACTTTTCTGATACTTGGTGTCCTGGTCGAGCTTGTTCTCTTGCAACCTTTTATATAAGTTATATAAAATACATTTTTCTGGAATTAATTTTGAGCAATTAATAAATAATATGTAATAGTTTTGAAACTTACTCGAGCACACAACCAACTACCAAAAAATCGATTCTATTTTCCTTGATACCATGCTGGCGTCTCGTTTCGTAACGTTGTCCTTTAATAGGTCATGTGATCTATATAGATGTAAAGATTACATATGTATTAATTGTAGATATATAAATAATATTAGATGAAAATATCATGAGTTGCCTTGATTACCTGATATACAGTTCGATTTCAACATCATTAGAGAGAATGTAAAAATGTGATTGCATCAACTCCTCAGATGTAGATGAACAAACACTTGCACTTGAAAGAGGCTTGCTTAGTCGAGCTTTATGTTGGTATTCTAGCATGCCACATGTTTGAACATTTGATAGGAAGTCTGAGCAAAATTCAACAACCTCTTCAGCAATATAACGTTCAAACATGCATCATCCAGGTCTATTTTGATTTCTCATGTAACTCTTCAACACTCGCATGTACCGTTCAAATGGGTACATCCATCTATACCATACAGGTCCACACAACTTGATTTACCATACTAAGTGCACAATTAAATGAACCATGCTATTAAAAAATGACAGCAGAAAGTATTTTTCTAATAAGCACAACTTCTTCACAATTTCTCGGTGTCATCTAACTTCGAGACATCAATCACTTTACTACATATCACATTGAAGAAGAAACATAGTCGAGTGATAACATATCTTACATTATCCAGTAAGACACCACAGATTGCCACCGGAAGTAATTGTTGCATTAATGTATGACAGTCGTGTGACTTGAGCCCAATTAGTTTCAAATCTTTCAAGCAAACCAACTTATTCACATTTGATGAATAGTTTGAAGGAAGCTTCATTCGAGACAGAGATTCAAATTTTTTTTTCTCAGCCCTACTAAGTGTATAACAAGATGGTGGAAAATATGTTTGCTTTTCACCCTCAATAGGAGCTAACAGAGTCCTCATCTTCATATGTACAAGGTCTTGTCTCGAGGCTAACCCATCCTTTGCTTTATTTAGGATGTCTAGTAAGGTACCGAGTAGACTTTCACATATATTCTTTTCAATGTGCATCACATCCAGATAGTGTCTCAAGTGTAGATGCTCCCAATATACGAGTTCAAATGATATAGACTTCTTCTTCCTAATTCTTTTATCATCATCCTTATTAGCTTTGTTCAATTTCCGCCACTTGCATTGTATATTAGCAACACTTTGCAAAATTTTGTTCCCACTCATTGGTTTTGGAGCAGTTCTAAGTTCTTGTGTCCCATCAAACACCTTCTCCTGCCTTCTGTAAGGATGATATCTATCAAGAAACCATCTATGTTTGGTGTGTGACATTTTCCGACTATGTTTCAACCTAGTTGCACAAGTGTCTTCACCACATATAAGACGTGCATTGTATCCTTTAACCTTGCACCCTGACAAATTACCATAAGCTGAATCGTTCATCATGAAAAGCATCATACGTTGGAACTCCTACTTCTCATAATCGTTTCAAGTCATCAATTAAAGGTGCCAAGTACACATCAATGTCGTTGCTCGACTGCCTAGGACCTGAAATCAATAAAGTAAGCATGATGAACTTTCTCTTAAAGTAAAACCAAAGTGGAAGATTGTAAATGACCAGTAAGACCGGCCAAAACTGTACTTGAAGCTCATCAGGCTATGAGGATTGATATCATCAACTGATAATGCTAATCTTAGATGTCTAGGTTCACTGTGAAATTCTGGCCATCCATGGTCAACAACTTTCCAATTGGGAGCATCTGCTGGATGACATAGATGATCATCCTTAACACTATGATCAGAATGTCAAGTTAAGTCCATGAAAATATCCTTGTTACGGAACATTATTTGGAACATTGGAATTGGTGGAAAGTACCATAAAACCTTTGCATGAATTTAGTTTTTCATGGAAGTACTATTGCACTTATTCCATCTCGACGCACCACATGTTGGACAAGAGGTATATTCTGCATACTCATTCCTATATAGTACACAGTTATTAAGGCATGCATGGATTTTCTCGTATTCCAAACCCATTGAGACTAAGCATTTCTTTACTTCATATATAGTGAGAAGATCTGTAAAACTGTTATCACTCCAACTATGTTTTGCCTTTAGGTTAAAGAGTTTCACTATTGCAGATAACTTGCTAAATTTGGTATATCAATCCTAAAGTGGCTTCTCTGCATCCTCAAGTAATTGTATAAACTTACTTGGATGATCATTTTCTTCCTATGCAGCATGTACCATATCAATTGGTTCTCTAAATTGATCGTCTCCATGCTGCATTTAGTAACTTGATGCGGATCTTTCCCCATGTCATATCCATGTTAGTATGTTAAGTCTATATCGTTACTTAATAGATGCAACCTCACGACTTCTTTTTTTTACTCGATAGATTTCCACATCTTGTGGATGGGCATGATATCAAGACCTCGTCATGTGCATTATGTGTGGCGAACTGCATGAAAGACTGCACTCCAAGCTTATAATCATCACTCAACCTATTCTTTGACATCCATGACTTATCCATTGTGAACCTAGCAGAGAAGCTGATAAAAAATAAAACATATAGTTGCTCTTAAGTGGATGTATACTAAATATATAATATAATTGCTCTTGAAATCCAGCAATAGATGTTATTTTAGGAAACACAATTATTATTACTGAACATAAGTTACAATGATAATTATTCTTTTTTATTTTACATAAGTCACAAAGTTTTACATATTAAAACTGCTGGCTTAAGTTTGTCTGACTGCTTCTAATGTTACAATGAAAGTTATTCATAAAAGTGATAAAAGGTGATTAGGAATGCAACAATTTTTTTATTTAAATGGAGAGCATTAGAATTTTTAAATTATCATCTACACAATCTAATATCAAAGAAACTCGGAAAATTAAATAATAATCATTTATAAATGAAGCTTCTCAAAACATATACTAAAAATAAGTTGTTGAAAAGTTAACTGTAAATCTAAAAAAACCATGAAAATAAAAATAAAACATAGAGTTTCACTTGAATGAAGCCTGAGATTGGATATTTAGACTTACAGATTTTAATGTCTTCTTCATACCAAAAAAATTGTAGTCCAGCGAAATTTGTGTTGTAAAACAATGCTCCCTACCAGCACTAGCACCAATGACCCTACAGTTGTTGTTTGTGTAAATAAATAGAAGTCCCTACCAAGAAATACAAGCACACAATGAATCACATAATTCTGCTTCAAACCATTAGTAGTATATAAAGCTTCTATGACTCATGTGGAGATATTTTCATATATTTACTGCACATTTTGACTGTTCCATTCCATTTTGACTGTTACTTATATATATTTATACTAACAAAGGATATTGGCCTTTTATTTGTTTAATTTACAGAAAGGGTCTCCAGGGGATTCATAAAAAGGTTATCTAACTATGGATAATGTTTCAACTTGGACATCACAAATGACCTCCCTAGCTGCCATGGTTCGGGGATAAAAAACAGGAATGAATATCTAACTGAGTTTTTAAGGTCGCTAACAAATTTGTAACTATGCTTCATGCTCATATCACAAATATAACAGATGAAAAATAATATGAACCTACAGTTCACCCAAGAAAAAACGCAGCGCCAACACTTATTATTGTAGCCCCAAATGAATCAACAATGAAACCCAAAGGCAGGCCAAACAAATAGCCACCACCTAGTTGAAAGGATTAATTCAACTAGAAAAGCAAAAGATGGAAAAGCTCAGACCATTTTTCACTGCATATTCCTTGTTAATTAGCTTCAAATTAAATAAAAATTGGGTAGCATCACATCAGTAAAGGACTACTTTATAGAATTTCTTTCTAGCTTTACACTCAGATATGCATAAATGACTTTTCAAGATGAGAAAACTTGAACTTGAAGACCATTAAAGAAGTTTTGATCCTTAGTGTGAGTATTGAAGCTGGTACTACCAATATTGTTAAAGGAATGTACGCCAAAGCTCAGCCATATTCAAAAAACCTCATGCCACTAAGATAGAGAATAAGTTTGATGGTATAATTTTATTCAACTTAGTTTGAAATATATTGTATCCATTTTTAGAGAGAGAGGTGCAGAAACAAGTGTTCCAGTAGATACATTTTGAATTGGAAATGTTCACAACTAGGATGCCTTAATTAGAACGAACTGTAAGGTTTGACAATTAAATAACTTCTACAAAAGAATCAAAGCAAAAAAATACAAGAAACTTGCAACCACCCACTTTGAAACCAATAAATTGCAGTAAAATGGCCCCAATCACGCCCCACATCATCACGATACGAGAAAAATAAAAGTGAGACTTAATTTCCAACGAAATAATTCATTACTACTCAAACATAACACATAAAACGAAAGTCGAAGGTAACAGATCTCTCTAGGGTTTAGCATGATACAACATCAATAAAAAAAATCTACAAGCAAGGTAAATAAACGATATTGAAAAATAACTCACCAAGGGCAAACAGATCTAGAGTGGAACAATGAGAGATATACTCTAGTAGACGGGCGGAGAGAGAGAGGGATGTGAGGGAGAGGGAGTGTAATCGGTGTTGACTGTCGACGAGAGCAGGGCCGCAGCAGGTCGAGTCGAAGGCGAAGGCCGAATGCAGACGTACAGTGCAGCCGTCGATAGAAATGTGAGCCAGGGAGATGGCCGACGACATTTACAAGAGCACCGTTTGGGTTCAGGGGCGAGGGTGAGGGCGGCGTGGGGAAGGACGTACGACGATGTGGAAAGGGGTAGCAATTTGGGGATTTAGGTTTATGTAATTTGTGGAAATTACATAGGTTTTCTTGTTTTAGTAGATTAGAATATTAGATTTTAATTAATTTTAATTGTAAATAAAATATGCAATACTAAAATAACAACTCTGAAATAAAACTGTTGTCTTTTATGTAATTAACAACACTTAAACATCAACGGTAAAGACCAATTGTTGTCTTTTTGTGTTTTAAGATTCTAATAAATAACAGTTTAGCCTAATATCACTCTACGATAACGATTTTAAGCCTAAACCGTTGTCTTCTCATTGTTGTCTATAAATTTTTTTCTTGTAGTGTCAATATTTTTCACCACTTGAATATTAAATGCAATGAGACCTACACGGAGCACCTCTCCCTCCGATAGTTAGCTTTATTCTATTATTTTAACCGCGGCGCACATGATAGTTGATGCTCACCATTACTATTGAGCGCATGTGGATGTCATCAACACTAATATTTTCTAAAATATTAAGTTTTATATTTAATTAAATCCTAATTGTATTATTTTACAACTCCAATGTAAGGTTTTTTTTTTTTTTTTTTTTGAAATAATGCAAAATAAAAACAACGATTCATAGCAATATATTGCTGCAAAATAATAAGTCTATCTAGATGTGTCTGTTGGAATATCTGCAATAACACGCTCTATGCTATTAAATTTATGTCAATTGAACTCGGACTAATCCTATTTATAAATTAAATGTGGGTTATTCATTTTCAAATCGAATCGGATCAGTTTTTTTCAGATTGAGATTTATGGATCCTAATCCTTATATTTTTAGACTAGCCCATCTAGTTGACATCATTATAATTTAAAATTAGTATTGCACTCACGCGATGCGTGGAAATATTAATTATTTGTACCTCAATAATATTAATTCAATATTTAATATTTGCCCCACAAAATTAGTCTCATTTTCATAATTAAAAAAATCTACTAATATCAATAAAATATTAATTTCACTACACTCACAAACATTAATTACTATGCCCAATCAAAATGGGACTAATGACGTTGGACGGAGGGAGTAACATTTATTTATTTTGATTAATTTATTAAATCTTATTTTATTAGCTCCATATTAACTTATAATTCAAAACAATATTTACGTACTTATATTTTTTAATGCTAAAATATTTTAAATTATTTTTTAATATTTGATAATATTCACTATTTTTTTTCTTAAAATCTTTGAACTTTCAACCTTCATTTTTCTTTATTTCTCTTTGTTTTTTTTTCAAAATCAAAATATTTCATAATAATTAAAAAATTATTTGTTATATATATCCTATTTAATCAAATGCACAAATATATGTTTTACACATATTAAATTTGAAACTTTAGTTGTTTGATGTGTAACTTGATAATCTATTTATTGCTTAAGATTTATACACTTAATGTACCTCCTTCATCAACTCTTTAATATATTTAATCAAAATATCATAATGTGGTGCTAGTACTTGTATTCCATTAAGTCTTAATTATTTAAAATGATCAGTTTTACAGAACACAAAATGATTTTAGCCACTTTTATCAACACAGATCAAATATGACCAAAAGTATTTTTAATTGAAATTCGTTAAAATGCCTTAATCAAGCAATGATGAAATCGAAACATGAAAATATATATTTTAAGTCATTTACTCAACATTTAGAACTTAATAATAATATTTAAATTACAATCGTGTCGCATTCGGTCACTCCCGGGTGAATGAATTAATATATATATATATATATATATATATATATATATATATATATATTAAGCTCTCTGATCGCACTCGGTCGCTCTTAGATTGGACTCGATCGCTCTTGGATCGGACTCGACCGCCATCGTATCGCACCTGGTGCCTCCCATGTTGACCATTATTTTATTTTATATATTTTTGACATGGTCCGCACTCAGAGTCTCTTAAACACACTCACACACAACACTCTACACACTTTGCACACACACTATACTCTCTCCACACCACACACTCTCACACACAGAGTACTACACACTACACAATATTTAATAAATATTACTCCCTCTGTCCCGTCTCATTAGTCTAATTTTTTATTTTCGCTTGTTCCGCAAAATTAATTCTACTTCTTAAAAAGAGGCTAATAATTCAGGACAGAAGGAGTACTTTATTTATTTTTTAAAATAGTAAAAAATATGTACTTTTGGCTATTTTTGAGATTTATTCGTTAGTGTGGCCAAGATCCTTAGATATAATAATCAAGTTGGCTATTTCATTATTTCTCTCTTCCATTAATATCAAAGGCAATCCTGTCAACTAAATTGGCATGCATGCGATATGATTTGATCATCAATATTACATACTCCCTCCGTCCCACTTCAATCGTCCACCTTTCCTTTTTTGTCCGTCCCATTTAATTGTCCACTTACTTAAAATGGAAAAATAATACCTATCCACTAATAAAATACTAATTTTCTCTATCTCTACTTACATTGATTATTGTGCCAAAAGCAAAGTGGACAATTCATATGGGACGGAGGGAGTATCTTTTAGCAATTCATTTCGTAATCTTATTATTTATGTATAATGTGAATTTATATCTTCTAAGATAACTTTACCATTGACATTCATTATTATGAACTCATGTTTCATTGTTGACTACTGTAATAATATTAAGTTTCAATTCTCATGCATTTGTTTATTTGTTTGTTTGTTTTTTTTTTTTTTGAATAAGTGCACATATCTTAAAATCACAAGTCTCATGCATTTGTGTTATTTCATGTTGTCTCAACTTTATTTTATATGATTGTAAATATATATATTTTTTCTGCTTTCTAACTCTATTTATTGTACACTTTAAAAACATATTATTTTAATGGTTTTTTAATTATATAATATAGTATGATACACTGAATTTTTTATTTGCAGTTTGATATACTAATATTTTAATATTTATTTTACTTTATGCTATATTTTAATATACATTATATTGACTTTGTTTTTATTTATTATACATATATTTTTTATATTTTTGGAGATTGTTATAATTTTAATATTTTTACTTTTATCTAGTAAAAAAAATTGATTTGTCCTTTTATACAATTATATTTTATTTTTCTTTTAAAACATAAATTAATTTATAAATATACAGGATTACTGATGCCCGATAATTTCATATATATTTTAAAAATATATTTATTTTTATTTTTATAAATATGTTGATTATCCCTTATACTCTTGAATATATTTTTCAATTTATTATAATTATCGTGATAATTAAAATATATTTCACGTCTTTTAATAATTATTTTATAAGATTTTATAATTTTGTTATGTTTCTAATTAATTATAAATATAAATTAAATTAGGTCATTGATGTTCTACTCGTACTAATTTGATTAATTCATTTAAAAATAGTAGCTATATAAGATTTTTTAATTATTTTTTATTGAGACTTGATGCATATTTAATTGAAAATAATTAAATAATAAATTTTATTTACATTAAAATTAAAAAATTACGAAGATGAAAGTAGTTGAAATATCTATTAAAATATTTATATATACCTTTATTTAATAATAAAATTGAATAATTTTCAATGAAATATTTTAAAAAATTGATCATATGTATATATATGTATATTTGTGTTTATTTCAATAGAACTGTAATATTAATTGCACTTATTCATTTATTATGTAATTATTTTTTAATTGTACAAAATTTAATTGTTCCATAATATATGATTGACAATTTTAATCATACATATCTATTATTTTTAGGAATATCGTGACTTCATGTAATATTAATTTCCATATATAGTATTCAGTTTTGTTATTACATTAACTATATTTTAACTTTAATAGTATTTTACATATTTACCCTCCGGTTTTGTTTTAATATATATATAGATTCTAAAATAAAATATCCATTTAAGGAGAATTGTCGATCCAGGACCCAAAAGATAGTTAAATTGTCAATCCAGGACCCAAAAGATGATTTGTCAATCCAGGACCCGAAAGATCAAACAATTCTCAATCCAGGACCTGATATTGAGGTCCTGGATTGAGAATTGTATGATCTTTCGGGTCCTGAATTAAGAATTTTTGTGATCTTTCAGGTCCTGAATTGACAATTAATCTTTCGGGTCATGAATTGACAATTAAACTATCTTTCGGGTCTTGAATCGATAAAACTCCAATATTTAAAATAGTTAACCATTCATATAAGATATTAATTCATTAATTGTATTTATAAACTAAAAATCCACACTACAAGAAAAAAGGCAATAGAAGACGCGGAAATCGCGTCTTCTATTGCTGAATTCCGCGTCTTCAAGTTAAGCGTAGTCTATTGATTTTCGCTAATAGAAGACGCGAAAATCCGCGTCTTCTATTAGAATTTTTTAGTATTGGCCAATACTAAAAAATTGCAAATTTAAGCTTAAAATTGAGTGTGCATTATTATAAAGTAAAAGTTGTACTATATTAAAAAAAATACTACTAATATTATAAAAGTAACTTTCATTATTAAATTATATATAGATTGAAAAATTGATGAAAAGATATGAAATTTGTAGATTGTTTAGGTTATTAGAGTGATATTAATTATTTTCTATAATATTAATCAAAGAATAATAATAATGATTGTTACTATTATTATTATTATTATTATAATTATTATTATTATTATCATCATAAATTTTTGAGTGAGGTTATAAAGATAAAAAGAAAAGAAAATATTGTTTAAGTGTGATTAGTTATATAGTTATTAGGTTAGGTTGAAAAATAGGTACTTAATTCCACTACAAAAAAATTACAAATTTGCGACGGATTTGCGACAAAAAAAAAGGGGTCGTAATTTAGCGACGGATTAACAATGGAATTGCGACGGAATAAAATTTTAAATTTAACGACCGAATTGCGACCAAAATATTGGTTGCTAAATTTTGCGACCAAAAATTTGGTTGCAAATTCGTCGCTAAGTTCTTTCTTTTTTTATTTTTATATTTTTTAGTGCGTATGATGTATGAGATTATTGTTTGGTTCAGTGGTAACGCGCTCATCACGCGTGTGGGAGGTCCTGAGTTCGAACCTCCTTGAACGCAGGGCACAAAATTTAAGTATAAAAATTGCGACGGATTTGCGACCAAAATGTTTAGTTGCAAAATTTTGCGACCAAAAATTTGGTCGCAAATACGTTGCAAAAATTTGCGACGGATAAAATTTTTGGTCGCAAATTTTTTTGCAACCAAGATTTTTGGTCGCAAATCCGTCGCAAAATAGCAGTTAGCGACGGATTTGCAACCAATTTTTGTGGTCGCAAAATGATGAATTTTTGGTAGTTCGATTGGGCGAGAAGAGAATTAATAAAATTTAGAATTCAGGATCGATGGGCCAATCTATAGCCTGATGGGTTCGGGCTAAAACTTCTTTGGGTTAATTTTATTTTATTATTATTATTATTTTTTTATGCGAACCGCCATTTTGGTATGATTTTATTATTACACCGATCCATGTATTTTTTGGGGTTAAATAATTAAATTGACATCACCTCCCGAATATTCATCATTTTTGTTTTTCTGCTTGTTTGCCAAGTTCACCCAACAGCGACTTTCACTAAGAAATTCATAGAATTATTAATAGGGAAATATGAAATTTATCCAAACAAATTCATTTCTGATTTTTTTTTTCAAAATTTAATCTATTAGCAGATTTTATCATAAAGAATATTTTATTTCCAAAATCTTATTTGTTAGAGAATTTTCTATTTGGAAGTTTTATCCAACATAATTGACGGTAATTTTTTACGATGAATCACCCGTTAGATTACGAATATTAACAAACTCATTCATAATCTAGAGTAAAATTCTAAAATAACAAATTTTACTATTTCACATGTAGAAAATATCACCTCTTATGAAAAAAATGCACTCCAATATAGCGAAAATTATGGAAATATCCTTACAATTTTTAATATCTTTTTTTTAATTAATTGGGCGTAAATTGATCCGCATTCATAATCCAAGGTTCCATCCAACAGCAACTTATATTTCGCATCAATGTGTAGGTCCTGATATGTGGATCTGCACCAAATAAGGAGTAAAGTGGGTAAAAGTAATATCCAGAATAATCATTTTCACCCCTGCTTTTCCCAATGTATCACCAATGTTCCCAGCTTCTCTCCCACCTGTCACCTTGGTCTAGCGACCATTACTCTTTCCTGTCACACAATTAGAAGCACAAGGAGACCGTGAGAGTCAATGTCAACTTATTCAGCAACATTCAAACAACTAACAGAGGAAGTATCGACCCCTTTAAACCCTCCATCATCACCTCTAACATGTTGATGGAGAATCAAAGTAAATGTAATTATTTACTACGCCATTTATTAATCTTAGGTATGCACTGGTTACTGTTGAATGTCCCACATCGACCATCCACATCGACCATAGACCTATGCGTATACCACTATATAATAGTGGAGGTCCCCCCTCCTTACAAGCCAGTTTTGTAGGGAGAAGTGGGCATCTTTACATGGTATCAGAGCGAGGTTGGTTCGATGTGGGATCCGATTTATCCCGATGATGGGACCAATTTGTCCTGATGATAGGACTCGATTTATCCCGATAATATTTGTGTTGAAGAATCAAGATCGGTGGCAAATTGTTTAAAATAAAGGGTAAATGAGACTTTTAACTCATCTTTAGCTATTTTGTGCATTTTCTCTGCTATTTTTTGCACGTGTCTATAATTTTTTGCTATTTTCAATTATTTCCTCAATAATCTATGTAGATGTTAGTTGGGGTGAACACTATGTGAAATTACATGGATGATTACTTGTAAAAAAAAAAAAAAACTATCACCGGTTAAATTGGATAAAATTCTCAAATAAAATATTCTTTTCGATAAAATCCCCTAATGGATAAAATTCTGTGATGTGGAAAACTCATTATTAATTCCATACAAATTTTTAAAATTCTACATGATGTAAATAACCCTTTAAATAATGAATGGAAATGCCACCATTTCAAAATACAAACTTGAGAAATGTTAATGTGATAAGAAATGACTGGAAAGAAAATTGCTATTCAGTAGCAACAACCACCAACTGCTTCCCGACATTTTGACCGGAGAAGAGGCCGACGAGAGCCGCCGGCGCAGAATCAATGCCCTCGACAATATCTTCAACATAAGCCAACTTGCCTTGCTGTATGAGAGGCAAAACCATGTCCAAATACTTGGGGTAGAGGTGGAAGTGGTCGAAAACCAAGAACCCCTCCATCCGTATTCTCCTGGAGATCAAGCACATCAAATTCCTCGTACCTTCATGCTCCTCAACATTGTATTGTGCGATCATCCCACACACCGCAATGCGGCCGTGGTTCCTCATGTTCACCAGCACCGCCTCCAGCATCTTCCCCCCAACGTTCTCGAAGTAGATATCGATCCCTTCGGGGAAACACCTAGGTATATATATATGATTCAACACAATGAGTAGGGGTCGGAATAGATAGGGCTACTCAAACGAGCATTAAGTTTGAACATTTGTATCATATCAAACAGGGGCGTATCCGGCCAGAAATTTGAAATTAAGAGTATAATATATAAATATATTAAATATGGAGTACATTATGTAAAAATATTATAAATAATAGTAAAAATATATAAAAGAAAAAATTTATTTTGGGGTACACTTACCCCTAAATAGGCCGCTGATATAATGTATTTCGTAATGAGGCTATACTTAGAATAGTTTAAAGTTTGTTTAACTAAAAAGATCGAGCCATAGGCTTCGAAATAAATCTATTAAGTCTAATATACGGCTTATTCAAAGAATAATATATTGTATAAAAATATTAAATAAATAATTAATTTATTACTTGTGATATTTTACATAAATTATTAAACATTTTTACTAATATAAAAATAAAATATACATTATAAATACTAACAAAGCTCAAGTAGTCCATAAATAGATTAAAAGCTCGATTTATTTTAGTAAAGATTTCATGGCAAGGCCTACAAAAACCTAGTATAGATTGCACATTGATTCAATTTTTTCTAAATATTTGAGTGTGTCAGTTAAATTATTGCATCACTTCAAATTATAATAGGTCTGGCCAACCAAATCAGAGTCCTTTGACCAAGTCTATTTCCACCTAGCTATAATAGTAAGTTTCATGTCGAATTCGAATTATATTCTCTTTTAATAATTTTATTTAATATATTTTTAAAAACATCTAAATTTTTAATGACGTAATTAAATTAATATGATAAATTTAATGTAATTTCATTTCCTTTATATAAAGTATCACTATATACACATGATGGTGGAGCATCATTGGCGAATGGTTCATTCAATGCCAGGTTCGTCTCCTATATACACTTTACATATTTCTAACTAATAAATAACGTTGATTAGAATAATATAAAATTGAATTAATAATTATATACCATACAAACCAAAAATCGACTATCTTGAAAGAATAAACATGAAAAATATTGTCACATTGAATTTACCTCTTCAAGGCTGCATACAAATCAGTTTCTTCTTTGTAGTTGAACGCATCATCAAACCCAAATTTGTTCTTCAAAAGATCCACCTTTAACAAAATAATATATTAACGAATCAAACCATTCTATCGAAAGAAAGAAAAAGAAATAAAAATTTGTTGAGACCTTATCTTGTGATCCAGAGCTTCCGACGACATAGCAGCCAAACAACTTAGCAAACTGCCCGACGAGCTGACCGACGGCTCCCGATGCAGAGGATATGAACACATTTTCTCCCTTTTTAGGGCAGCAAATCTCGTAAAAACCGGCATACGCGGTCATGCCCGCCAGACCTTCACCAAACTCGTAAAATTAGATTGATCGATCTTGAATATAAAAGATAGTTTGACCACTAATTTTTAACTTCTACGATGAAATTATATACTCCTTCCGTCCCGCAGGAGTAGTCCCATTTTCCATTTTTGTTTGTTTCGTAAAATAGCCTCATTTTCCAGCAAATTTTTTTCACTCACCAATAAAATATTAATTTCACTACACTTACAAACATTAGTTACTGTGTCCAGGAGAAATGAGACTACTTGACGGAGGAAGTAACAAACTTAGAGCTATAAGAAGATTACAATTGTTAATCTAATTAAATATTTAATTTTAATTTTCTTTCATATCTGTCTGTTCCCATAACTAATTCCATTGTCGTTCTTTTATTTATTTGGTTATTGATTTGTAGTAAAACTTTCATCCCTTATTATCAATTAAATTGAAAATGTAAAAAGTAGTGAAATGAATTGTTATTTTTGCTAAGATATAGGTTTAGAATCAATAAAATTCCTATGAGAAAATAACATTTTGCCTACATTAAGTGTAAAAAGAAACTAATTTTTTATATTTTTGAAACCAAAATATATTTATTTAAACTTATATGCCCAAATATTTTTTTTAACTAGCAATGACTAATTTAATAAATACAATAAATTACAATAACGATGATTCGAGAAAGTAATTTACCAAGAATTCCAGTGTAGTAGGAGAGTGGGACATCGGCAGAAGGAATTTTGAATAGATTTTTAGTTGATTTGATGAGGGTGTATTCCTCCCAACCAGTCATGCCCCAAACTAAATCACCCTTCTTGAAATCTGGATTTGAAGAATCCACAATTTTCACAACCCCATATCCCATAATAGGCTGTCACACATACATGCAGTGTTAATTAAAAAACATCAAGATCCAGTCAAATGAGATCCTACATTCACGAATTATGTATCATCTAGGTTTCAACCTGCTTAGATTAGAAATATATGCATTTTTTAAAGAAAAAATCAGCACATTATCATACCACATAGATCCTATATTCCAGAACACAGTTCAATCTCAAAACAAAACACGATTATAACCACTGCCGGATCTACATGCAAGATAGAGGGTGTTCCGGTCCCACCTAACCGATGTTTTTTTTAAAAAAAATTTATAGTGTCGTGATTCGATTATTTTAAGAGTTTTCTCCCTTCACCTAAAAGTTGTGGAAAAGAAAGAAAAAAGAGAATTGTCGATCTAGGACCCAAAAGATAGTTAAATTGTCAATCCAGGACCCGAAAGAGGATTTGTCAATCCAGGACCCGAAAGATCAAACAATTCTCAATCCAGGACCTGATATTGAGGTCCTGGATTGAGAATTGTATGATCTTTCGGGTCCTGGATTGAGAATTTTTGTCATCTTTCAGGTCCTGAATTGACAATTAATCTTTCGGGTCCTGAATTGACAATTAAACTATCTTTCGGGTCCTGAATCGATAAAACTCCAAAGAAAAATGGATAAGAGGAGGCTGGCAATGAAAATAGCCATACTCAATTTTGTATATTTTTTTTTCGTTATTTTTTTGAATTCACCACTGATCATAACATAATAAAATATTAAAATCCGAAAACAAGGCATGCCGGAGAAAATAAATATTGAAAACTGACCTCACCGGGGATGAAAGGCTCAATATAGCTGCCCTCGGTCTTCACCATGCGGCCACGCATGTAAGGGTCACAAGACAAGTAGAGATTCTTGACCAAAACCGCGTCGTTGCAGCCGTCGGGGACCTTGAGCTGGACAGTGGAGGTTTTCAGAATCATATCTGAATCCTTAACGAAACCCTGCACGTAGTCTTTGAGTATGATCTGGAGATTGCTCACCTCCTCCACCATTTTCACTCTCTCTCTCTTTCTCTCTCTCTTTTTTCTCTTGATGTAATAAGGGATTTCACATATGTCGGAAAAGGAAGAAGAATTCTTCCAAATAGGTTAATTTGATGACACAAAACTCTCTATTTTAAGATGTTTTACAAAAATATACAAGCTTCGGTTGCGTGGGCCGTGAACTTATTTCTCGTACCGATCTATTGATTAGGCCTCAAGAAAATGTATGTTTATTTAACTTGAAATTGGATCAAATGAAGGACGTTATTTCATTGTATATTATTAGAAATATATTATCAAGCATAACCAAAATAATGAAATAACGTGGTTTGAGTTTGACTCGATTATGAACAAGCATTTAAAATTAATTTAGTGGATATATTCAATAATTTTATGATATATTACTTATATATATATATGCTACACTTACAATATATTGCGCTATAATTTAATAATTTTTATTTTTTTTATATCAATTGTTAATATGACAAAAGCCCTCCACTTGAAAGCGATCGAGATACTGAAAAACAGCTTCTTGACCGAGTTCCTTACGAACAAGTGAAAGAACGCATGGACGAGAGGGAAATAACAATCACGGGAGGCTCTGATGTGAGTGGAACGTCTAGGTTGGCTGTGAAGAGAGCACGACAAGTTCTAAACCGCGACGCACAATGCATGCACTTCACACCGGAGCATGAATCGATTGAGTTCACCAGCAGTGATGCTCCAGACTTTGTCCATCCACATCATGATGCTCAAGACCTTGTCCTTCTAATCTCTAACTAACAAGTAAAGAGGCTATTGGTTGACAATGGTAGTTCAACGAATATCCTATTCCTGCGAAATTATGAGAGATGCACATCCCTGCAAGCAAAATGGAGACTGTGACCATGACTCTATATGGTTTCAACGGGGACTAGCGACAAACTGTAGGAGAAATCACCCTGCCAGCATACTAAGAGGGCCTCATTCTCCAACATTAAGTTTCAAGTGGTTGACAATCTTTCAGCCCATAACTCCATCTTAGGAAGGTCCTGCATCCTTGAGTTGAAAATCATTCTTTCATCTTATCACAAGGTACTCAAATTATTCGCACCATCAAATAAGAATAGAAGGCCTCGAGAGACTGCTACTACGCCAACTTTAAAGTTGTTTGCGTATAGTAGTATGCTGAGTAGCCCGTCTCGGTGGCCAACTCGGGGCAAAAGTGCTCGACGAGGTCGCCATCGACCCTAATGACCCGATGCAAACCACATTCATCATATCAAAGTTGACCCCAAAAAACCGCACCTCTTTGGTGGGATTTTTCAAATCCAAAATCCACGTATTTGACTGGTCACAATGAGACATAACAGGTATTGACCCCTTAGTCATCACCCATCGACTGCAAGTTGACCCGAACTGCAGAGCCGTACAACAGAGGAGGCGAAAGTTCTCCACTGGGAAGAACCAAGCTATAAACGAGGAGATCCAAAAAGTCCTCAATATCTGATTGGTGCGTGAAGTTCACCACCCCACTTGGCTAGAGAATGTGGTAGTGGCAATGAAATGAATGACAAGAACTGTGTTTGCATGGACTTCAATGACTTTAACAAAGCTTGCCTGAAAAATCTGTACCCCCTGCCACATATCAAAATGATCGTCAATACTACCGCTAGATATGAGCTCCTCAGCTTTATGGACGCTTTCTCAGGGTACAACCAGATAATATTTCACCCCGACAATCAAGAGAAGACAAATTTCATAACTAGTAAAGGGATCTACTGCTACAAAGTTATGCCTTTCGGGCTTAAAAACGCCTGGTCAACTTACCAACGTCTAGTTAACTTCATGTTCAAGGACATGATCGGCCAAATGATGGAAGTGTACATCGACAACATACTCATTAAATGCCTAAAGGCTTCAAACCACGTGATGCACCTTGTGGACATGTTCCACACCCTTGAGAAATATAACATGAAGTTGAACACGCAAAATTCTCATTCAGGATTTCGTCACGAAAATTTCCTGAACATATAGTCACTCAAAGAGGCATCGAGGCAGACCCCCACACAAATCAAAGCAATTTAAAGTATAGAGCACCCGAGGACACCCAGAGTGGTGCAAACGCTTACGAGCCGGCTAGCTGTGGTTAGCCGTTTCATCTCCTGATACTCGAAAAGTGCGCACGCCTTCTTCTACACCCTAGAAAAGGGGACATGCATCGAGTGGACTGAGGGGTGATCCAAAGCACTAGTGGAACTCAAGGCTTATCTTACCAGACCCCATCTCCTTTCTAATACCAACGAGGGAGAAACATTACTTCTGTACTCTCAGAGTTTGAACACACCGTATGAGTGTTACTAGTTGATAACTGCAAAATACAGTAGCAAATAATATTTTTACACCCTAAGGTGGTCGATCCCACAGAGACCGTGCAACGAAATATCCAAAGTACTAGCCACAATTCTTAGAACATAGAAGTTTGAGGATTTTAGAAAAAGGGTTTTGTTTTGTAATTTAAAATGACAGTGCAAGAAAATAAATGTTTTTGAAAACAAATAAGGAAAACACAGATCCTCGGGCTGATTATCTAATCATCAACATGCAAATATCAATCAACTCTGCAATGGGGAAAACATATATTTTTGTGGATTTAATTCCTTGTTCGGGCAATTTAAATCCTAGATTATTAATTAGTGACTATCTCCTCTCGGTCTCAAGAACGCCAAATTAATCAATCTCATAATTATCTAATTATTCCTATGTAGGTTTCTTCCTTTTGAGACAGAAAACAAACACAATTAATTCTCTCTTCCTATTAACAATTTTCATCTCTCGATCCTTCAATTGTTAACTTTAAACCTAGATCTCAATTCACCTCTCGGTCCATCTTTTAATCTAGACTATCAAATTAAATCAGAGAATTAAACCATGCTTCAAGAGTTGATATCAATTAAACATTCATCAGAAAAGAAATCATAACCCTAGAACCTGTTTAGGGTTCTGACCACAAAACATGACTAGAAATAAAACAAACATGTTATTAATGAACTTACAAATAAAAAGAAACCTTGAATGTCTTGTAAAAACTCCAAAGCTCAATTATTCTAAGTGTAATAATGCATAAAAGAGATTTTAATTTCGTACATAATGAGGTCCTATTTATAGAGGAGTGAAAAAGACCTAATTTGGGTATTGGGCTAAAATAACAAAAACTGCCAAAATAAGCCAAAAATTCCATCTCGGCTACTGTGTCGATCGACAGGCAGGATGTCGATCGACACAGCATTCAAGTCAAAATCTGGGTTGTGGCGTGTGTCGATTCAGCAACTTGATCTCCCTGTCGATCGACAGGGAGCATTTCAATCGAAATGGATGCATGTTTCAGCCTTCTGCACAGTCTCACGGTTTTGGCCATAACTTTTGCTCTTGAACTCCGATTGACCCGATTCCAGTTGCATTGGAAAGCTAATTCAAAGATCTTTTTCTTTCCATGATCCATTAGCTAGGATTACACCTGTGGTAGAATTCGTGACTGTTCCTTTGAACATCATCTGCTTTCAATACGGATTTCCAATAAATTCGGCTTAAAACCTGCAAAAATCATCCATCAAAGGCATAACACTCTCCAAAATATACTCATGCACAAAAATGAGTAAAAACATAAACTAATTGCACTGAAACAATGGAGAAAAATATAGATAAGTGAGTAATAATATGAGCTTATCAAACCCCCCAAACTTGAACATTAGATTGTCCTCAATCGAAGAAAAGAAGAAAAGAAATCTCAAGCAGTTGAAAGTGCAATGCCTCACAAGATTCATCACAATCAAGGTTCATCAATCCACATCACACTAGCAATTGAAAGAGATAAGATATTCATCAACTTCGGAAGACTCACAGGAAAGTGTATCGCTCATTCACACAAGTGTTTGGGTTTCAAATGAAAGCACTCATAGCATGTATGAAAAAATTTCTACCATAGGCTTGCAAGAGTTCTAAAATCTCCACTGCTTGTTTGTGCACACAATTCAAGAATCAAAAAGGACTTTTGATAGGGTTGTAATGAAGGCTTTTTGTAAAAGATAGGGAAATATGGTTAAGTGACTCAAAATCCATCAAGTGGCCAACTCAATAAATTAAAACCACCATTTATGAACATCTACCCTTCTCCTTAAATTTTACAATCAAATCAAGACTCTCCATTCTTTTTATTTTTTTTCACACTCTCTTTTTTTTTCTTTTTTTTTAGAGCCCAACCCTTTATGGTATACCAACTAAAGATTTCTTATCCTCTTATAATTTTTGTTTCACCTCAACTTATAGACAAGAAGGAATTCCAGCTTTCACTTTTAGACAAGTATAGAAACCAAGAACTCAAAGGCTACTTTTGAACAATAAACATCAATCCACCCTTTATTTCACCCAAATCTTATAGACAAGAAAAATCACCAGTTTATAGTACTTCTTATAGACAAGATGGACTACAATGCTTCTCTTTAACTCATAGATAAGAAAAGAAAAGTAACAGGCTCAAGGGGTTTTAACTAAGGATAAATCATTATAAGGGACAGTGTTTAGGAAGATATGACAAACAAAAATGGCCTAAGATCATTTTCTAGCATTGTGCACACTATGCAGTCTCAAAGCAGAACGAAAGCAAGTTCTAGAGAAATCAAAACATACATGCGAATATCTCATGAACAAATAAAGGCTCAAAAACTCACTTGGGTTAAAAAATTCTTCCTTAGTCAATTTTAATCCACTCAAACATCATGCAAGTGTAAGTTTCAATTAGACTCTATCATACGGTTTTCTACATTCATGGGAAAATCAACCACAATCAAAATCAAATCAACTAATCAAAGATCGATTCCAACCATTACATATAATGCAAGAGGGTTCAATTACTCAAAGTTTTTCCTCACATAATATCTATATTTTTTTATTAGGCAAAAATTTAAACGCACCAATTCAAATAAATGCAATAAAAAATAAAGCAAGTAAAGGGATAGAAAGTTCGAATTTCTTGTCCACATCCCCCCAAACTTATTTTGAACTCGGAGAGTAAGAAAAAAGTTTGAAAATCAGACAAGAAACAGAACTGGTACCTGACTGTTGATCTCAGACATCAACATTTTTATCCATCGGGATAATCAGCTCGTTGCGATGACGATTTGGGGTTGCTAGCACTCTGTGTCGATCGAAAGGGGTCCTGTCGATCGACACAGAGCCTTCTGTCGACTTCTGTGTCTGTCGATCCAAGTGTACTCCGTGTTGACCTCTATCTTGATCAACAGGGAGCCTGTCGATCGAGATAGAGGTAATCCTCCCTGATTTTTTTTCAAAAATAGAAGAAAACAGGAAATCAACGGTTGTGTCGATCGACAGACAGGCTGTCGACCCCCACGACTGCAGTGACATCTGTGTCGATCGACAGGCAGGCTGTCGATCGAAACAGAGAGCAAACACAGGAAACTCACTCAAAACAGAAAACACGAAATTCAAACACCAAAAACCAAATTCAAATCCTAAAACTTGAAATTAAAAACACAAAAACCAACAAGAACCAAAATAAAATAGAAATAAAATAAAATTACAGCCTCAATCCATCAGAACTAAAATTAAACTAATAATTGGATAGATCTGACAGTCCCCGACAACGACCAGATCATAGGGCATATATTCTAATCATCAACATGCAAATTCATCAACTCAGCAATGGGGATAAATTAAGATTCAAATGGATTAAATTCCTCTTTTAGGCAATTAAACCCTAGATTACTAATTAGTGATTATCTCCTCTCGGTCTCAAGAACACCAAATTAGTCAATCTCGATAATTATCTAGTTAAGTCATACAAATTAATTCTTCCTTTTGAGACAGAATATAATTGCATTCAATTCTTTTTTTTCTATTAACAATTTTCATCTCTCGGTCATTCAATTAATAACTACAAACCTAGATTCAAATCAATCTCTCGATCTTTCTCTAAATCTAGATTCGATTAATTAAGCACAAAGAACTGAACCATGCTATTGAGTTGATTTTAATTAAACATGCATCAGATTAGAATATACAAAACCCTAGAACCTGTTAGGGTTTTAGCCACAAAACATGACTAGAAATAAAGCAAACATGTTATTAATGAACTTACAAAAAAAGAGGAACCTTGAATGTCTTGTAAAAACTCCAAAGCGCAATTATTCTAAGTGTAATAATGCATAAAAGAGATTTTAATTTCGTGCATAATGAGGTCCTATTTATAGAGGAGTGAAAAAGACCTAATGTGGGTATTGGGCTAAAATAACAAAAACTGCCAAAACTCCATCTCGGCCTCTGTGTCGATCGACAGGCAGGTTGTCGATCGATACAGCCTTCAGGTCAAAATCTGGGTTGTGGCGTGCGTCGATTCAGCAACTTGTTCTCCTTGTCGATCGACAGGGAGAATTTTGATCGAAATCCCAGCATGTCCTCCCTGTCGATTGACAGGGAGCATTTTGATCGAAATGGATGCATGTTTCAGCCTTCTGCGCAGTCTCACGGTTTTGGCCATAACTTTCGCTCCCGAACTCCGATTGACCAGATTCTAGTTGCATTGGAAAGCTAAATCAAAGATCATTATCTTTCCATGATCCATTAGCTAGGATTCCACGTGTGGAAGAATTCGTGACTGTTCCTTTCAACATCATCTGCTTTCAGTACGGGTTTCCAATAAATTCGGCCTAAAACCTGCAAAAATCATCCATCAAAGGAATAACACCCTCCAAAATATACTCATGCACATAAATGAGTAAAAACATAAACTAATTGCACTGAAACAATGGAGAAAAATATAGATAAGTGAGTAATAATATGAGTTTATCACTAGTTCAAGAGGCTGAAGGGAAGAAGCATCTGTTGCCACTACGCTAGAAAGTCTTTGCTGACACAAAAATATGCTATACCGCTATCAAAAGCTCGCGCTGTCCTTAGTGACCTCTACCAGGAAACTACAGCCCTACTTCGAAGCTTACCAATCAAGGTCATCTCAGCATACCCACTTCAAACACTTATTTTTAAGGCTGATCTCTCAGGATGGCTGCTAAAATGGGTAGTAGAAATCAGAGGGTATGACATAAAGTACGAGCTCAAAACCGCCATCAAGTCACAAGTGCTAGCCAACGTGTTACAGAGTTCAACATCAACCTTCAGTTTAAGGCAGAAAACAAGGTCGCTTTAATGACTTGCGTAGATGTCGACTCTGGCCTATGGTTCCTTAGGATAGACGGAGCTAACAACGTCAATGGGAACAAGGGCTGGAGTAGTACTAATAGACTTGAAAGGAGAAACCTACGAGCGATCTATCAAGCCAGATTTCCCAGCAACTACAGCTTGCACTCACCAAAGGGATACAACTTGCTCGAAAGCTCGGGGCTTGCAAGATACGGGTAGAAAGAGATTCCACTGGTGATAGTAAACTAACTAAGCGGAACATACTCCGTTAAGGAAACTCGACTACTACCCTATTATGAGATTTTCAAACAACTCAATGAACAAATGGAAGAGTGGAGCCTCAGGCATATCCCTCACGATGAAAAAAATTGCAGTGACGACTTAGCTAACCTTGCCAAAACATGAATTGCACAAGGTAATCGTCTGATTACCGAAGTATGGCTCAAGGCGCTGTCTACCTCGTTGCGGGAACATATCGCCCCAATCAAGGAGAGCTCGACCCCAATCTTCTGGCAACTGGAGGGTACGTTCAGCATCAACAATAAATGTGAAAGATTGAATGTCGAAAGAGCAACCGCTAGATACATACTTTGGGGGCCACTCTTGAAATGCGTAACGCCTCCAAGGACCGAATTCATATTGGCAGAGATACACGAGGGCGACTACAGCAGCCACGTCGATCTCAAGCCCACAAGATGGTCACAACCGGCTTCTACAGGCCCACGATGAAAAAAGACAATGTCGAACATGTTAGGCGGTGCGATAAGCGCCTTTACTTCGAGATCACCTCCTACTGGAGCGCCGAACCGCGGCCCTTCATGATCTGAGGATGGCCCTTCACCGTACGATCTCCCTATCGACAAGATAAGAGAATATAGTCTCTTGCAATACATGTTTGTTAATTCAGACAGAAGATGATAACACAACAATAATGATTGCCTATATATTAACTATAAACCATGTTGATAATATACTAATCATAATTCTTTTAGTATATAAATCCATCAGAGAATACAATAGATCTCTAACTAAAGAATACGATAGATAAAATTAATAATTGCAGCTACAAGCTTGGAGATATTAATTCAACCAAATCAATAACATAAAAGTACGAGTAGAATATTCAATTCTCAAAAGCAAGTAAACTTGTAAACTCACACCCAAAAGATCCAAAACCTGGAAAAAATCTTTAAATAGAAACTATACTTAACCATCCATGTACACAGAAAAAGGAGGTATTTCCGTGGGGGTGCAGCTCCCCTATTGCACAGATCTAAAATAAGTGTTTTTACCCTAAGACCCTCAAAAAAATATAAAAGATGATACTTAAAAGGTAAGAAAAAAGAATTAGAAAGGTAACAGATTTCGACAAATAGTTTCATGAATGTCTAGACTTCAAATCCCAGATTTAATTTGTAACGATTCATAACTTTCCTTTACTTTCCTTTTTTAGCTAAATTGCAGATGAGATATTCTATTAAGACATGGTCGAGATGAGATATGCCATTAAGATATAGTCGAGCTGCAGTATTGACTTTAGCAATTATGCTATGTGATTCTTATTACAATTTTGTGAAAATCATTTAAAATGTCCACAAAATACTTCTAAATTAATATCCCACAGCTTGATTTCGCCCTTTAAACAATAAATGCAAAAACTTGCGTTGGCAGGCCTAAACGGTTTAGGCAGGTTTTATCCTACCCAAATGGGTTGACCCATCCCAAATAGGGTTTATTAATTCCAATTAAGGTATATTATATGGATTTGAGCTTGAGTTAATGGATAAAATCCGCCTAAATCGTTTAAGCCTGCCTAACCCAAGACCTTCTCAACAATAAAATATTCAACATTATATAGTTTAAATTATTTAAACTATTAAAATTAGGGAATGTGGACAAAATCAGTGAACGAATATAAGCTAATCAATCATATTAAATATCTGTTGATAAAATAAATCTATTTGACAATCTAACACATGTTTTTCCATATTCATTGGCCCTACTCAGCAATATGGCTTATTTCCCTGATTTTGCTCAAGTCAACCAAATAAACAATTTCGCCACAATGTGGAGGTTTTTGGCTTATTTATAAGTCGAAATTGATTTAATTCTTAAAGTCAATTTTGGGTTACTATATATCCAGATCAATTAATTGTTTATTTTCAACGTGGTTCTTTAAATAATCTTTTCCGAATAAGCTTGACCCACATCTACCCAAATGATTGAAATATATATACACATACCATTCATTTATATTTATAATAAACAGATGAAAACACAATTTTAAATATTTTTCATTAACATTGTAACATATTAAACCATGGCAGGCTGCTTTCCATATAATCAAGTATTTTAAATATTAAACATGCTTGGAAATTAAAATAAATAAATAAAAAATCGACAACTGCTATTGCTTCTGTCCAATAAGCTGCTCAATACATGAAATTATATCTTATTTGACAATCCCTACAAAATGGCAATATTTAGAGTCGATGTGAAATATTTAACAGAGGTATTAATACGGACTTTGGTTCCGGAAATTCGAGGTGTTACAAATTAATTTGATTTCCTCATCTTGCTCGAAGTAATGCATATCCTTCTTCTTCAAATGCACCCACGCCTCGATCCCATTACCCTCCTTGTCGCTCATGAGAATGGTACACGACCCGTAAAATGGCCGTTGAGGTCCGATGCTCGTCGAAAGAGGCCTCCCCCACCCGAAATCGGCTTCGTAGAATCCAAACTTACTCCAATCACTGAATAATATGACATTCGTCTCTGGATGATTTACTTCTTTATTGAATTTCTTCAAACCATTTTCTACGAGATCACGTCCATCCCTATCAGGAGAAAGCAACTCAGCATAATCAGCAATGCTCTTACCCACAGCTTCACCTATTATATCGACCAACTCCTGCAAATCGACCTCCTCTGCATCCGATGCAGCCACGCGCCGCGTGATCGACGCGATCCACAAATTACCACAAGAATGTTTCGGTTGAGGCGCGAATGTTGTCCTCTCCCGCATGTTAACCGGCTGGGTTATGACGAAATCCCGGCACGCGCCGAGTTTGGCACGATCCAGACCGATTAGGGCTTTGGCTATAACGGCACACGATAATCGAACTCGGGAGATCGCGCCTCCTTCGTGACTTGGTCTTATTTTCGACCTCAAACTCGTTAGAACCTCCTTGTTGAAGGAAACTCTTTTGACAACATACTTATCATCCTCGGCTGTAGATTGCTCCACTTTGCGATTGCTGAATACGTAGTCCCTGTTGGGAAGAAAGTGGGGAAGATCAAAAGATACGACTCGACTCAGTTTTATACCATCGGGGTTAGTTTCGCTCGACCAGGCATCAACGAAAGTCCCGAGCGACGATGCGTCGATGACTCGGTGAGAGACGCTGATGGCAATCGCGAGCCCACCAGAAGGGAAACGTGTGGCCTGGATCGACATGACAGGATCTTCAGCAGCTTCATCCACTCGGAAATGTTCGTCGGGAAGGAGACTGTTGAGCTGGTCGGTCTCGATCTTCGATACGAGATCGATCAGCTCGGTATCAAGAGCTTCTGCTTCGACAAACTCGACGCCCTGATCGCTGCAATCGTAGATTTGATCATTCTTGATGTATCTTCCAGCAAGAGGGTAGAAGTTGACCAAGATTTTGGCCAGTGATTCTTCTAATTGGCTGTGGTTTTCGGGTTCGGATTCGTAAAACAGAACAACTGCAAATTTTAACGGCCCAGAAAACTTATCTAGTATGGAGATTTTGTAATTCTTGAGGTTTTGAGGAGTTGGGGTGTGTGGTTTTATCAGTTTCTTGCTAATTTTTTCGACCTTCATGTTTGCAGGAGTTGGGTTTAGTTTTCACCCCCTCCAACTATTTATAATAATTAGTGAATTTAAAATATTTTACAAATATGAAATATTTGTATCCGGGGATCAATCATCCTCTGCAACATTTTAATATTTTGTATTCATAATATTTATTCATATTGTATAATATAAAGTTGTAGGAATAAATTGATTCCTGCATGTTTTTTTTTTATAGGATATGATGTGCAGAATTGTGGAAAAAGTTAATCAAAATTTTTAAGAAAAATTCAAATAAAACCGTCTACCCAAAAATACTTAAACCAAGCCTAAACTTGTATTTCAATTTTGACTTAACTCTTCTTCTAATTATTTTTTAACTGAATTATTTAATTTATACTATATATTTTATGTTTACCATTATATTGAATAAAATCCGTATTCAAAAATCACAAATTTAATTCTAATCATAATTCAATATAAGCTAATAAGATTAGAAAAGATGATATAACAAATAATAACTTAATTAAAAGAAAAAATATTTAAAATATACATAGTGTTTGAATGGTTTGGTTTCGACCGGATCCGAAACCTAAGTAATTGAAGCAAAGTTAAGTTCGATTTCAAAGTTTTTCAGGCCGAATCAAAATGAACTTGAAGTCTATTCTTATCCAAACTAAAATCATCCAAATTCTTATGTTCCGTTTGATTTTTCATCTACGATCTTGGTTTGGTTAACTCTAAAAGGATTATTTAAGGTATTGTTTAATGATGTATTAACAATACATTATTTACCATCCTGAAATTAAGGGTGAGCAAAACCAAATCGAAAACCGTATACCTAACCGAACCATGGGTTTTGGACGGTTTGGGTCGATTTGAAAACATAAGCAGTTTAGGTTTGGGTTGAATTTTAGAAAATATTCGGGTTATCGGTTTGGGTGCGGTTATAACCGGACTGAACTGAAATTTATATACATATATAAATTATTAAACATTATGTATTTATTTATATTATTATATATGCTATATCGATATTCTACATAAAATATATAATTTATTTTCTACAAATTAAAAAATATAAACGCAACAAAACAAACTCTATTATGTTACCCTAACCTTAAAATTGTAGATTTGAATTTTTGGATTGTGATTTTTTTTATAGCATTAAATTGTGTTAATTTAGCAATTTTTTAAAAATGCTGATAATTTTCGGTTAAAACAAAAACCGAACGGAAACAGATGATTCGGTTTGGTTTGGTTTGGTTTCGGTTCGGTTTCAATATTTTCATTCGGGTGGTTTGGGTTGAATTTTTAGAAATTTACAGGTTCACGATTTTGCGGATTTGGTGTGGTTTTTCAATCTGAACCGCCCGTTGCTCACCCCTACCTAAAATATATCAATTGTTAAATGATATATTTTATACATATCTAATCATTATAAAAAGTAAATCATTACATCTCACACAAGTTTTGCCCTAAAATAATAATGACATTACACTAAAATATAAGAAATTGAAATTGAAGAAAAGGAAGAAATTGAATAAATTAACTTCAGATAATTGTTGTGAAATAAGTGATTGCTAACACACATAACAAACAAAAAATAAAGAATACACATATTTATAGCGGTTCGATCAAAGCTCTACGTCCACTCTTCAAGCCTCATTGGTGATGATTTTATTATGATAAAAAATCTAAATATGGTAAGATATATCTAAATCTAAATCTATGCCTAATGTATTTATTTATATCCAAATCCTATACTGAGAAGGATAAATTTTATCCAACAATGAAATAAAATATACATCATATCTTTTTCATATCTAGTCAGCTCGATCAGCTCATCGAGATCTTTGATCTACACGGATCGACCAACTTCCGCGAACTAGTCTTCTTGACCCACTAAAACTACTTCCTCGAGTTATATTGAGACTACCTAAAAAATTCTCCACCTTAGGCTCAATATTACCTCGGCTTGGCACCTCCTCTCCAATTCGACTTCAATAGTTTGATAAGTGCCAAATAGTACTCAAATTTATTATTGGGAACTGGATTCGTGTCACGCCCCGATTTAATAACATGGCATAATCAAAGAAAATGAGGCACATCGGGTACGGAACTTGTACTTGGGATATCAATCAATAAGAAGAATTCAAGCGAATAAGGAAGGAAACATCACATTGATCCCAAGTTAAGCAAAAGATAATGAAAGGTGCCTCCTCAAGAAGGGATCTTGGCTTCTTGAGCAAACCTAATATCAGAGTTTTGACAAGTTTGATGATAATCAAAAGTCTAACAAAAGACATTGAGTCTAGCAGGGGAAAGTTATTAAGGAAGTATGTACATGAAGATACACACTTCTGCATCTAACTGTTACAAAAGATGAGTGTTCAGCTCCACTCCTCTGCTACCTCATACTCTTGCTCCAAGTCTTCTTTTAACCTGTGTGTTAAGGTTCAATTTTTTAGAAATCGGAGACCTTAGAACTTTTTCAAGAACATAGCAAATAATAACGATGAAAAATAGGAAATAAACAGTAAAAGAGCAATAATCTAGTGCTGAAATGAATAAACGACCGTAAGTATATAGCTAAATCAGCAGAAAATTGGGCAGAGTTACAGCGATATTTTTATGAGGGGAAAAAGATACGAAAATTGAGCTCCTTGCCTCTATTTATAGACAGGATAAAGGCAGGAGAGTGAGACCTAACCCTAGGCATCGAGCATCAATAGCTCGCCATGATTTTCGGAGCGCTTCTGGGTTTTTCGGGGATGGTTAGGGCTACAACGATCGAGCACCGCTGGGTAACTAGGGTTTCCTTCTCTGGAGGTCTTCGCCACCGACCCCCTCGGATGCTCGGTGTCGAGGAGCTGGTCTTGTCGGTGCCGAGGTCCTGACTTAGAAGGATTTTGTCATTCCGTTGGTCTTTGCGGGCGGGCTTCCTGGATTGGGCTGCTTATGCAGGCCGATTTATCCATTGGGCTTGGACCTCGTGGGTCTTGCCCCAACAATTGCCCCTTTTAGTTTCGGGGCCTATCTAGAATAGGCCGTGGAATCAAAACTACAAGTTAAGATTCACTACAGAGTGCGGAACTTCGAGGTGTCCAAGAGACTTCCCTCGGGCCCGGGAGGTACTTTTGAAGAGAGTAGCTCCCCTAGGGAGTAGCCGGGATACTACTCCTGATCAATACGAAGGTCCCTTGGGAACACAAGCGTATGACCGTGCGGGGAACACCGGGGTGTTGCCCCGTGGGCCAATGCATGAGTCTGGGGGTCACGCGTGCTAGAATCATTCCAGAGAATGTTCTCTTGCATGGTGAGGTGCTCTCATGCTTCAACTCTATTTGGGCTCCGTAGAGCGCTGGCAGGGTGAGTTATAGCGGATTATAGGACACCTGATGAGTTCCCGGGGGAAGGCCCCACATTCTCGTCGATGGTGTCGATCACGTTATAGTTCTCTCTGCTATGGGCCTTGCTGCTTAAAGTTCTTTGATAAGTTCATTATTTTACTCGCTTATCTATATTATTTTCTACCATTTTATGTAGTTTTATTGAGTTTATATATATATTCTATGCATGAGTCTATATTAGGTGGTATTATGCGCATTTTGGTGTTTTTGCAGGGTTTTAGGCCTAAGTTCACGAGAAATCCGTTTCGGAAGCAGTGACGTGTAAGAGTAGCAGTGAAGATTTCTTCCACAAGAGGAATTCGAGCTATTGGCACATGGCAATGGATGATGCTTTGAGTTAGCTCTCCAACGCAACTGGAATCGGGTCAATCGGAGTTTGGAGGAGGAAGTTATGGCCAAAACCGTGAGACCGCGCAGAAGGTGAGAGAAGCTGCGTCGACAGACGCCAATTGGCATCGATCGACGCCGACCAAGAAGCCACGTCGATCGACGTGGATCAGCCACGATCGACGCGAGGCTGTCTGCTGGAGCGGAAATTCGAGGAAAAACGGATTTATTCATATCTTTAGCCCTAGATTTGATAGGATACACATCCACCCCTATAAATAGCTTATAAAATTCGATTTTTCAGTATGCATTATCATAGTATTCAGTTTTTAGAGTTTGAAGACTTGGGAAATGACGTGCCCCTAGAAGTTCACCCTCTAAAGAGCTTGTCAAAGAATAAATTGTCAACCCGGTTCCTTCCCCGCTTCGCCTATTAGAGTACTAAAGTACCGAGTGAAGTTTGGTAGCTAGGTAAATTTCTAGTCGTTGAATTTTGTCTAAAATCCTAAGAAAGCCATGTAAATCTAACTAACCTAACATAGCACATCATCATCATTTCACCACAATATTCTCAATCAATCTCCAATCAATGGTAAATCAAGACAACGAAGTACTCAATTAAAGAAAAGAGGATGTTGAATCAAGTTTGGATGCAATCCATTAGATCAATATTTGTTGTAAACACAATTTAATTTCTATGAGGATGAACTCTCACCCTACCCTAGTCGAACCCCAGTCACGGTAGAACAACCGTAGATGAAACTACCACCTCAAACAGTCACGTTATCGGCTATAGCTCACTCCAAAAGGAACGTGAATCATTGCCCTATGCCATCTACCCGCACTGTGGATTGGATAAAATAACACAAGGAAACATGCTATTCGCGACACTCATATCCGCGTAATGGCTGCAATACTCGTATCAATCATCACCTAAATTGGCTAATACCTACACTTAGGGATTGTGAAAAGGCTCTAGCATGCTCCAATCACACATAGAAAGGTAAACAAACAAAAATCAATTCCAATTTCATGCATCCTCTCTCAATTCAACATCCAATAGAAGTTTAGCTCATCATATTCATCAATCGTGCAATTACAAAGTAGAAATTGTTGAAACTCATTACAATTGAGAATAGAGAGAAGATTCTTCCCTAATTTGGTCTTGTGTCTTGATCTACCAAGCTTGTTTCTTCAAATTTCCTCCAAGGAATGAAGTTGAAGCTCCTTGGTTGTGGATGAGAGGAATGGCGGTTACGATCGTGAGAGAGAATTCTAATTTCTAAATCTGAAAAATGACCAAAAGTTCCTTCTAATTCTAATTCTCCCCCTTTTATAGACAAGAAAAATGACCCTCGGATCGCCCGGTCTAAGAATGGCTCGCCCGGTCGAAGTTAAAAACCGCCAACAATGTTGAGAAACAGGACCGCTCGGCCGGTCCAAAACGCGCTCGGCCGAGCCCTGCCTTGAACCATGGCTCGGCCGAGCCTGCCACTGCTCGGTCGAGCGAGCTCTCTGAACCACGGCTCGGCCGAGCCTGCCCACGCTCGGCCGAGCCTGCACATGCTCGGGCGAGCGACACCTCAAAACCTCCAACTTCGTGCAATTTTCCACCAAAACTCCACCGAAAATGCTCGATTATGCTCAAAACTGAACCTACACACATGAAACACACAAAACACGAAAACCAAACCAAAAGACAACCACTCATGAAGAAAAACCTATGATACGGGTGTAAAATAACCAAAACAAGCACACAAACACATCAAAATATAGGTCAATTAACACACGTATCAGGAAACACGAAACCCTTTATTTTTTGTAAGTTCTTTACTTTTATGCAATTGAATATGTTTTATTTTTGATTTCTATCTACGATGAGTGGCTAGAAACCCTAGCGGGTTCTAGGGGTTGATATTATTATGGATGCATGTTAGGATTAATTAATTAGGTTCATGATTCCTGTGTTTATTTTCTAATTCTAATTTAATTTAAGGACCGAGAGGTGACGATTAATTTAGATGTCTAGCTATTGATAGAAGGACCGAGAGGTGAATATTAATAGTGGGAATAGGAATGCATGATACAATCTTCACTATCCAAACAGATGTACTAGACTGTAGGAATTGAACTGATTTGCTTATCAGATTGACTAATTTGGTGTACTTTGAGACCGAGCGGAGATAGTCACTAGTTAGTAATCTAGGTTATATTTGCCAAACAAGGAAACATCATTGTTGCAGTATTCCACCTGTTAAATTAATTGATTTCTACATGTCATCCATAATAAGAATTCTTCCCTAGAATCTGTGTTCCTTTAAATTTGCTTTCAAAACTACTTTAATTTTCTGCATTGTTTTCTTTACTTTTATAAAACCCTGATTTTGGATCTCTCAAACAATGAATCTTAGGATCATAGCTAGTATATAGGATAGTTTCCCCACATAATTCCCCTGGATCGATAACCTTAGGGTTTACAAATTTATTTGCCGCTGTTATTATAATTAATCTGTTAGAAATAACAGTGATCATTCTTTCCAGACGGGTCATGCCTGAAGGTCGATGAGGCTCGATAATGAGCCTTTAGATTCCTCGGTGTCGACCCTTTACATTGGGTGGTTTTTTTATTTTGCCGCCCAGCGGGTAGCATGATCGTAATTAAGTCAAACTTCGAAGGCATTTTGAAGGAGGCAAACGGTTTCTTCTTATAACTACGCGATCGGTTTTGCATTTCTCCACTTTCACACTTTCGAGCTCTCAATCTGACTTCCACTTTCCCTCTTCGATCACTGCTACTTCCGACGACGGTGAACGCACTATTCCGACGTTCTTGTTTTGCTTCCCGCTTCGAACATTGGTAAGGTGATATTCTAATCCTTAATGCTTTCCCCTTTTACTTCTTCGCTCATGAGTTTTACTTTTGATGTCGGGATGCGTACATGGGTTTGCCTGGGGTTGTTTATCGGCGTTTGTTGATTTGTGAGACTTAGTTAGCTAGGGTGTATCTTTTTGAATCTGCAATTGCGTTTATCGGTCGTATGCTATTCGCCCATTGCTCTGCTCGTCTGTTAGTTCGTTGATTGATTGTCAGTTTCTTGATCGCGTGTTGCTTGGATTTTGTGATGTTCCTGGCCTCGTTCACGTCCATTCTCAGATTTAATGATGTTTTTTATTCCTGTTTGCGTCTGTCTTTGCCTGATTGACCATTTTGTGGGTTGTGACTTTGAATGATGCCAAAAACTTGAATGGATTAGTGAAGTTCGACCGCGTTCTCCTTTCGTGATCATGTCTGCCTTAATCTTTCGCTCGTGGGTTACATTGTGTTGCTGCTTATGTGTTATGTGGTGCGTGACGTGGTGCGTGTGGTTGTTTACCGCGTTCTTAAGTGAACAGTTGCATGCATGGCGTGCTCGATTTGGGTTTGCATTTTACTTAGTTTGCCTTGGATTCTTTCCGATTGACTCGATTCTTGAGGTCTTTTCCCTTTCGTTTGCTTGCGTGCGTGTGTTCCATTTTCCTTTTCTTTTGATTAGGGAGTGATATAGTTTTAAGCGATCCTCTTTTACGTCGTAAGGGTCATCTAATTGGTTGACAAACAGTTGGGAGTCGCTTTCTACCTGAACTTTGCAAGCCCCGAGCTCTAAAGCTAGTTGAATTCCTTAGACGAGTGCCTCATACTCGGCCTCGTTATTTGTGGCTGGAAAATCGAGTCGGATGGCTCGTTCGTAGTTCTCTCCATGTGGGTCAGTCAGAACTACTCCAGCTCCGTTGTCGTGCAAATTGCTGGCTTCGTCAATTTGTAGGGACCATACTCCGGCATTTTCGTCGGTTTTCGTCAAGTGAGCCACCTCCTTGATTTGTACTGGATTCCATGGCCACCTACTTCTATGGCCCGCTTGAGCAGTCTTCCAAATAAGTTGGGTTTTGATAATACGGCTCTTATGGGATAGGCCGTAATCACCTTGATAGGGTATGCCTAGAAATAGGGTCGTAACTTTCGAGCGACATTTACGAGAGCCAGTGCGAGTTTCTCTAGGGCGGTGTACCGTGTCTCTGCATCTAGCAGGGACTTACTGGCGTAGTGCACCGGGTGCTGTTTACCATCCACTTTGCGTACTAGTACGGCTGCGACCACGTGGTCTGATACCGACAGATAAATCAATAGAGTTTCACCGTCAACAAGTTTGGACAACATCGGAGGGCTGGCTAGGTAGGTCTTTAGCTCTTCGAGTGCCTTCGCACACTCCTCAGTCCATTCAAACCGCTTTCCCTTCCGTAGCGTGTTAAAGAAGGAATGGGTTCTTTCGGAGTAACATGATATGAAGAGGCTGAGGGCGGCAAGACGCCCAGTTAGTTTTTGTACTTATTTTAGCGATTTTGGATGCTCTATGCTTTGAATGGCTCTGCTCTGCGTAGGATCTGCCTCATGTTTTACTTTTCCAAGGTTTTCCGGAGGAAACCCCTAATGAGCACTTTGTCGGGTTCAACTTCATGTTGTACTTTTCAAAGGTTTGAAAGGTGTCCTCCAGATGAGCCACGTGATCTCGAGAGCTGAGTGACTTGACAAGCATCTCATCAATGTAAACTTCCATTGTTTTTCCGATCCTCTCCTTGAACATGGAGTTAACGAGGCGTCGATACGTCGAGCCCGCATTCTTTAACCCAAAGGGCATTACTTTGTAGCAATAAATGCCCTGGCTGGTGATGAAGGTGGTTTTCTCTTGGTCATCGAGGTGCATCTGAATCTGGTTATACCCCGAGAATGCATCCATAAAGCTGAGAAGCTCATGTCCCGCCGTTGCGTTGACTATGACATCAATGTGTGGTAGGGGATAAGGGTCCTTCGGGCATGCCTTGTTCAAGTCTTTGAAATTGCTACAGACCCGATTCTTGTTGTTCTTCTTTTTGACGACAACCACATTGGCAAGCCAAGTGGGGTAGTGCACCTCTCGGACTGATCCGATGCCAATGAGCTTCTGCACTTCCTCATTTATTGCCTGATTTTTCTCCGCATAGAACTTTTGCCTTCTTTGTTGTACCGCCTGCAATTGGGATCAACTTGGAGGCAATGTGTGATAACCGAAGGGTCAATTCCGGTCATCTCTCAGTGCGACTAAGTGAATATGTGAACCTTGCCTCGAAGGAACTCCACGAGGGCATTCCTGACGTCGGAGGGGTGCTCTGCTCCTACGAAAGTGGTATGAGTCGGATCTGATTCATCTATAGCAACTTCTTCTAGCTCCTCGGCATCTGGTCGAGCAGCAGAGGTCGGCGGCGAACTGTGTTGCTGCGCGCAGACGGCTCAAAAGCTGGCATAATAACAATCTCTTGAGGCTTTCTGCTCACCCTTGATTGTCTGGATTCCCCTGGGAGTGGGGAATGATAGCGCGTTTCGCAACGCGCTAAAGCTGCAAGTTTACAGACCACTGCAGAGGGCAAGTAATAATTTATCGAATCTCAAGGA
>JAPKLW010000228.1:646717-661023 GCA_026898455.1 Plectranthus barbatus
AAACAAAGAGATGAAGAGTCACAAAAACAGAAAACATGGAAATTAAAGACCCGTGCAGTCTTCAATCTTCGAATCCTGGAGTGCTCTTCAAATTCCCCTTGAATTACTGTGAATTCTCTACTCTCTAGCCTCAGAAAATTGGGAAAAGGAACCTATTCACGTTTTTGGACCTCCTATTTATAGATGGGGATTTTTAAATCTCCAAAAGATATGATTTTTGGGTTTGAGATTCGTCAAATTACGTCAAAACTTGCACAGCCGGCGAGTAGGGATGCACGCTCGGCGATCGCAGGACATGCGGGAAGGTCGCCGATCACGTTACGAAAGAAAAGGTGAAAATTTGCAGAACCGGCGACCCGGTTGCACAATCGGCGGTCGCCGGTTATTCCACCTAGTCGCCGAATTTTTGGCTCGGTCGCCGTCTATACTGCTTGGCCGCCGGTTATGCTGCGAAGGCATTTTCACAACCGGCGGTCGCCGGTTCTTTCCATGGGCCACCGTGTTCGTCTCGAACACGGTTTTTGGCGAGTTCTTCGGCATTTTCTGACTCTTTCTTCTTCCCGGTGCTAGCTAGCATCGATTAGCCCCTGGGTATTTGGTCAATTCTTGTAAACAGCTCAATTGTGCGTAAAATCTGCATAAACAACACAAACCAGACCAAACGTAATAATTCCTAAAAGAATATAGATGATATATGAAAACACCACGTAGTAGTCCAATCTAGGGTCAAAAGTGAGCAAATCCACATCAGTAAAATGCACAAAATGAGTGTTTATCAGGGAACTTGATGACCTGATGATACGATGAAGGGATTGCCTTGAGTTCATGAATCCAAGGTCTCCCCAAGATAGCATTGTGTGCAGAAATGGCGTCTACGACTTGGAATTTTACATCTAGGTTTAAGCCTCAGCAGTACATGGGTAGGGTGATTTCACCCATAGTCCGCTGCTGATCCCCGTTTAAAAATAGAGAGTCATGGTCACTGGTTCTATTTTGCTCATGGGGATCTGCATCTCCTTCAAGGTCCTGAGAAACATGATATTTGTAGAGCAGCCATTATCCACGAGCAGCCTCTTTACCTGGCAATTCGAGATTAAGAGCGATATCACGAGCGCATCATGGTGTGGATGAACAAGCCCTGGCATATCCTTAGGAGTGAACTCGATTGTTTCATGCAGTTGCGCGGGGCTAACGTGGTGAACCTCTTGGTTAAGGACCCTGCGAGCCCTTTTTGCTGCGGAACGTGACCTTCCGCTAATCTCTAACCCCCCGATGATGACATGGATTGTTCGTTTGGCGGGAGGAGGTTTGTTCTGAGGTTCAGCATTCCCGGTGGGGTTGGTCTGCCTGCCCCTCGTCCAGGTATTCTTCCCTTTGTTGGTAAGATACTCGGTAAGGAATCCGTTCTTCAGAAGTTCGAGAACTTCTAGACGTAGGGCCTGGCACTCCTCGGTTCTATGGTCATGATCATTATGAAAGCCACAGAATTTCTTGGTGTCTCGCATTTTCGGATCAAATTTCATCTTTGCTGGCTATTTCACGGCGCCACTGTGCCCCTTGAGCACGTTGTTGACCAAATAATTTTGGTCAATGCAGAGATTATATGGCACCTCACCGACTCTTGGTGTTTGGCTGTAAGGATGGTCTCGTCTAGACCGACACTCGTTTATGTAGTCCTTTCGATCTACATACCTCAAACTCGACGAGCTACCCTTTGTTCGGTCCCCTTGATGCTGACCGGCAAGTTCGTAAGCCTTTTGCTCATTTAGATGCGCAATACGATTCGGCTCGTCCTCTTCCCAGTTAATTTTGGCCCATGCCTGCGAGAGGACTGAGTCCATATCGTAGCATGGGTGGCTTGTCAAATCGCGGTAAAGCATCAAGGACACGTCCAAGCCGTTCTTGAAAGCGAAGACCACAGTCAGGGGTGGACAATTTGGTATCGAGGCGAGCTCCTGATTGAAGTGCCCGACATATGACCTCAGAGATTCCCCCTTCTTTATACGTATGCTATTAAGCGCATTGGGGTGTTTAGCCACGCGTCGGCAGTTGGAGTACTGCTTTGTGAAGGCTGTGTGAAGCTCGGAGAACGTCGAGAAGGAGCCCCTCGGTAGATTAATGAACCACTGGAGGGCTGGTCCGATCAGGCTAGCTCCGAAGCTCTTGCACATGCATGCCTCGCGAAGGTCACCGGGGATCGCGTTGGTTAGCATCTTCTACTTGTAGAGGGCGATGTGATCCTTTGGGTCAATAGTTCCATCGTACAACTGGAATGACGGTGGCACTAATCTTGCTGGGACATCTGTATTGGTGATATCGGTTGTGAAAGGTGAGTCGGCATAGCTGTCACGAGGTATCATCGCATCTGGAGGGATTACCCCCAGGATCCAGGAGATGAGCTTCTCAAAGTTTGCCATCCGAGCATCGAGACACCTCTCGTACTTGCTTCGCGGCTTCTCGGTGACGAGGTGCTCAATCGGCTGATAGTTCATCGCTCCCGAAGATCTACACCCAGAATCTGGTCTCGCAGGCGTGTTAAGGTCGATCGCCCTATCCAGATCGTGGGCCAGGATTTTGCGACGGTCGAGTGGCTTTTCACCGGTAGATAGTTCCTCGACGATTGGCTGGTTTTTGCGCGCATTCTCCTAGCGCAGCTGCTCGTTCTCCCTTCGCAGGGCATGGTTAGTGGCGTGCAACTCCATTATCCTGGAATCGTCTCCTTCGCACAGTGCTGGTTTTCTTCGAACTCCTCGGCCAGTCGCGCAAGGATCATGCTCATCATCTCCGGAAGTATGGCCTGGGCGCCGCTAGTCTGTAGGGTCTGCCGCACCAGTTCGTGCACAGGGATGAGATCCCTCATTCCAGAAGATCCTGTTGGGGGAGCCCCAGTCATCTTCTTGGTTTGATTTCCAGCCTTCTCGTTGTTACCTGCCATTAAATCGAAAAGAACAATGGTGCCAAGGGCCCCACGGTGGGCGCCAATTGATGAGGTTCCATTTTTCCGAAATCGGAGCCCTTAGAACTTTATCAAGAACTTAGCAAATAATAACGATGAAAAATGGGAAATAAACAGTAAAAGAGCAATAATCTAGTGCTGAAATTAATAAACAACCGTAAATATATAGCTAAATCAATAGAAAATTTGGCAGAGTTACAACGATATTTTTATGAGTGGAATACGAAAATTGAGCTCCTTGCCTCTATTTATAGACAAGATAGAGACAGGAGAGTGAGACCTAACCCTAGGTGTCGAGCATCAACGGCTCGCCATGATTTTCGGAGCAGTTTCGAATTTTTGGGGGACAATTAGGGATACAACGGTCGAGCGCCGCTGGGCAACTAGGGTTT
The DNA here is from genome assembly GCA_026898455.1 of Plectranthus barbatus. Taxonomy (NCBI): domain Eukaryota; kingdom Viridiplantae; phylum Streptophyta; class Magnoliopsida; order Lamiales; family Lamiaceae; genus Plectranthus; species Plectranthus barbatus. The sequence goes on from JAPKLW010000228.1 coordinate 650,066, forward strand.
CCTTCTCTGGAGGTCTTCGCCACCGACTCCTTGGATGCTCGGTGTCGAGGAGCTGGTCTTGTCGGTGCCGAGGTCCAAACTTTGAAGGATTTTGTCATTCCGTTGGTCTTTGTGGGCGGGCGTCCTGGATTGGGCTGCTTATGCGAGCCTATTTATCCATTGGGCTTGGACCTCGTGGGCCTGGCCCCAACACTGTGCATTTTAGAAATAATGCAAGGGGCTAAGTACAAATTGTACTTAGTGAACACATGCCCGAAAACATACATATATAATATTGTCAGGCCTTTTTATAGTGTCGCACATGGGGTTTCAACTTTGAAATCCTCCCATGACACCAAATCATTTCATGCATTTCAGCGCGCTTTCAATATTTACACTATCTGCAAAATTATATGACTGGGAGGTGGCCGCCAACCACAGTCACAATGCTGGTCGATGTAGGGCGCTACCCCTTAACATGATAGCATCGCAGTGCACTAACCCGTGGCATTTTTTCATACCAACTGGGCACGATCATTAGAGACTCACAATACTCGTAGTCAACATGCACGTTCCCACGTGTAATGTTCTTCTCTGAGTGGGGTTCCCCCACAAAGAGGACAGATAGCAAACATAAAACAGTATGCAATGACAAAGCAGTTAAAACTAACGTTTTTAATTCATGCTTGATTTATTTGATAAGAAGACATCATTTTAATTTTATTTTGGCCCACAATATAGGGGTAAAGAAAAACCCAACTTAGTTGGTGTACTTGCAAGTGATTTCTCTAGCTGTCGATCCTTTCCTTGCCCTTTCTTATGATGTAAGGAATACGCGTCAATCCTCAAGGATAATAAATTATCTATAATCTAATAGATTATCTATAATCTAACACATCAAAATAGTTCTAGACTCTAAATCAATCTTGGACTTCTCACGTTGAGCCATTGGATAAGGATATGAAAGAATGATCAAACAATTTGGTTTAACGAACAAGATAGTCAAACGTTATCTCAATAGCTCATTATTCAATACTGAGCGTAAACTTGCAATGAAATTTCATGGTTCAACTCAATTGAACAAATACGAGACTTCGTCAAATAATGAAACATTACTTCGAAGATTATGATTGAAAGAATTTCATAATCAATTATGAATCATCGTGCATCGCTTGATAGTACGAGAATTCATCAAGTTTTTTCAAGAGAAGATCAATTCATGATTAATCGAATTGAACAATTGAAGTTGGTTTGAACTCAAAAGGTTTCAAAGAGGGTAAGAAAGAAAATAATATTTATTAATGTCGATTGATAAAAGAGATGTCGAATGATATCGAAGATAAGTCGAATTGATCGAAGAAAGAAGAAATTAAATTTTGGAAAAATGCACTCTGTGTTGATCGATACAGAGTGTATGTCGACCGACGTGGTCATGTCGACCGAAATAGAAGAATGCCGATCGATATACCTGCATCGACTGAGATGGATGTGTGTGATAAGCTCATAATTATACTCACTTATCTATATTTTCTCCATTGTTTCAAGTACATTTTGTTATGTTTTTACTTATTATTGTGCATGAGTCTATTTTGGAGGGTGTTATGCCTTTGATGGGTGATTTTTGCAGGTTTTAGGCCAAATTCATTGGAAACCCGTACCGAAAGCAGATGATGTTCAAAGGAACAATCACGAATTCTTCCACACGTGGAATCTGAGCTAATTAAGCACTGATATAGAAAGATCTTTGAATTAGCTTTCCAATGCAACTGGAATCGGGTCAATCGAAGTTCGGAAGCAATAGTTATGGCCAAAACCGTCGCATCAAAATAGAGGCCCAAGTTGCAGAAATGGCACAAATTCAGCACAAATTTTGGAATTGAAGGTTGTGTCGATCGACAGGAATCCTGTCGATTGACACGGAGGCCCGAAAAGGCTGTTTTGGGCCTGTTTTGGCAGTTTTTGCTATTTTTACCCAATACTCAAATTAGGTATTTTTCCCCCTCTATAAATATGAACTCTTAGGCACGAAAACTAGACTGTTTTTCCTTGGATTTTACATTGAACTTTGGAGTTTTAAAAAAGATTCAAGGTTCCTCTTTATTTGTAAGTCAATTAATTTAATATTTTCCTTTATTCTAGTCATGATTTGTGGCTAGAACCCTAAACAAGTTCTAGGGTTATGATTTCTATTCTGATGCATGTTTAATTGATATCAACTCATATAGCATGGTTTAATTCTCTGCACTTAATTTTATAATCTTGATTAAAAGAAGGACCGAGAGGTGAATTGAGATCTAGGTTTATAGTTAATAATTGATGGATCGAGAAATGAAAATTATTAACAGGAAGAGAGAATTAACTGTGTTTGTTTTCTGTCCAACCAAGAAGAAACCTACATAGGAATAATTAGATAATTATGAGATTGATTAATTTGGTGTTCTTGAGACCGAGAGGAGATGGTCACTAATTAATAATCTAGGATTTAATTGCCTGACCAAGGAATTTAATCCACAAAAATCTATGTTTTCCCCATTGCTATGTTGATTGATGTTTGCATGTTGATAATTAGATAATCTTCCCTAGGATCTGTGCTCCCTTTAATTTTTTTCAAAACTCTTTAATATTTCGCATTGTTCTCTTTAAATTCACAAACAAAATTCCTTTTCCAATTCCCTCAAACATTTATGTTCTAAAAACTATGACTAGTACTTTAGGTTTTTCAGTGCACAGTCCCTGTGGGATCGACCACCTACGAGTGTAAAAATTTATTTGGCTAACCGCTTTACTGCAGTTATCAGTGTGTCGACCAACTCAAGTGTTAGGTATTACTGTAGTAATCCCACCTTAATTTGATGTTTTGATGTGTCAAAACTATATACCAAAGTCTAGGCCTTAGAGTTATTACCTCATGTAATCCTTGTATAGGATGATCGAGTTGTAATAGTATAGGAAGAAGGAAATCATCAAAACTGTGGAAAGTTTTGAAGAAGACGCCATTCAGATGAAATAACTGTCGAACATACACGATGAAGACAAGCAGAGCAGAGCAAGGTCACAAAAACTGCGCAGACAGGTTGTCCAGTCAAGGCTTAGATACTTAAGAAAACAGTGGACATAGTCTTCACATAGAAACTGTTGAGAGGCGCTCATAGTTTCAGACCAAGACAGTTTTGCGTCAAGGAATGCTTACATAGAAAGATGTCAAACAAGTCGCAGGAGAACTTCAAAGAAGTCAATGATAAAAGACAGACAGATACTCAGCTGCGACTGGCGTACAATATTGTTCGACATCTGACACAACGAGTACAAACTGCTCAGAAAAGAAGGATGCTGTAGCAAAAAAAGCAGAAAGGCAAGCGACTTTTTGCAGAGAAGAATGGACTACGATTGGACATTCTTCTCAATGTCTCTACCGACTATTTTCATGGTTCCCACCTATAAATAATAGGAAATACAGAGACAGAAAAACCTTTGCACCTCTGAAACCCTTCGCGTATTTGAATCACCGACACACTTATACTTGCCTCTCTAGAGAAGTTAAAGCTCAAGCATTAAACGCCCTCAAGAGAGAAGGCATGAATATCGTGGTTCATTTATTGAACACAAATCATTCATTACTCAGAGAATCTTTGGAGATTCACCGTTGACCTCGAGTACACGAGGAATAAGTCTGCTGACTTAATCTACCTCATTGGTGTTCTTACTCTTCAAGTAAGAACACAGGAGCCTGCTCTTTCAAAGGAAGAGTAGGTTATTACGGGAAACTGTGAAACTGTGTACGTTCTAGGAAGAACTCAACCATCCAATCTACCTAACAAGGAAAAGGGAGGTTTGTCCTCAGTCCAACTTCGAGCCGGTGCACAGAGAAGACACAGATCCTTCGATGGACTGAAGAAGGAGTGAAGTACAATACCCTGGGCGAGTGATCCTGTGTGCTGTGGACGGAGGTTTCTACAACAGCTGGCTATAGATCGTGAGGACTGTAACTTCATAACTCAGTGAATTACTGGATCAGACATCCGAAGAGTGGACGTAGGACTTAAGGCTCCGAACCACTATAAATATCATGTGTCGTTTACAGTTTCATTTACTTTACGCACTTTACAGTTTTCAATCATATCTTGAAACCTTCAACACTTATCCTGTAAGTGTTGAAGTGTATAAATTGTTAACTGCCCATGCCTGTAAAACTGTTAATCTAATCTGCTGGCTAACATAAATTGTGTTTCTAAAAACTGCTAAGTAAAAACTGTGTTGATCGTAAACTGAACTACGTAAGTTAGAGTGTATTTATCTGATTTAATATTTCCGCTACACATTATACATTCTCTGATCTGGGACCAACAAATGGTATCAGCGCAGGTCTGTCTTTCTAGACTGTCCTATTTTAAGTAGCTTAAGACCGGATCCGTACTTCCTTACACTCTAACTATTTGTTTAAGTGTGATTAGCGAGCAGATTATCTTCAGATAATAATGACCTATCCAAGATTTCCCAAATACAACCCAAAGATTTGAAGTATGGAACAAGAGGTGTCTCTTTCAGCTGAGAGCGCAACATCCAGAGATGGATGAGGTTCTAAAGAATGGACCTCTGAAGATCCAAATTCCAAAAGTCACCCTCGCCGTAGGAGATGCTCCAGGCGGCATTGAAATGATAGAAAAACCTTTGGAGGGCTGGACACATGAGGACAAGAAACGCCACCAGGTTGATCACATTGCGCAGGAAATGATTATATAATCCCTCCCAGATTCTCTTATGGACACAACTGTGGAGTACAACACGGCCAAGGCACTTTGGGATTGGATCAACGACCTCACAAAGGAAATAGAGGCGATGAAGCGCAACAAGAAGCAGGTTGTCATGGAAAAATATGAATCTTTCCACATGCTACCTTGTGAGACAATCAAGTCAATGGAAGCAAAGTTCAACACCATTGTCAGTGAGATGAAAAGTCTTGGAAGAGAAGAGAGTGGCCGATATGAATGCCAAAATTTTGTCGAGATTACCGAAGGAGGATTGATTTGTTAAAAACACCAGTTTGAAGACCATGGATCTCTCCAAAATGACCACCAAAGAACTGTTCACCGAACTTCAAGCCTATGAATGGGACATCCAGATGGTGAACAAGAATGATGCTGTTCAAACTCCAAATTCAATAGCTGATGGTGATGCAGCATTATTAGTTAAGAGAGACTTCCAAAGGCGTTCAAAAAGGCTAGTTTACTTCGAGAAAACTGTCTATTAATCACCAGCGAAGGACGCCTCCAACATAGTTCAGAAAAAGGAAACTGAACTGCCAGTTGCCAAACTGGAAGAACAGTTGAAGAACCTAACCATGCTTCTTGAGAAGGCAAAAGGAAAGGAAAAGGAAGCACAGTCCAGTGAGCAAAGGTTCGCCAAGAGAGAGCCATGCACATGGTACGAGTGCAACTCATCAGACCACTTGAAGTATGAATGTCCTCAAGTCTCTCAGGATGAGAGAGACAGATTGAAGAAGATGTTCGAAAGGAGAGAATCCAAAGCTGGGGCCCAAGTGATGCTCACAAGAACTGAAGTGCTAGACGTACCAGACCATGACGATGGTTACTACACATCTGAAGATGAAAAACATGAGGAATCGTTTCTTGCTTTCATGGTAGCCATTGATGGAGATGTTACCGATGAAGAAGAAAGCGCTTCAAACACAAAATCCTGGTAACAACTTATTTGCACTCATCTAGTGTATCTTTATGCTTTGATATAAATTCTGAAACATGTCACTCAAGCTCAAAGGACATTTCACTTGAGAAAATTATTAAAGAATTTGAAAATTTTCATGAAACTAAGGATACACTAATTAGTGAAAATCAGAAATTTCAACTTTGACCAATGAAGTCGAAAGAACGAGGTCACTTAGTGAGGAACTAAATTATTTAAGAGAAGAACATGTTAAACTGTTCAAAGATTTTGAAAATGTGTCAAAAGAAAGTGGTTTTTTAAGGAAACTTGAACTTGCTGAGGGTAATTGTTCTTTTAAAAGAAGCTCAAGAACATTGAATGAGATTTGGAGTGTTTAAAGACCGCTATCAGATAAATCCGAACATGGATTTTTGGAATACCATAATGAAAAATAAGTCTTGAGCAATCATAATCCCACTTCAAGAACTGAGGAAAGTCATTTAGGCTTTGTCAAAGCGAAACTCAGTTCAAGTTATTTGTTGGAAAATGGTAAGGTAAACTCCAAGAAGACAATTAGCAAAAATGTCAAGACCAAATTCTGGTAAAAAATTGACACAAAACTTGCATCTCAACTGAATGCTAACACAGTTGGAAAACTGTATAAGCAAACTATCGAGAGAAAAAGTGACCTTCCCTCAAAATTGGATAAGCAAAATGTTCCTTATGCAAGTAATCTAGTTTTACCAACAAAAATGACTAAGCGATACGCAAATGTTGCAAGGAAGTTGGTTCGACAATAGGAAATTAATCCGATAAGTTATGATAAAATTCTTATTCATCATACTTACTATCCGAATAGGGGGAACACTTATTCGAAGCCAGAGTCTAGACAGTTCTATACTCAAAAGACTGTGATGGCTACACACCCTAGAATAGTTTCTCGAGAATCTTTTCTGAACAGTCGCTTCAGAAAGAGTTCACACACCACACCCTTAAATAACATGCACTCACATAGCACGGACCTTTTTAGATGGAAGGCTAATAAAAAAAGGGTAATTTAGTTTCACAAATTGTAAGAGTGAAACAAGTGTGGATACCAAAAGGTTGGATCCACATGACTAACCTTGTAGGACCCAAAAGGATATGGGGACCTAAATAAACTTTTTGTGTTGTAGGGTACGAGTCCGCTAAAGAAGGAAAAAACCTTGATATTAGACAGCAAATGCTCGACTCACAAGACAGGAGAAATGGAATTGATCAAGATTCTCGAAATGTACGAAGGAGTTACAGTCAGCTTCGGAAACAAGGCAATGGGACAAGTGATTGGAAAATGATGCGTGAAATATAAAGAATTACCGTTTAGAACGTATCCTTGGTCACTAATCTGAAGCATTAGCTTCTTAGCATAAAACAATTGAGTGAGAGTGACTATGTTGCTAGCTTTGAAGAGTCTGAATGTCACATAATTGACAAAGTGACTCAAAACATCATAATTAGAGGAATCTGAAGAGGAGGCCTCTATATTGTAGATTGGTCTAGTGGAGAAAAGGGGATGCGCCTCATAGCACTCAGCTCTTCAGAAGCAGTAAACTTGTTGTGGCACAAGAGATTAAGCCACTTGAACTTCAACTCAATCCGACATTTGGCGAAGCATAATCTAGTTAAAGGACTGCCACAAAAGAAGTTCCAGAAAGAAGGAGTATGTAGAGCATGTCAATTTGGAAAACAGACAAAATCCTCCTTCACGATCAGACTTCAATCGAGCTTCAAATTCCAAGCTTGAGGCACTTATCAAAGCCGATAGAATGTCTTCTTTAACTTCAACACCGTGTGCTCTTTCCTTGTGACCTTGAACCCCACCGGTTGAGTCACGTACACCTCTTTCATCGAGCTCCCCATCCAAAATGGCTGACTTGACATTGAGATGGTGTACTTGACATCTTAAATTAACCGCCAGGACAAGGATGACTTGAATTATGTTCGTTCGCGCAACTGGTGCAAAGACTTCATCAAAGTCAATGCCTTATTGTTGCACATAGCCCTTCTCCAACAAGCGAGCCTTCTGCTTGATTACTTCTCCACCTAAGTTGTTTTTCAACTTGAATAGTCATTTCAGTCCAATTTCCTTCAGTCCGACAGGTAATGGTACGAGCAATCAAGTCTCATTCTTCTCAATGGATTTGATTTCTTTTGCATTATGGATGTCTGGTTGACTCGTTGTAGCAAGATGGCTCCTCCTCCACTACTAACAATGCGTCCTTGAAGTTCTTATTGAGATCGACTGGAGGAGCTTATGCCATAATTTCACTCAAATTTTTTAATCAAATTGGCACATCATCACTCTCAAAGTATCCTTCTGACCACGGTGATAGTAGTTTTTGATACCTCTCACTTTCTTGTTCATTTGACTTGATCTGATCTACTCGTACAGGGCTATTTCGGTATGGAGTTGACAAAGTGATCTCTTCTTCTGTGGTTAACCTTCTCGGAATCACTTCTCTTTTGAACTAGGTAGTTCGAACTCCTCTTTGTTCATTCGTAACCTCCTAAAATACTTCGAGGCATTGGTCATTGTCTGTGTTTCGCCAATCTCAAGCTTTACTTTCTTCGAAGATTTCATCTGGACTCACATGAATTTTTGGAGATGTGGTTCAGACAGCGACTTTCTTCCTTATTCGATGCCCAAGTTCACGAACAATTGACTTCGATTGTCGAGCTTCTTAGGTTGGGGATTGGTCACCTTAGCAGCACAAAACAACCAAACGCACGAAGGTGTGTTAGGTGTGGCTTTTATCTAGTCCACATCTCGAATGATGTCTTTTATATGTTCATATTTGTACTCACTTATCCATATTTTTCTCCATTGTTTTAGACATATTAGTTTATGTTTTTTGTCATATCTATGCACGAGTTTATTATCTAGGATGTTATGCTCTTGATGGAGAGCTTTGCAAGTATTTAGAGCTAAAAAGAGGTCAAATGATGAAAAGAGCCGAGTTACATAGAGTTGCCGCTTCGATTGACACACATGAAGTGGACCTAGTTAGAAGACGAGCCAAGATCCCAAAGCATTACCTCTGTGTCGATCGATGTGGTGCATGTTGATCAACATAGAGGTCGAATGTCGATCGAGGGCAAGACAAATGAAGAGCTCGATACGCATGGAGGCATGTCGATCGACACAGAAGAAAGGGAGGTACATCGACATGAGTGTTCTGCCCGGATGTCAAAGTTGCATGTGTATCGGTCGACACACACTGTGTTGATCAACACAAAATCTCGAGAAGAAAAAAATATCTATTTTGGTTATTTTTGTTATTTTAGCCCAATACCTAGATTAGATATTTTGGCTCCTCTATAAATACTCTACTCAATTGTGCACGAAATTTTAGCTTCCATATCTTTTGTTTTACACTTAGAATATTTCAACATTGGAGTTTTACAAGACTTTGAAGGTTCCTATTCAATTCTTGAGGTAATTTAATAATATGTTTACTTTTGTTCAAGTCATGATTTGTGGTTAGAAACCATAGCAGATTCTAGGGCTTGTGATATTCTTGTCTGATGCATGTTTGAATGAAATCAACTCAAAAGTATGGTTTAATTTCCAAAACTTAATTAATCGAATCTTGATTTAAATAAGGATCGAGAGATGAATTTGGATCTAGGATTATATTCATTAATCGAAAGACCGAGAGGAGAAGATTAATAATAGGAAGAGGAAATTGAATATACTTGTTTTATGTCTCAAAAGGTAGAATCATGTGTATGAACTAATTAGATAACTACTGAGATTGGTTTAATTTGTGTTCTAGAGACCGAGAGTAGATAGTCACAATTTAGCAATCTAGTGTTTTGTTGCATGACCAACAAATTCAATCCACATGAATCTTAATTTATCCCCGTTGTTGAGTTGATGATCTTGCATGCTGAAGTTTAGAATATTTACCCTAGGATATGTATTATTAATTATTGTCTTTCAAAACCCTTTAATTTTATGCACTCGTAATCTTTCAATTTCAAAACTAAATGCATTTTCTAAATTCCTCAAACTTCTATATTCTAGGAACTATAGTTGGTAATCTGATATTTTGTTGCACAGTCACTGTGGGATCGACCGCCTTAGGGTGTAAAAAATTATTTGCTCGTTGTTTCAATAGCTATCAAATTGGCGCCGTTGCCGGGGACTGTTAGATTTATCTAGATATTAGTTTGTTTCTAGATCTGATGGATTGTGGCTGTATTTTATTTAAATTTTGGTTTTATTTTCATTTTTAAGTTCTTGTGTTTTATTTTCGTGTTTTAGGGTTCGCGTGAGTGTGATTGTTTGTGCTCTATATTGGTCGACAACGCTCCTGTCCATCGATACAGTTGTTGCATCCGTATTGATCGACATCACCTCTGTCGATCGACACAGAAGCTAATTTCTATTTTTTTGTTTCTTTTCTCAGGTGCATGAACACGAGGGCTCGAGGAAAACTACTCGAAGTCTTTGATCCAAAAATTGAGGCCACTATCCAAAGGAGGAAAAACAAGGGAACACAAAGTTCAATTATCCACATGGAGTCTCCAAACCATCAACATGATGAGGATGATCCCAACATGCCACCATTAGAGGAAGTGGATACTCAACTTACCCAAAGAAATGCCTTGCTTCTAGTTTAAGAAGTCAACCACACGAATGATATCATTACGCAACTGATGGCAGAACGAGAAGCAGACAGACTCGAGGCTCAAAGGAGAGAAAGGGACAGAGAAAGAGAAATGCGCCGCGAGAAGGACTCTGATGATAAGGACTTGAATTCTAATGGATTTATATACTGAAAGCATTATGATTGGTATATTATGTACAAGGTCGATTGGTTAATATACTGGGAATCTTAAATGTTGAATGTTCATCTCCTGTCTGAATTAACAAACATGTGTCGCAAACACAATTATCCTCTTATCTCGTCGATAGGGAGATCATACGGTGTGTAGAAGATCACAGAAGATCGTATGGATCGTTTGACCTAGCGATATATAAATAGTTATCACAGCTGAAACAGTTCCAGGATAAACTGTCGGTGTAGGCTGCAGCATACGCAGTAATAAGCATCTTATCTTGGATGGCTTGGTATGCTGGTGTGGGGCACACATTGATAAGGACCTAAGTCGAGATCGATTCTTTTATCTGACATTAAAAGAATCTAGATCTCTATGGCTTGACGAGATCCTAAGCCTAAATGAAGGTACAAAAGTATATGCAGATTGTGTATTACTTTGAGTTGTAGTGAAAGGCTCTAGTTGAGCTTGTATATCTGTATCTTGGGTAATAG
>JAPKLW010000228.1:666023-721802 GCA_026898455.1 Plectranthus barbatus
GAGACAACCTTATTATAGGGATCGGGTGTGTTCTAATAGATCCTTATGTGGGAGGGTTGGTTTTGGTGGTAAGCTAGCTTAGATGTTACCCAGAGTATAACTCATTTGTGATGTCCCTGCTCAGTAGGATAATATGGTCTTAAGGTAGTCTCCAATTATTATTCCATTTGTCTAAGGAATCCAGGCATAGATTGGAATTAAAGGACTGGAATTGAAAGATGCAGTCTGGTTAAGTGTTTTGTTGTAAACGTCCACATGTGTGGCTTGCAATAGTAATACTTAGGCAAATTGGAGGAAACATTAATATTGCTTTATCATAAGGTTTCAATATTTAATTGTTTCAATGTTCTGCGACTATGTTTTAATTGGTGTTTTAATTTATTGTTTTCAGACATGTCTTTACCGAATGTAATCAATATCTTAGCACAAAACCAATTAACCGGTCCCAATTTCTAATAATGGAAACGCAACTTGGATTACATCCTTGTCGCAGAGGAGCACAAGTTTGTCCTTGATAAGCCTCGTCCGGCTTAACTCACTAATGCATCGACTGATGAGGAAAGGAGCTACTATAACAAGTGGCTCAAGTCAAACAATATAGTGAAATGTTATATGATGACTACTATGTCCAAGGTGCTTGCACAGCAACATCATTCATATGATAATGCTAGTAACATAATGGACAGCCTCACAGCGACCTATGGTCAGTCAGACCGAGCAGTCAGATTCAATCTCATGAGGGAAATCGTGGGAAAGAAAATGGCAGAAGGTAGCTCGGTCAGAGAGCACGTGGTCGGCATGACTCACCTTATGGATGAGCTCACACTGCACGGAGGTGGTATCGATGCAGAAGCGCAGGTCGATATCATTCTCAACTCTCTGCCAAAGTCCTATGAGAACTTTAGACTGAATGTTGTCATGAACAAGAAAGAGTACACTCTTAACGAGCTACTCAATGACTTGATGGCAGCGGAATCAGTCATGCAGCCAGAAAAAGTTGCTATGGCTACTTCTAGCAATCGTCCTGTTGCGCTGGTTGGCAAGAGGCGCAAAGGAATGCTTAAGAAGAAAGCTAAAGGTACAACTTCTGGTAGAAAGTCAAGAAGGACACCGTGCGTGCCTGCTAAAAGAGACAAGTGTTTCAGGTGTGGCAAGGCTGGTCACTGGAAGAAAGATTGTCAAGTCAGGAAGACTGGACAAGGTGCGTCATGTGCATTTATAACGGAAATATGTTTAGCATCGGTTTCTACCCATTCTTGGGTAGTGGATACTAGAGCTACTGACCATGTTTGTTATACTTTGCAGGGGTTCAGGCCGACAAGGCAGCTGAAGCATGACGAGATTACCATCTCAATGGGCAGTGGAGAGCGAGTCTCATCAGTAGCCATTGGAGATTTTACTTTATGCTTTGAAAATAATGTTCTGATTTTGAGAGATGTTTTATATGTGCCAGTTTTTTGGCGGAACTTAATTTCAGTTTCCAAGTTATTTTGTGATGGATATTCAGTTATTTTTGATAGTGGAGTTTCTATCATTGGTAATAACGGTGTTATTTGTCATGGCAAACTGATTGACTCTCTCTATATCATTGATTGTATGCATAAATCTTCCGTAAATGTTGCAAACTCATCCAATAATAATAATCATTTAAAGAGAAAGTTTTCTTTCGATGAGGATCAAACATATCTCTGGCACTTGAGACTAGGTCACATCAATCTAAAGAGGATTAAAAGATTAGCATGCGATGGGCTCTTGGATTCTTTCCAAGTGGTACCGCATCAAATCTGTGAGTCCTGTATAGAAGGAAAGATGACGACCAGGCCTTTTAAGGCAAATCAGTCTCGAGCAGAGAATGTGTTGGAATTGATCCACTCTGACTTATGTGGACCAATGTCTACGCAAGCTCGTGGAGGTTATGAGTATTTCGCCACATTCATTGACGATTACTCAAGATTCGGATATGTCTATTTTCTTCGCCATAAGTCTGAATGCTTTGAGAAATTCAAAAAGTTTAGGACTGAGGTAGAAAATAAGCTAGGTAAGACTATCAAGACACTATGATCGGATCGTGGTGGACAATACCTCAGTAACGAGTTCTTGCAATACTTGTCAGATAACGGGATTACATCCCAGTGGACTGCACCAGGAAGTCGAAGTGGTAGTAGTTTTTTAATTTATAAGATTATTAAGAATTAAACTTGAATAAAAACTAAGTTTTAATAAAAAAAATTTATATCATAAGATTTTAATTTATATTAAACATAAATTTTTCATAATTATGTAATTAAAATTATAATTTAACTAAACAATTTAAAATTTACGCATTATTTAATATTTTTAATGCCTAATTAACTTATTAAAAATTCAATAATCCTAATTAATTGTTTGTATTTATTTAAATACATGATTAAATTTTTAATTCAATATGAATTTCAGCTTAATTACGCATTTTGAATCTTATCACCTTCAAATAGTTTAATTTTAATATAGTAACATAATCTTCAATCATATTTTAAATGTAAATTTTTATTAATATTTATTACATCTATACAAATATTTATATAATTTAATAACTTAAATATATAAAGTCAATATTCAATTATTATTTAATTGCCACATCAAGAATTTTGTTTAATATGGGTAAATATCATAATAGTCTTAACCAAAAATGTAATAAGATCTTAATAGTATTAAGTTGATGGGGATCAAATTACTTAATAAAACATAATGTTGGATATAATTTCATATATTTGGAAGTATGTAATAGAATTTAATAAAATTTAAAAGTTATAGATATTACGTAACCAAAAGCAAACTAATGGCTAATAAAAATTATTACTAATGAACTAGTGGAGTTTATTAAATTTTGAAATTTTATTAAAACATAATAAAAAAAATATTATTATTGTCGAATTCAGTGATAATATATTAAATTATCACTATTTATAATTTATTGAGATAAATCTGGTTACCGTCACTATAAAATGGATTTAGAAACAAAATAAATTATTGTCAGTGACTTTAGTGACAGTAAATACTAACAACATATGAAATTGTCACAAATTGAAAACTATTGTGATGAAAAAATTAATTGTAGCTAAAATAGTATTTTTAGTTACAAAAAAATTATTGTCACTAATATTAGTGACAATAAATATTGACAACTTATGAAATTGTCAAAAATCATATTTTTTGTGACGAGAAGATTTATTGTTGCAGTAGATATATGTTTAGTAACAAAAATATTATTGTCACTAACTTTAATGACAATAAATATTCGCAGCTAATAAAATTGTCACAAATCATATTTATTGTGACAAAGAATTTATTGTTGTTATACATATATGTTTAGTCACAAAAATATTATTGTCACTAGCATTAGTGATAATAAATATCCGCAACTAATTAATTTGTTACAAATTGCATTTTTTGTGACTAAATACATAATTGTTACTAAAAATGTGTTTTTAGCCACAAAAATTTAAATGTCACGAACATTATTGTCACTACACATAGTTTTTTTGTAGTGATGTCACGAAAGAGTATTTCTTGCATATAGGAAATGACAATAATGATTAAGATAATACAAGCGAAATATATATATTGTTGTGAAACGATGACAATTTGGCATACAAATTAAAGACAAGAAAATAAAGAACACAAGATTTACGTGGTTCGGCAATGTGCCTACGTCCACGGCGGAGCAGTCGAATTTTATTGATTCATCCTCTCGCTCCGCTCGCTCCGCTCCGCTCACAGCAGGCATCTGCCTGCCTCCTTCCTTTGTCAATATATGAGCCATATTAACACACACACACACACACATATATATATATATATATATATATATATATATATATATATATATAGTAGCATCATACCTTCATCACAACAACTTTCTAATTAGAATACTAAAATAAGATCCTAAGTTACGATCAGAGTACTACAACACACACACAAATCTTGGATACTAATACAATGCATCATCGTTAGCTTAATACAATCATTAGAAATCATCAATTATCAAAGGGAGGGCTCATCGCACTGTCTCCCTCCTCACTGCTCTCGCTATTAGTCCCCCCATTCATCCCTTGGCGGTCCCTCCGGCCCTCAGCTACCGTATCAGGGATGTGAATGCAGACACGCGAAATACGGGTAGTCGCACTCGGGCGTTACCGTGTACAACAATCCCTCCTAGATTGTACACTTTCAGCAGGATGTGCTGGTATCGGAATCCCTGGAGTAGGCATGAAGGTAATAGATGGAGCTTGTGTCTGGGGTATCGGTAGTAGTACGGATGGCCCGACCTCGTGATCATACATGCCAAAGTAAGGTCCTATCGCTGGTGGAAAGATAAGTGGTTCCGGCGTTAGGTTCCACACTCTGTAATTCCAGTCCTGAAACTCAGGTACAAATATGTATGGCCCCGGGGTAGGAAAACCAAAAGCGGTCACGGGCGATGTTGTAGAGCGGCAATAAAGCCTAGAAAATTAGCTATCAGTCGACATATCGTGAACTCTTGGTATGTGTAGAGCAAGGATTGCTCTCTAGCCCAGCCACGCCACTCTGTTGGCAGTAGCGCGAGGAGCCGAGTCATCCCCTCATAGTGTGACACTCCATGTAGATTAGCCTGCTCCAATGTTCGACGGTAATGTGCTAAAAATTCGCTCAAATCATGTTCTGGACGTCGTACATATGATCGGAGCGCATAAACAAATATCTCTTGAGATGGGTCCATCAGAAATAATGTATCGTAGTAATCATAATGGTGATTGGGTAAATAAATCGATTAAGGAAGATGATACGGTGATAAATTGTAAAGGATCTTATTATGGTTATCCTTCAAGGATTATGTCTGTATCTTCTGAAGTTCTATTATTATTCCCATGGTTCAAGAGATTTCCATTTTCTCTTTCTTTATGTGAAACCTGGTTGCAGATTTTTTTATTTTTTATTTTTATTTTTCGTAAATGGTTGAATCTTTCATAATCCTTGGGAAATTCTGATGTGTACTTCACAATTTCTTGATAAAGACATTAGTGTCTTGAATTATCTTAATCCACAATATGAGTCTCGAAACTTCGAAGCTGTTAACTGAATGTTGTGGTGCCTTCAACCTTACTCATTTGTGTTTCCCTGATATATATTCTTTTTGTTTCAGGAGGAGAGAGTATTACTTGTGTACTCATCTCGGACTTCGTTAGTTTCTACTTGTTGACTAAATTTTAACACACTTCTTATAATGATTTGCTATAATTTGTCTGGTACTTTACTCTGTTGCAGTCTATTTGATACATTTGTGGTGAGTTTGTTCGTTCATCAAATTCTATTTTGATTGAATAAACGACTTGTGTTTGCAAGTAATTGAGATTTCTACTACGGGTTTCCCGCTTAGTTTATGGGTTCTCCCATCTAATTCATGGATTTTCCGTTCTATTTAATTTAGCAGCATTAGATGCTTTTATAATTTAATATCATTTGCTATTTTTTTTTTAGATGAAATTCATGGGTTGAAGCAGCAGAAAGGAGTTCTATATTTGACAAAATCATTCAATGGGATATTCAAGCAAAACTTATCCAAATGTTCAGGAGTTACATTTGAAACAAAAGGGTTGAGTCCTAGAAGTTCGGTAAGCCAAATCTGATCAACTCCTTTAATTTAATAGCTTATAAGTCTAATTTGATTATACTATAATCAACCCCTTTATAAACCCAAATATCAAGAATGATGTATTTAGAAATTCATGGCAGAAACTCCCAACATGTTCTTCAAGAATTAAAATTATTATGTATGTGTATTTCATAGCATTTCTTAAATTTTCAAGACAGTGATAAAATCTTAAAAGTTCTCATGCTTCAAAATATTTACTGAAGGTGTGCTAATTATAGTCCAATCATATAGTTTCATTAACCAACACATAGCATATTTTATGAATATGTACATAAGCATGGAATCATATCATGTATGTATTTCATGATTCATTTCTATAGCAAAACACAATAATGCATTTTATATTCCATAATTTCTTATAAGAGTTATGCCAGTTATATTTAAGCATTCGATTTAATTTATTAGAACTTAACATGCTTCAGATATCATCGCATCAGAATTCTTTCCCAAGCAATTTATATCCCAGTAATTCAAACATATCAAAACTTTTCCATACTTGTTTAAAACATTTCTCATGCTCTTCCTTTTTTTAAAAAATTTTCTTAAGAAAAAGGATTACCTGATTGGTTGAGCACAATGGAGCAGGGTGTGAAGCAGGAATTCCTTGATTGTTGTTTTAGGTTGAAAGATTAATTATAGACCACCGAACAAGAGAGGTTTGGTTATCAAAGCGAATAACCGCGCTCTGATACCACTCTGTCACGCCCCAAATTTTCCCGACAACTTGAGGTGCAACGGCGGATAATTGCTTATAACAAATCATTACAATTATCACAAAATAACAATATAAAATAAACATCCATCGGATCAATAATGAATTATTTAATAAAGAGCTGAAATTTTAAATATATGTATTTTTTTTTAACCATCTGTTAAAATTCAACAAAAATATTGTACAAACCAACAGTTCGGGAAATATTAAACAAATCGGAGGTTCAAGCAACGGAATATTAAACGTAGTTGGACATGTATATGAGGATACACATCCTTGGGCAATTTATATATTTAACATTTATTTTTATTTGTGTGATTTAGGTAATTTATCACTTATTTTATTTTCCTGCCTCCACCTTCCCTGCTCCTCCATTGTAACCCAACCTGCACATTTTAGAAATAATGCACAGGGCTGAGTACGAGGTACCCAGTGAACACATGCCAAATCATACAAATATAAGAATATCATGCCATTCATGCAGGTATTTCATAGAAATTTTATTTGAAAACATGACCATGTATACCAAATTTCTTCATGATGCTATGCATAGCTTTTCTTTTCTTAGTATTTACTATCTGTTTCAAATCAAGTGACGAGAAGGCAGGCCTACCTCCGGGTCACGATGTACAACATCTCATGAGATGTACTCATCCATGTGTCATCACTAGTGCACTCAATCTCGGTTAAACCATCGAGATTCGATCGTAATCTTCTCTAACTTTAATTAGCTTAGAGAAATATTCATGCCTTGGTGCAATAATATACATTCGCAGGCTTCACCTCTCCGACCTATGTAAATGGTTCGGAGGTAACAGATAGAAACACATAAAACATTTTTTGCATGATTATTCATTTAAAAACAAAACATTCCTTTATGCATTATTCAGAAAATAATAAAACTCATTTATTTGATATAATTTAGAAAGCCCAACTTTGCGGCTTAAGAGTACGAGAGTATGGTTTAAATTGGTTCACTTAGTCGCAAAGTTCGTTTCTCTTTCACCTAAGTAAAAAGTAAATAATATTCAAGAGAGTTTCAGAGAAATCCTATACACTTTTAATTATTTTCAATATACAACTTATTCATACCATTTTTTTTAGGGTTATTCTACTTGTCCAGAGAATATAATTTACAAATTCGTCACTTCAATGGCTAAAGTATCCTTGAAACCTATTTTTATTTTTTTGGTTGTATGTACAATTATTCAATATTAGTACACTTGTTTTAAGAGATTACCTATAAATCCAAAGGACAAAGATAAAAATGTCATTATAGGAATTTAAGGATTTATGTTTGCACTAAACACTTCAAAGTGATCACTTAATTACCATTGGCCTCTGTAGTATTTTTATTTATTAAAATTTATTTATTTATTTTCATTTTATTTTACTTATTTTTATTATTATTATTATTATTTTTTTGACAGAACTTACCTAAGTTCTTTTTCCAGAGTGATTTCTTAAATCAGGATTTTCATTATTATATTTTTCTGTTATTATTCAGGAGCTGGAAAATGCTGTAACTGAATTATATATTAGTGTGTCTTGACAATATAATATGCTCCCGTATAAATTTGTTGCGGTGAATTTCAACGGAAAAGTAGGTGATCAATTACGTAGAGTAAATGGTGGCAGGAGTGATTTTTTTCAAATAGTTGTCTGAAAGAAAATCCAAATTCGCAATGGTTGTCCGTAGTATATGGTTTCAAAGATTTATCCGGATTCAAGTTAGAGTTATTACCGGCGGATGATGGTTGAAGTTTTTCACACAAGTTTTCCCGTCGAGTCTTTCCGGCTATTACTCTTGCACAGTCAGGTATGGTGGTCAAGAAAGTGTTCCTATCAGCAAGATTTTTTCAGGAGTTCACGGTTTAAGATTGTTGTAATTCACAACAAAGATTTTACTGCAGCTAGACAAGATAACATTACCAGGCGATGGTGGTGGAAACTCTCAAATAAGTTTTCTCAAGGACATTTTTTTTTTCCGGCGAGTGTTCGGCGTGGTTCGTGTCTAATATGTCGTGATTTGTTACTAAGAGTGAAAGTAAACCATTAGAGATGAGTTTAAGATTCTACCAGACTCTAAAAGAAATCTCGTTACCGACGGCATAAATGATGACTGGGGTGGTTTTAGGCAAGTTTTATGGTGACTCCGGCGTCTGTTTCCGGAAACTCCATACGCTGGTTGGTACTCTCCACTTCCCTCTACACTTTTTTGTCGAATATAGACTCCATGGATGATGGGTTGAAGAGTTATGTGTGTCGGAACAGAGTGCAGCAGATTGAGAATTTGGGAGAACACTTTCAGAATTCTTTCTCTCTCTATTTTATTTCTTCTATCAGTTTTTCTTACTTCGTCTACACATTGGTGGATGCATATATATTCTGAGTCCCTTCTCTCCCCCATGTATTTCTTCATTTAATGGGTAGCGTGAACGTATTGACTTGCCCCCTAGTACTCCCTCACCAAAATCCTATGAAATCGTAGGCCATATCTTGGAATATATATATATATATATATATAAATATATTGAAGATGGTAAATTAGAAATAATATTTGCATGTGCTAAACCATGCAACTTGTGTTTATAGCTGCCACCTTCCATCTACTTCTTCTCCTCTCTTTTACGCAAGTACCTACTCTACTTCTATATGCCATTAAAACCTAAGGAAGAATGTTTCCCCCCTTTCCAGCACTTCATTCATGAGATGTAGGTTCCAAATCTTGAGAAATATTTGGATTTAGAAAAAACAATAAAATAAAATATGGCAACATCTTCTACTAAAAGTTTGGTGACAAATTATGTAGGTCAATATATATATCATTTAATTTCCTTCAACTTGTTTATTAATTTGTTCACCTCACACAAGTCGTCGTCTCCTATATGATATATATTACACCCACTTGTTCTTCCTTCCTTTGCTAAAATCAATTCCCTATATCAACTCTATATATCTTCATTTAATACCTAAGGATTTTGTTCCTTCTACCTGACTTCAATCTACGTGAAGGAAGACTCTTACAATCAAATAAAATTCTTGCCTTAAATGCTCAGGAGAAATGTTGGAAATTTCTCCTACCAAGTCCAGAGAAGAGTTCAAATCGACTTACGGTTGTTATTATATTATTTAATTGGTTTGAGTAATGGTAACATCCGAATTACAAATTTAACGGTTCCGGAATAATACTTTTCAAAAATTTAAATTTATAAATTTTGAATTCCATAAATCTTGCTCAGATAAATATATTCCAATGTAAATTTACCTTTTGATTTTCATTTTACTTGGAATAATTATGAATATAAGTTAAATTCTTATTTCATTCATTTATTTATTACATAATTTGTGAGGGATATTACAGATATTCTTCATATACATCGAAATTAGTGATTCATATAAAATTTCATTTACAATTTTATAAATTTTTTATATGTTTTATGCTTAAAATAGATTATTTTTTTTGTTATACATATTACTTTTTGATAAATTATATTATTCAATTATTGATCTAAGGACTCAATACCTTCCTTATCAATGTAAACTTTATTTATAACATTTCATTGTCGACAAAAACTCTTACGAAACTCCTGACTATTCTTGGTTTGTAAGAAATTCTTACAAATAACATATTTTGTTATTGAAACAATACTATGTTGTATGTTACCTATTAGTATGTATTTAATGAATTTGGATGATGTATTTCAAATATATTGAGTATTTACTCAATTTAAATTTCGTATATACTTAATTTAAATGATAAATTAACTTATATAATTTAATAATACATTTTATTGTCTTATAAAATCTGAGAGACAATCTCTTAACATCATTATTGTCATTTCCCCACTCAAGCGAAGACACACACATTTATTATAGAAAAGTGGCAATATAAATAATGTAAGCTAGTAAAGATATGATGGGACTGTGGGGTCCATGAAAATGGCCAGACGATGTTTTGGGTGTGTGGCTAACCCATACTCTTCTTCAATGGATACATCTTCAGGCCTCATGCCATCAACCAATCTCAAATCAAATCCATGCAACAGATTTGCCAAAGTTGTCCGAACAACCTTTAGTGCGAGCTTGTAGCCGGGGCATCTCCTTCTGCCAGATCCAAAAGGTAGCAATGAAAAATTCTTTCCTACAACGTCATCAATTCCCCTGCCAACAAACCTCTCCGGCATGAAGTCCTCTGGCGAGTCCCACACTCCTGCATCCCTACCTAAGCTCCATGTGTTGATGAGGATTGTTGTTCCCTTCGCTATGTCGTAACCTGCAACATTGCAATCATGGATTGCATAATGAGGGGCTAAGAATGTAATTAGTGGATGGAGCCGAAATGTTTCCATGACAATGGCATCTAGGTAGGGCAACTGAGATAAGTCGCCTTCTTCTATCCATCTGTTTCTTCCGATCACCCTATGTAGCTCGGCTTTCGCCTTTTCAGCTATGCGCGGATGCCTTAGGATTTCGTGTATAGCCCATTCGATTGTTGCAGCTGATGTATCCGTCGCACCAAGGAGTAGGTTCTACAAAGATCATAGGTAAACCAATGTTACAAAATTCACTAGGCCTATAGCCTTAATGATACATAGGCAGCCAAGTCAATAATTCTTATTTATTTACATTTCTAATTCTAATAGTGTACTAATTTAAAATTAAATCATATGTATATGTTGGTCTTAAAATAATATAATAGTTGTAATTTTTATTCTAATTTAACATGTATTTGTGCATTTTGCTTAGTTGTGCATAAGTTTTTCCAAAACAAAATAAAATATATGACCTAATTCGATATTGGTTTTGTATGCCATTGAGAATATTACACAACAAGGACAATAAACTAACAGTGGAAGTCATTCTCATTTAATAAATTAGTAATTATATATTCGTGATTTTTCTCAAAAAAAATAAAAATTATATATTCGTGATTATGTTCAAAGAGTGCATTTGTGAATAATAAATTATTTCACATTGAAATGAATAAAACACAAATGAAAATAATTATAAAAAAGGTATTGTCCCCATTGGAGGCATAAGTGGTGAAATGGTGTTTTCTGTAATCAAAAGATCTATGCCTAATCAAAATATCTGAGTTTAGTATGAATATTTTAAAATTAATGCACATTCATTTTTTTAAAAAATAAATTACAAAAGAGGAGAGATTGTGATATATAATAAAACATGAAGTTGCTGACTAGGTGGTGTTAATTAAATAATAAAAACATGATGCTATTTCTAGCATAAACAGAAAAAAAAAATAATAAAGAAAATAACATATAGTTTTCTAAATAATAAAAAAAAGAATACCTGTATCAATGCCTTGACACAATTCCTTGTGAGCCCAACTTCAAGACTAGAATCCTCTTCCATCTCGAGCAAAGTGTCAACAAAGTCTTTGGGTGCAATCTCATAATCTTCTACAGCCTTTCTAACTAAATGATCATTTATCACATCGTTGAAAAACCTATCCAGTCTCTTGCTCAAATCTTTCATCTTCTTCACATACCCCTGCAAATCAAACCAACTCAACCAAGGGATCCAATCCCCTATATTGAAAACCCCAGAAAGCAGAAACCACTCATCCACCATCTCATGGATTTCATCTAGATATCCACAACATCATGATTCCCCACTTTCGATTCACTAAAATAGTTGTCTCTTGATAGCACCCTCCACGTACTCAACAAACTGTAACGCGATAAATGATCTTTGATCACCACCGGCTTCCCTTACATAGCTCCTAAACGGGACAGGAAACGCCGACTTTCGTCAGCACGAACGCCCTCGAATAACTCGAGTTTTTTAGGACTGAACACCTCCGAGAGGTAGATTTTACGAGTCTGCCGCCAGTATGGGCCATAGGGAGCCCACGATAGATCGGAGTAGTTGTAGCTGGTGTATTTACCGGCTGCAAACGGAGGCCGGGAGGCGAAGCTGGCATCGTGCACCCTCAGGAACTGCTCGGCCATGTCAGGAGAAGCTGCAACCACAACAGGAAACTTTCCAAACCTTAGTAGCATAGTTTCACCATATTTTTGGGATAATTTGTGAAGGGATTGATGTGGGATTGAGCCTATTAGGTTGAGGTTGCCGATTATCGGCCATTTTTTTGGACCTGGTGGAAGTTTTTGTTGTGGTGGACGTCTATTTTTGAGATGAAAGCTATTGTAACTGCATATACAAGGGCTAAGAGAATCAAAGAGCTCTCCATTTTATTTTGAAGAGAAGGCAATTGTATGTTGTATCACATACATATACATATAGATGAAACTGCCTAAACCATTTAGGCCTGCCTAACGCAAGTCTTTGCCAAAAAAATAGGGTTCCCGCTTGAATTCTTATGTAAGGAATCTCAATTACATATTACGGTTGTACATGAACTGAACTATTTATGAGTCACTCGTATATCGACTCTATAAAAGCTTTTCGAATTTGTTTAGTAGTGATCCTCTATAAAAAAAATTAGGGCTTTACAACATTCAACTCCTTAGGAAATATTAGTAATAATTATAAAATTATTTAATTTATAAGTTTTAATTATCATAATTTAAGAGTAACAAGTTTTATATAGAGGGAGTTTTATTAGAAAGCTTAATTGCATAATCTTAATAATTCCACGAACGATGTATGAATGTCAAAATAAATGCTTTGTCTAGACTTAATTCTAGCTTGCTCTGATCAAAGTTAATTCCTGAGTAGAGATTTGGGAATACCTAGACGATTGAAAATCTTTGATTTTGCCAGTAGTGTTGACATTCTTTGAATTCCTTTGAATCCTCTGTGTTTCATATTTTATCCTACAAAATGAAGAATTAAATGTCTGATATTAATGAGCAAATAAAATCAAACAAAAAGAGGGATGAATCCTCCATATATGGTTTGTGATCTATATCCCTTGCTCTAATCCGGATATTTGGTGAGGACTACTACTGGATTGAACAAAAGACAAATGGTTTTCTCTCTATGTAGCCTCTCCTGTCTCTCTTTTTCTCTCTGATCTCAGTTCTTGAATTTTAATTTATGATTTAAGATGAGAAGAGAAACAAGTATTTATAATAAGATCAAATCCTATAAAGCTTAGAGCATTACATGGGCAAGATGAAAATAATAAAGAAGGTCTCTAAATTAATTAATTTTCATGATCAACTTGAGATGCACCATTTAACCTTTTCATATATGTTTGAATTTAATTGGCTGCTGGACTTTAGCATAATGAGCATTTTTAATTACTTAGGGAACTGTCTGTGATACCTATTTATATCTCACTTGGTTAAGCGATCCATACAATATTACATGACCTACTACACACCTTATGATCTCCCTATCTTTGAGATAAAATGATAAATTTGTTTGCATATGCATGACAATAATGATGACGAGTATATTTAACATAACTCTTTCCAATATACCAATCATAATGATTTTATTATATAATCCAACAATCTACCACTTATATACAACATGTCTATTCTAATCTAGCTATAACATTATTTACCAAGTGGCTTGCTTCAACCTTTGTCCCTGTTTACGAGCATGCACCTAATAAACCTTTTGTGGTAAGCCTTTTGTAAATGGATCTTCGATTTTATCGCTCGTATCAATCTTCTCAATTAGCACATAGCCCCTCATAATGATATCTCGCATGTTATGATACTTTCTCTCTATATGTTTAGTCACTTTGTGAGTTTGGGGTTTCTTCGAGTTTGCCGATGTACCAATCTAATTACAATACAACGTGATAGTCCTAGGAAAACGAGGAATCATTCTACTCTAACATGTCATTCTGAAGCTATATTACTTCTTGTATAGCTTCTGAACTTGCAACATACTTAGCTTCCATGGTGGAGGTTGCGATGCATTTATATTTTGCACTCCACCAAGATATGGCTCCACCTAAGGGTGGCAATTCGTGCGGATCGTATTCTTATCGTGTTGATCCGTTAATTATCCGATTCGTTAAGGAAAAATATGTATTCAATTCAATAAGGAAATGTTAAATCTGTATTCGTATCTAATTCGTTTAGCTCAAGTCCAGTACGATCTAATCAGTTTTCTGATTTGAATCCAATCCGATTTTATCTAATTCAATTAGTACGTTTTTCATCCAAGATACGTTGTTCATCACGATGAAGTTCAACTCCAACCAGATTTGACATCTTGGGAAGGACCAGAAGCAATCATGGATTTAAAAACTAAAGAACTCCGCAACAAGAAGATCAACCATGTCAAAGTTCTGTGGAAGCATCATGGCACTGAAGAAGCAACATGGAAACTTGAAGACAAAATGAAGGAAAAGTATCTCGAACTCTTTTTGTAACCTGCAAAATTTCGGAACGAATTTTTTTTAGAAGGGGAGGATGTAACACCTCTCGTAAATTTTAAATGTATTTATTAAATTTTCGGAACTTATATTTTGTTATTGAAATTAATTCGAAGTTTCACGATCGATTTGATTTGGGAAATTATTATTTTGGCATTATTTATTTGTCACCTTTGTTTTAGTGAGGGAAATTAATTATTAATTAATTGATTTAATTTAATTAATGCCGACAATTTATTTGGCAACCTGACATTTTTATATTAGGATAATATTGATCGATAAATCTCGTAACGCAAGGAAAATATCAAGGTCTTTCGTGTAATGACACGAAGAGATATGGAGTTGACGCGAGTTGATGTTAAAGCGACCGATGTGACAAGCGAATGACAACCATAACTTTTTTACTTTGGGTAATTCTTAAATTACCCCCACCTCCATTCTTTTTGTAGAAAGCTTTCTCCACAATCTATCACTTTCTCTCACTCTCAAAACTTTCACCCACTCTCAAAACTTTCACCCACCTTTTTCCTGTGATTTTTCGGACAAGCTCCGACGAATTTCGTGCGAGGTGATTTCAAGGTAAACCTATACATTTTCAGGATCCTCTTTTAATTTTGTTTTGACTTCCAACCTTAAATTCTCTATTCTTTGTGTTTTAGAAGTGGAAAATTGAGCAATCAAGTGTTGATCGAGTCTATGAGGTCTTATAAATGTCTAGGAGGTATAGATCGAACCCCTCTCTAGCTATTTCTCTAGTTCGAGCATATTTAGAATTTATGTCCTAGGTTATATATATTATGATCTAGGCTTGTGTTGAGTTTATGAATATGTATGCATGTTTAGCATATTATATTTTGACCCTAGAAACTATATATCGACCTAGGAGTCGAGTTGTGGAGATTTTGGAGCATTTTTTGTATTTTTGCTCTATTTGGAAATAGTGAGGTTATTATTCGATTCCAACATATTTTTATGTTTAAAATCATGTCAAGACCCGTTATACTTATTAGAAAACCATTTGTTGTTGTTAGAAATCGATTGGACGAGCCCAGATAACCGTTTGAGCAAAAAATTCAAAAATTCCGACGAAGGCATTTTACCTCTGTTTCGGCCGTCATGTGTGCGTATTGATCGACATAGAGCATGTCAATTGACACACACCCATATCGATCGACACAACTATTTGTTTTGAAATCCATGGTGTCTATCATTTGTTTTGATCGACACAACATCCATATCGGTCGACACCATTTTTGTTGATCGACACACATGATTTCAGTTTATGTTTTTCACATCGATGTATGTATCTATCGCCTTTTTTCTATCGACATGCGTATGTCGATCGACACCCTCCGTGTCGGTTGACACGGATGCAAAATTTAATATTTTGAATTTTATTTCTTCGATCAATTCGACTTATCTTTGATATCATTCGACTTCTCTTATATCGATCGACATAGAGAGCTATTCTTTTCTTTCTCGCTCTCTTTAAAACTTTTTGATTCAAACCAACTTTGATTGTTTGATTCAATTATTCATAACTTAATATTCTTTTGAAATAAATTGATGAGTTCTTATACTCTCAAGCTACGTACGATGATCCATAATTGATTATGAAATTCTTTCAATCTTAATCTTCGAAGTAAATTCCCATCATTTGATGAAGTCGTGTAATTGTTCAATTAAGTTGAACTATAATTTCATTTGTAAATTAACGCTCGATATCGAATCACAAGCAGTTTGATTAATGTTTGACTACCTTGATTCGTTAAACCAAATTATTGATTCATTCTTTCATATCCTTATCCGATGGCTGAACATGAGAAGTCCATGATTGATTGAGACTCTAGAATTATTCGTTGTATCCAATTTTAGATAATCTATTATCTCTTGAGGATTTACTCTTATTCCTTATGTCATAGGAAAGAGCTAGGAAAAGATCGTGACTAGAGAAATCATCTGTGACCATACCGACTAAGGTGGAATTTCTTTTACCCCTATATCTTGGGTCAAAATAAAATCAAAATGATGTTGTCTTTTCAAAGTATATCAAACATGAAATGAAATGTTTTGTAATTGCCTACTGTTTTGTGTTTGCTATATGTCCTCTCTGTGGGAGAACCCCATTTAGAGAAGAACATCATACGTGGGAACGTGGATGATGACTGCGCGTATTGCGAGTCTTTAACGATCGTGCATGGTCATTATCAAAGATACTACAGGTTAATGCACTGTGATACTATCATGTGAGGGATCACGCCCTACTTGGAATAGCATTGTGACTGCGGTAACTGCGGTAGGAGGCCACTTCCCTGTCACATGATTTTGCAGATAGTTTAACTGTGTAAAAGAGCATGCTCATTCATTAAATGTTTTGGTGCCATGGGATGATTTCAAAGTTAAAACTCCACGTGCGACCCAATGAAAAAGACATGACAAAATTATATATGTATGTTTTCGGGCATGTGTTCACTAAGTATAGTTAGTACTTAGTCCCTTGTTCGGGGTGCAGTGGTAGAAGCACTCTACATATGACTAATAGTTCATGGGTTCAAGCTTTTATGGGGACATGTAGGGGGTGTGAGTTTAATTAATGTTAAATTTTTTTTAAAAAAAAATGAACAGGTAAAAGCAGAATTGAAGTAGAGTACGAGGTAGTAGAGCAGTAGAGCTGAAGACCCTCTTTTGTAATAGTTAGATACTGAAGTGTGTATCTTCATATACATACTTCATTGATAACTTTCTGCTGCTAAACTCAATGTCTTTTGTTAGAATTTCGGTATCAGTAACCTTGTTTAACTCTGATTATTCATATCTCAAGAAGTCATGATCCCTTCTTAAGGAGGCACCTTAATTATCTATGAAATACTTGGGATATCTGTGTTGATTCCTATCTTAGTTTTCTTGATCTTCCTTATTTATTTATACATTAAATGCATGTCTTGTACCCGATGTGCCTCAATTCCTTAATTTATGTCTTGTTTATGAATCGGGGTGTGACACACTAAGTATTAATCTAGGTTTTAATAGCTCGACCAAGGAATTAATTCCACTTTAACTAGATTTTTTCCACCATATATATTTTTTGGGTTTGCATGATTTTTTTCATGCATATTGATCAGATTGGTAAATTTCCTTAGGATCTGTTGATTCATTTATTTAAATTTCTTTTACAAGTTATTTTCAAAACCCAAAACACTTAAAATAGGATTTGTTCAAACAAAGAATTGAGAAACTATATTCAATACATAAAATATGTTTGTTGCACTATCCCGAAAAACTTCGGGTTAATTATAAATTTATTTGCCCTATTAATTATATGTTGCACTACATCCATGTTTCTAGTACTCCCTCCGTCCCACTTAAATTGTCCACCTTTCCTTTTTCGTCCGTCCCATTTAATTGTCCACTTACCTAAAAAGAAAAATTAATACACACTCACTAATAAAATATTAATTTCATCTATCTCTTACAATATTGGTTATTGTACCCACCTCCAAGTAAACTAATTAAAAGGGACTGAGGGAGTAATTGTTTTAGCAAACAGGTTATATGAGTTGTTCACTCTCTTTCCTTTGAACACCTCTTCATTTCCTCTGCCCAGTAGGATGGTACATTCATTTCCAATGAATGAGTATACTTAGGGTACCACGGGAGATCAGATTTCTTTGTATTTGATGTATTTGCCTCACCTTTGTAAGTAGTTTGCACTCCTCTTATGGATTCTATATCCTTATAATTCCTAGACCTTCTATCCTACAGATTATTATGACCAATTATGATAGTCCCACTATCTATCAACTGAATATATGTAAACCAATGAATATGGGGGCACATAAGAAATGAGCACCCCGAGTCCAGAATCCACCCATCATCTCTAGAAATGTCTGTCACATTCAACACGACTTCTATTTTTACTCCACAGTCTTTCATTAGTTGATCTGGTTTTTAGCAATAATGGAAGATCCTTTGGTCGGTTACATTACAGTGGATCATATTCTCCTGGCATTAATCTAATGGCTTACCCTTTCCTTAATATACATGAGTCTTAAACTCTCTCCTCTGTCCATTTCCTTGTCTCTTGAAACCATAGGACTTCTGATTCGAGAAAATTCTCTTATTAAACTAGCTGGACTGCCATTTCTTCACAACAGGCCCATGTCAAAGCTCTCATGAGAATAACTCTCTGATAATGTTTTCAATTCCTTTGGTTTGATGGTATGTTGCACCTCATCAAGAGATATTAATTCAACTCATCCATATGTCGTTGCATCCGTTAAATATAAAAAAGATTTTGGAAGGGCATTCAAAAAGTAGATTGCCTTGTCTTCATCTTCGAAATTCACACCTATGCTCTCAAGATCGTCCACAACTAGACACGACCAAACCGGCCCGGAACCGGACGAACCGGCCCGGAACTGTGGCAGCCGGTTCCAAACCGGAACCGTGCCTCATTTTAGCCGGGCCGGTTCCGGGCCCTAAAAAATTGAACCGCGGAACCGGCGGAACCGCCGGTTTTACTATTTTTTTTTTTTTAAAAAAAAAATTTCGAATTTTGAATTTTTGCCGGTTCGGAACCTGAACCGGCGGTTCGGCCCGGAACCGGCGGTTCAAAGCCGGTTTGCGACATGACCGTTGGACGATCCAACGGTAAGAATGGCCTCGAGATTCGTGGAAACCACCGGTTCGGCCCGGAACCGGCGGTTCCAACGGTCGAATTTTCAAATTTTTTTTTTGTTTTTTTTTTAATGTTCAAAAATTGTAATTTTTGTAGTATAAATACCCCCCCACCACCCATTTTCACCACACCTCTTCTCAAATCTCAATCTTCTCTCTTGTATTGTGCTCAATTTGCTCTCTTTTGTAGTTCAATTTGCTCTCTTTTGTGCTCAATTTGCTCTCTTCTCATTTCATAATTGTTCCTTTCTTAATTCTTATTTTTCCTTCAATTCCATCATGTCTTCTTCCAAGGGAAAGGGAAAGGGAAAAGATATGGGTAGGGGGGGTACTAGTACTACTAGTTCATCATCTCGTCGTCGTTCTTCTTCCATCAATATTAGGGGAAATGATGATACATCTATTCCCACTCCCACTACTTCTTCCACTCATCATCATTTTTCTACTCATCATGAAGATGTCATCCATTCTATTTTTGATGATGAGACATTTGCTCAACATCAACAATTTGAGGAATATGGTGGATTATTAAGGCAAAAAGAGGAGATTCTAGCCAACGTCTTACAAGGAGGTGGAAGTCAAGCTAATGAAGGTGATGACAATGAAGGCGAAGACGACGAGCTAAGTCAACCAACACATGGTGAAGAAGGGGAGGAGGGGGAGGAAGAGGAGGCTACTCAAACACAAGGTAAGCAAGGTAAAGTTTTAAAGTCTAATCTTTTTACTAAACATTTTCGTAAAGTTAAGTGTAAAAATCAAAAACGAGATATGCCCGAACAATTCGATCTTTTTTGCAATTATTGTGATAAAAAATATAAATTTACCGCCGGCGGTGGCTATGGTACCTATAGACGCCACATCCTTCAAAAGCATCCACGAGAAGAAGGTATCTCTCAAACTCAAACTCAACTTGGCCCTATGTTTTCTTCTCAAGTAAGTAGTAATCATCCTTCTCAATATACTTTTACTTTTAATGAGAAAAAAGCTAAAGAAGAAATGGCTAAATTTGTATGTGTTGAGTCTTTAGCATTTCAATTTGCCGATAGCATTCATTTTGAAACCGTTATGAAATATTATCAACCCGCCGCTAAAAGAATTGCACGTACAACTATGACTAGGACTATTAGAAGTTTAGTTAGAAAATATAGACTAAATTTAAGAAATGATTTGCGCAAACTTGATCATATAGTTTCTATTTGTTCCGATATTTGGAAGGATTGTGTTGTTAAAAACTATTATACGGGTATAACTTGTCATTGGATAGATAATTCATGGACTTTAAATAAACGAATAATTGCATATAGGAAATTTAATAAAGATCATACCGCTCATAATATTGCTACATTAATTATAAAAATTGCTAATCAATATAGAATAAATAAAAAAATATTTTCTATAGGATTTGATAATGCTAGTGCTAAGCACCAACGCAAGCGATGGCCTTGGAGATGCGGATTTCAACTCCGATTAGAGCCGTAAAGGTAAGTAAGGTAAGCGAACTACGTGGGCTTTGATTCCCTTCGGTAAGGGATACGTAGGCAACTTAATTTTAAGGTAAAAAATTAAGTGCAAGCCCTTTCAATTAATCCCTCCCCGCCCCCTAATTTAATTATAATTTAAATTATAAATAATAAATATATGATATATTTTGTTTAAATATTATCAAAGTTTTTTATAAATTTTTTGAAAATTAAAAATATATTCGTGATTTACTTCTCTCATCGAATATGTTATATATCATTAAAAATTTTCTAAGTTATAGAAGTTATATAATATTTAATTTTCAAGTTTTTGTTTTCTAAATTTGCTTTGGTTCTAAGCAAGAAAGATAGATAAAAATATTTTATCTATCTTTCTTGCTTAAAATCAAAGCAAAATTTTAAAATAAAAAATTGAGAATAAAATATTAAATAACATTCTAAAACATAACAAAGTTTTTAATGTTTATGTAACGTATTGGGTGTTAGATGTAAAGCTTGTTTATAGTTTTAATTTTCAATTAATTATTTCTAAATGTTAAGTTATTACTTATTTACTTTTAAGTTGCAATTTGTAACTTGTAAATTGTAATTTTTTTAGTTTTGTAACTTGTAACTTATAATTTGTAATTTTGTATGATTGTATCACTTCAAACTTGTTGTATAGTTTAAATTTAAACATGAATAAATTGTAAATGTATATTCAATAATTCTATTCAATATTCATTATCATTTGTCCATTACTCCATTCATTAATTTGTTTGTTTATTTATTATTAATTGATGTGATGAAATTATGAATGATGATGCATTAATTTGTGTACAAAATAAACAAGATTACAAGCTTATACAAAAATTTAAAATTACAAACATTTATACATCAAAAAAATATAAAAAATACATTAAAAAAAAAAAAATGAAAAAACCGCCTGAACCGGCGGTTTGGCCCGGAACCGGGCTGACCCGGAACCGCCGGTTCCGGGCCCAAAACCGTAACCGGGGGGGAATTTTGGCGGGCCGGTTCAGGGCCCGGATTTCCGGAACCGCGGAACCAGCGGTTCCGAATCGGAACCGGCCCGGAACCGGCCCGTGGTCTTGTCTATCCACAACTTTATTAAAATCATCAAGCGGAACCAAGATAATTTTCTCATCTATGAACTTACATAAGTAGAGCCTATGCTTCATGTATAGCTTGTTGGAATAGGACTTGGTTTCGTATAGATCACCTAACTTCTTCCAAACCATTTCATCAATCCTTGATCAGTTTAGTTTTGTACTCCTTCGTCTCATCTTTAAAGACATCATCACTGGCTTGAACTATTTCATCTAAGCTTTGCTCTGTCAAGATTGCAAGCATCTTCACCTTCCCTAACGCATGACTTATCTCTCACGCTTAATCATACAAAACTAAGTCGATATGATTCCCCAAATATGAATCCTCCACAAATCCAGATAATAAAGAATAAAAAATATAATCCTAGAAGTTCAAAATCAAGAAACTAGCAAAACTCAAAATTAATAAAGGTGCACACTCAAGAAGGAAGACAAACCCTCAAACACCACAAATTTAGCCAATTATCGTGAAACCCACTTTGCAATCACAAACTATCAACATCCAAAATGCTGAATCAAAATCACATATACATCTCGGATTCCTACAAATGGCGCCACACGTTAGAATTTAGGTACACAATTAATAAAAATGTGTGTGACAAAACAAGATTTCTTCAAAAAACTATAACAACAATCAACAATCATATGGTGCCAAAACATTTTTGCGGTGTATCATGCTCTCTTTAAAAACAAAACATTTATTTTCAATTTGTAAATCATTTTGAAAAAGAGAACCAAAAGGAAAATAGGATAAAATAGTGTCCACCTTAATTATGAGGTGAAGGTTTACTTGGTTCCACTAGTTGAAGCTTCGTTTTGATAATCACCAACACCTAGATTGTTTAACATTTAATTACTAGGTGTGTTCGTGTAGTTTGATGCATTAGCTAATTCAATAAATAAGCACGATGTTCATTTTAATGAGCTTCATGTGACACTTCATTCTAAGTCTACAATATATCATTCATTTTTATTTATCACTAAGTACAAACATGCATAATCATTGTCTACTTGTCATGCTCAATAATTTAAGTATTTTTATCTATAACACATAATTCATTAACCTCTTTCGATCAATTATGCTCATATATTTATTTATATACTTTTCCTAGTGATGCAAATAGTTTTAAAAGTATTATAAATTTGAGAAAGTGTATTTATTAGTTTTAAAAAAATATGTGAATGCAAGCAAATGACTCTATGCTATTTAACTTAGTGAAATTTCCTAGTCATGAATTTAAAATGTGACCCCGTTTTTTAAATGATGCCATTTAAAATGTGCAGTGAATTTGAGTATGATATTTTATATGCGAAAACTAGATTTTAATGTGAATATACTACAATTGACGGTTTGTAAAAATCATTCTTCATTTGGAATTAACTGGCTGGGGGAGATTGAATTTCCTGAATGTTTTTGCTACGGGCTAAAACAGTGGTGCAGACTTTAATAATTAATTGTGACCAAACTACTTGTGATATAGACTTGAAATTTTATATGAAGACTCTATAGTGTGATACCAATATAAATATAAAATATGGATATTTTCTAAGGTGCCTAATTACAGTTTCAAAATCTATTTTTGACATGCGACACAGAATGACACGTTTTATTGAAAAGAGCATAACATTCAAACCACATCGTATTTTGACATGAAATCAAAGCAACAATATGCATAACACATTCATCTATATCATATTTAAATTCCAGGCCCATTGAGCACCATTTGATTCGACTTCTACAGAAAAACAGTGAGTTCATTTTACAGACTTCATCTCAGCATGCTCATTTCACTTTAACATGTAAAAATTCGTGGCAAATGTACTTCCATCAACAAGTATGCTCAACTTCAGGCATCACACATCTCATATAATGTTCATAAATCATAGATCTCAAGGTATATCATGTATTCAAGCAATATATCAACAATAAGCATCAACATACTCAAGATTGGTCATTAAACATGCTTATCTTCAACCCTAGTTCATCATTTGCTCTAAAATTTGACAAGAAGACTCTTGATCCTACATGCAAGCTTCTAAACGTGTTTAAGAAGAGGGTAAATAGAGGTTACTTGAAGAGTTTAATTCCAGATTTAAGCTTCTCTTCCTCAAACTTCGAAAATGGATCTTCCTAGCTCATATTTGTTCTCTTCTTGCTTCCTACCCCTTGCACGTCTCTAGATCTATCAAATAGCTGCTTGGATCTTCATTTTCCAGCCTTGGTCGAATTTCAAATCTTGGAATTTAGGGGTGTAATTGGGTTCAAAAGAAAGAGGAAGGTGAGAGGGTAAGGTTTTTGTAATAATGGAGGTGATTTAAGTGAGTTTAGGGTGTGTTATATGGGTTGAATGGTGGCTGCACTTTAGAGGTTCTTCAATGGAGGTTGGAGGGTTCCAAAGAGAGAGATGTAGAAGATGAAGTATGATTGGGGATGGGAGGGGTGAGGGCCGATCATAGAGGGAGAGGGAGAGAAATTGAGTGTTCAAATGTATTTACTTACATAATTTCCCATGTGGAAATGATTATGTCCAATTTCATTCCTTCCCCCTTTTGTCCTTCAATAATTTGGAGTGCCAAGCATGAAAACTCTTCTAGGAGAGACCCACCCACTAAGGTAATTTCCCCTTCCACTCACAATATTTAATTAAATTAATTAGTAGCTCAATTTTCCCATCTTATAATACAAGGTTGGAATTTATATAATTCCACTATCTTATTTAAATAGGGCCGAAAATCTCTAGGGAGGAATATGAAATAATTCCCAAAAATTTGCTTCGGAAAAAAGTCTCGAATATATTCACAATTAATATCAAAAGAAAATTAATATGAAATATTCCTCTTATTATTTCTTGAGGTAGCCGAAATAGGGAAATTAAGGAAATAAATTCCGAAACTCACCTCGGAATTATTATCGATTAATTATGCTACATCGATTTAAATTATGAATTCAGACCTTGAATAATCCTCATGAAATTATTTAAATAGAC
This sequence comes from Plectranthus barbatus, assembly GCA_026898455.1. Classification (NCBI taxonomy): domain Eukaryota; kingdom Viridiplantae; phylum Streptophyta; class Magnoliopsida; order Lamiales; family Lamiaceae; genus Plectranthus; species Plectranthus barbatus. The sequence continues at coordinate 690,987 of JAPKLW010000228.1, forward strand.
TATGGTAAAATGGGTCTCAATTTATTTTCATATATTGGGCTACTCATTTGAATTTCTAGTTGGGCTCTATTTATTTATTCTAATTGGGTCAACACATATGAGAAGATAATTATATAAATAAATTCTTTTGCCCATTATTTCTCATGATTTAATATTTGGGCTTAAATTAATTTATCTAGCCCATGTTAAAATAATAAGGTGGCTAAAGATAGTTTTAATAATTAGATCAATAAATATTAATCGCACTTTAATTCTTTGTTACGCATATTAAAATAATTATTTAGCGTAGATAATATGACACGGAAAATGCGGGGTGTTACATCCTACCCTTCTTACAAAAATTTTCGTCCCGAAAATTGTAATCGTTACTCGGATAGTTCTGGGTACTTTTTCTTTATATCTTCTCATAGCTCTCACTTTGCTCCTTCCGTGTCGTGGTCTTCATATCTTGAACTTTCCGATCGATGATTGCTTCCCGTAGTTTTTGATACTGTAAGTTCGATAGACTATTCACTTTGCGGTGGTGAATCACGTGTCTCGGGTCATGGACATACCTTCGAAATTGCGACACGTGGAAGATATTGTGAATGTAGTTCATCCTAGGCTGTAAAGCTAGCCTGTAAGCAACGGGACAAACTTTCTCTAATATTTTGAATGGTTTAATAATTAGCGGCTTCAATTTTCCATGCATTCCGAAGTGTGTTACTCCTATCGAGGGTGATACTTTCGAGAATACTTTGTCGCCTGCTTCGAGCTTCAATTCACACCACTGAGTGTCAACATACAATTTCATCGTTCTATATGTGATTATCCATATGCTCGTATTTTTTATTTGGTAAATTGGTCACGAAGTCCATCGTATGTGTTCTCATTTGCATTTGGGAATTTCAAGTGGTTGCGACTTTCTATTGCGCCTCTGATGCATTACTTTCACCCGTTGACAGGTTAAATGACTCTTAACATATTTGGCTACATCTCTTTATTCAATCCTACAAGAAGGATTGTTTTAAGTCTTGATACATCTTGTTTTCTCCCGGATGTGCAACATACGGGGTACAATGTGCTTCTCTTAAGATTTCCTTTCCTAATTCCTCGTTATCGGGGACACAAAATTCTTCCTTTGAAGTATAAGATATTATCTGGCTTCTCTGTTCTTCAACGCCTCTAGGAAAATCTTGAGATGCTCTTGGCGTTTTTGCTCTCCAAGATGTTGTCTATGAATACTACGACAAATCGATCTAGACATGGGGGAAAAGGCTCAGTTCACTTGGTCCATAAACACTATGGGTGCGTCCATCAATCTTGATGGCATCACATTGAGCTCGTAGTGTCCGTATTTTGTAGGAAATGTTGTTTTGGGGATGTCCTCTTCCCGCATCTTCAATTGATGGTAGCCCGATTTCAGATCGATTTTGTTTTTTAAAAAAAAGACTTCAGCTTCTTATGGTTGGTCAATAAATTGTCTATTCTAATCAAAGGGTATTTGTTCTTCGTGGTCGACTTGTTGAATTCTTGATAGTTGGTGCTCATGCGTAACGGTCCGTCTTTCTTCTTTGCGAACAGTTTTGACGCTCCTCCAGGTGAGATGGTAGGTCTTATGAAACCGAGATCTAGGAGTCCTTGCGATTTGAACTTTCAGTCCTCGTGGTTGAACTTTCAGTTCTCGCACTTCTGTCGTTGCTAGCCTATAGGGCATTTTCGATGCGGTTGTGGCTTCTTTGTTCAAATTCTATCGTAGATTCTAATTATCGGTCGTTTGACATTCTGTGTAGCTCTTCTAGAAATATGTCTTCAAATCCTCGCACTGTCGATACGTTCTGAATGTCCTCATCTTTTCGTTCGTCACATTCTAACCAAACTAGATAGGCGAAGCTCCCTTGTTTCCTCATTCCTCCGATCGCGCGAAATGTTGATACTATAGGTACTCCTTTCCTTCCACTAAGGTTGTCGAATTTGGTGGTTCTTCCTCTTGGGTCGTTGAACGAGGTTCTCCTCTCCTTGCAATCTATCGCAGCTCGTTGGTCGGTCAACTAGTTCGTTTTGGGAATGATGTCGATATTGGCTAGCTCTCTGGCATTCAAATTTTCGATGTCGATGATTTTTGTTCCTTTTTAAGTTTCTAAACGCGTGCAACAACGTGTTATCGGGGAGGGTTCTCCGGTGGGGGTTGCATTATCTTGTGTACTCTCTTTAGTTTTTCCTTCCAATTTTAACAGCTCTATGAGTGCTTAAGAGATGAATGAGTGTGAGGTTCTCGTACCGAATAGTATGAAGACATGTATGTTCACAATCTTATAAATAATTGTGAGGTTTTTGGTGTTCTCTTTCTCGGTTCCTTGCGTTAAGTAAAATGCTCTTCCTTGACGGTTTGGTCGAGGTGTAGGATTCTTAGTCTGATTCTGCGATACGTCCCTCCTTGGCGGAGGCAGCCTGTTTTATATATTCCCAGTCTGATTCCTTTGTTGATTCTGGAGATTGCGAGTATAGTTAACTCGGTTATCCTATCAACGGTATCTTTCCGCAGTGATAGCAGGCAGTGGCCCTAGTCGTGCATTCATTTCCCATATGATTTCTCCTTGCCATGATCTTTTATATGATCGATGGTCCGGCTTGGAGTCACGGCGTTGATTTTCATTTTATCCTTCTTTCGTTGTTCGCATCGTGGCTGCTGATTGGCGATTGTTCGGGGACTCGTATTCATATGCAACATTGCTTTAATAGGTTAGAGCGGTCGTGTTTCTTATATTCATGCGATCGAAACAGCTTCGGTTCTCGGCATCGAGGTCGATTTGTTTACTTGAGATTCGCTTTAATACGGCCCATACATATGCGTTCTAATTGAGCTAAATACTTCACGTTACTTTTCCTCGCATTAAAATGGATAATAATTTTTTTCTCGTTCTACTTGAATATCTAATGATTAGTTCTATATAATAGCTCGATCTATCACGATGCACCTGTACCCGTTCCCAAATAATTTCATACATTGAATCAATTCCAGTTTACATTGCAATCTGCTTTTAGCAGTACAAATTCCCATGGAATTTACCCAATGATATTTCATCGTATAAAATTGTATAGTATGACCCTCGGTCACACAATCAATCACAACATGAACGTGCACATCACCTTCTAGTATTTATAATACTCGTATTTGCTTTCATACAATATCTTATTCATAGCGCCTAATATTCATCGTAGGCGGATTACACTTGTTCACATCTCGTATGTCGTTATTGTAGTATGTTGAACGTATTTTGTACGAGAAGGTTGCACAAGTCGGAGAGTTTCAATATAATTAACTAGGATTTTGCTACGTCATCTCGTGTGGTTCTAAGGTTAAAAATTTCCTAACCTTGTCATGATATACGCATCATTCAACTCGCGCTCATTGGTTGAAACCGAAGTTATAACATTTTGATATTGCTTGATTTTCTTTGCCGGTTAATGTACTATGCACTGATTGATCTAGTCGTGTCAAATGAGGTATATGCATCGGGTAAGTAGAGGGTTCACAAATTTTGATCATTGCATCGTCATGTCATGTCGATTGCTACGCCATGCCTTGGTTAGAATACTTCGTGTTGACCAGAGTGGATTACGTCGGTCGATCTAGGCACTCTACGACTTCCTTCCTTGAGTCTTCATTCTATGTGTTCGAATGTGGGATATCAATCGAATTGGTTAGGTCAAACGATGTCCTCATACATCTATTGGAGTACCTGCATTGATTGGGATTTCTTGTGTTGGTCTAAATAAGGGTCACGCTTACTCGTTCAAAAGTTTTACTATGTGTCTATCGAGGTGGCTATTATTAGCCGTAAATAAATCTCACCTTGAAAGTGATTTTTTCATAGATCGAAATAAGTAGCGTATAGCGATGCCATCTTTGTTGTTTCATATCCATGTGTCAGTCGATTTATATTGTGCATCGATTAAAATTGTCAAGTCATATATTTGAGCTTGAGTTTTGATTACGCGTCCATTGATGCATCATACATCAATCGACACAACTCGCATCGGTCTACATCCTTTCCGTATCGTTCGAAACAGAGAGTTCATCATTTGTCCTCAATGTTAGTTTTGTGTCGGTTGAAATCTTCTTGTATCAATCGACACGCGCATGTCGGTCGTTAACTTTTTCTTTTCCATCGTCCAAAATAGAGCACAAACATTTTTAGCTAATTTCTATACTTAGCCAAATTTTCAACTACGAATCTGAACATTTATTTCCATTGACTTCAAAGCTTAATCACCACTGTTAGGAAAATACATAAGGAGTTTTCGGTGCTAAAACATTTTATTGTTACTTAAGCACGAGGCACAGACATGAATTGAAATCCATGGTTACAGCAACTTCGCTCGACGAAAGGATGGTTAGCACTAGGTTAGGATTGCTAAGAAAATCCTACATCAAAAGATGTTACACTTCCATTCCTAAAGGGTGGATCACTTCATGCTCTTAACCCCATGCCGCATACTTTTATATGTGTAGCGTTCATAGGAAGTGGGGTGTTGTTGTTGAAACAATGGATGACATGTGAAATCCTCATTGCCCGTGGCACAATATACTCCACCATCTTGTTGTGTCTTCACCATTTTCTACACAAGAGAAGAAAGATTAGATATTTGAACATAAAGGTCAGAAATGCTCACCTCGTTGATGTATCTAGGAGCAACATCTTGTAGAGAACAAGATTGTTGAGAGTCTGCAGCCATGGTGTGGATCAACTCTCTAGCTTCCCTAGGCGTTTTGCTTAAAATTGCTCCTCCACTAGCAGTATCTACCCATCTTCTCTCTATAGGAAGTAATCCTTCATAGAAGAATTGAATGAGGAGTTGTTCGGAATACCCATGTTGAGGATAACTTGCACACAATTGTTGGAAGCGCTCCCAATAGTTGTGTAATGACTCTGAATCTCCTTGTTGAATGCAACATATTTCTCGCCGTATACTTGCAGCTCTTGAAGCAGGAAAATATTTGTTGAGAAATTGTGTAGCCATGTCATTCCATGTACTGATCGAGCTTGGAACCAAACAGAAAAACCAATCTTTAGCACAATCAAATAATGAGAATGGAAAAGCTCGTAATTTAACTTGATCTACTGATACTCCTGAAGGTTTCATTGTTGAACACACAAGATGGAAATCCTTTAAATGCTTATAAGGATTCTCATTTTGTAGGCCTCGAAAGGTTGGTAACATATGTATAAGTCCAAATGGCATCTCAAATTCTACTTCCAAATCTTCATAATTGATGCACACAGATAATTGTGACATGTCTGGAGTAAGAAGTTCTCGCAAAGAAAGCTTAGCCATGATATCTTCGATCTACACTTTCTGAAAAGTTTTTTTTTATTTTTTTATTTTAGGTGAAAAAATGTAAAAAAAAAAATTTAAAAAGAAATTAATATTGAATGAAATAAATGAAAATAAAAGAAATGTTGAAATCAATTTAAATAAACCGTCTCCCCGGCAACGGCGCCAAAATTTGACATGCGTGTCGAGGCCTTCAAAAATAAACCTGCTAAGATAAATACTTGTAGAGCAGTAAGCAGGGTCGAGTCCACAGAGAGACCGTATTAAATCGATTTCAATTATTTAAAATAAAATAAAACAATAATAAACATAAGCAAATAAATAGGGGGGTTTGGATTTTCAGATTTATAAACTAAAGAAAGCAATTAAAGAGAATAAACTTCTCAGATTGAAACAAATCTAGTTGAGGAGCAAATAACAAGAATTGAATTACGAGTCGATCATCGTTTACTTCAAATAATTATCAAATATGCATGAATAAATCGATTTATAACTCAGCGTATATAAATCGATACTAATCAACAATCTTACCCAGCATAAGAAATAAGATTAATTCTTTATCTTGCTAAACCTCATAAATTACACCCAACATGAATTTAATCGGCTTGTGTCTACTCGTGTTAGTCAATTAACGCCCAGCACGCAATCAATCTAACTAGACAATACGATTGATTCAATTAACAAATGTAGCTACGAGCCCGAAGATGTTAATCCAACCAAATCGATAGATGAAAAGTGCAAGAAAAGAATATTCAATTCTTGAAAAGCATGTAAACATGCAAACTCACAACTCAATAATTCAAAACCTGGAGAGTCCTTCAACTAGAAACAATATTTAGCTAACCATGATTTTCCGGAACAAAAGAAATACTACAAGTAACAATTCCTCCTCCAAGTCTACTCACTTCTCCAGCTTTTATTCTATCCCATTGATTTGAGAATTAAAAGCTAATTAAGGGAATGAATAAATCCCTTTCCTTAAATACAAAAGTAACTCCCAAGGAATCATATTAGAAATCAATCTAATTTTGGAAATGATGCCTTCAATTTGCTGCCTTCAAATTGTTGAGATTGAGATCCGCTGCATTAACTCCAGAAGAAAATGGACCAATGTGCTATTAAAGCATGGCAGAGATGCAATGTTGATTTAGGGCGAGACCTCGACAATCCTCTTTCCAAGGTTGTACTACATTCTTTAAATGACATCCACAATTGCTCACAAAATACATAAAAATGTTCTTGAGCTTGATTTCAACCTTCACAACACAAAACAATCAACATTACATGACTTCAAGCAATTAAACAATTAAAACATGGGAATTTATGCATGAAAAAAATGTACAAATATAAGCTCATCAGTCGCGTACTCATTTGCATTTACATTGAGAAGAATTAAATATATAGATATAGATCACCCCATCTTGAAAATATTTCACTTTAATTCACCATGATTCGATAACTACATCACTTATCGCTTGTTCAAGACCTTGGGTGTCGAGTATTAAGTCCGTTAATTCATATTTCAAGCAACTAGGCTCGCCCCGCTTCATTCTGGCCGAACCGCGGCCTGCCAGTGAACCTGCGGCCCAGCCTGCGGCATTTAGCCTTGTTTTTGACTCTCTGTCGCTGCCCGCGGTGGTCTACCGCGGCATTCATCCTTGTTTTTAGCTCTCTGTCGCTGCCCGTGGCGCCCGACCGCGGTATTTAGCCATGATATTTTCTCTCTATCGCCGCACGCAGCTCTTGCCCGCAGCACGACTGCAGCTTTGGCCATTTTCATACTTAGCCAAAGATTCCTACTCTAAATTCAAACTATGCAATTCCATTAACTTCAAACACTAATTTGTCACAATTAGATGGTTACAAAAAGATCCCCAAGCATAGAAAAAAGCTTGATAGTTTAAGCTTGAAGTTTGGGTAGAGTTTCCAAACTTGAAATACTAATTTAAATACATTGACAAGGTTCATCAAAGATTAGTGCTAAGTTAGGATTGCCATGCTAATCCTATGTCAAAAGATATTGCATGCCCTTCTCTTGTTCATGGATGGACCACTTCTTCATATAGCCCTAATTGTGGCATTCCATACTCATCATTTTGGTTCCAAATGTGACCCATAAATCCACCGACATCGGCATTTGCCACGTTTTGTTTGGGGTAAGCCCTCAAATACATGGAAGCTTGCTCTCAAGCCCATGCACGCCAATTGTGTGGCAGTACTTCCATCAGTCTCAAGATGGCTTGTGCATCGTCGAGCCCGTAAGTCCCTACGATTATCCAATCATTGAAATATTGGTTTACTATGGCTCCTACGGTTGGCAACCTAGCGTAGTTCGCGTTGAAGTAGTTATCTAACAGGATACTCTTACGGGTTTCTTCGCGAATCCATTTTCCCAAAACTTTTCTAAACATCCCGCGATTTGAGGCTCCATCGATTTAGTCAACGACATATAATAATAACAAAGGTAGTAGTATAATAAGATGGCACTTAGGACGATTGATGTTTCACATCGAGGTGTAATGGTTCCCATTACTTGTATATACATAAATACAAGGTTATCCTTCGACCCATCACAGAATTTTTTTTCGAGATAATACTTTATTATCATATAATATAAACCTGATCCTAAAACAATCCTAGGACTAATACCTTCCTATTTACTCCTTCTACATCTATATTATGCTCATTTAATAACTCATACATAGTCAAATTCTCATGCATTTCACTTATTGACTTAAACATCTAACATGCTTATATTCACATAACTCATGTAATCTTAACATGCCAAGTACTCATATTTTTCCTAGGTTAAACATATCATAAATTATAATCACAAGTTTACGCCACATTATTCGCATGCTTGTTCAAGTAGTCAAATGACTTAGATATAAAAGCATATTTTCATTCTCCTTTCTCATGAACATTTTTGATACATGTCTTTTTAAATTTCCAAGATTTTCAGCTCATGGTAGCATATTTCAACTCATGCTTCGATATATAATCATTCAAGTCAAAGCTATAGTATGTATCTATTTGAGTCAAGTAAAAGTGGCGTACCTTGATTGCGATGATGGTGTGGGGCGTTGTGGAAAGTGTCGAACTCATAATTATTTTCATCTTACTTAATACGACTCAAGAACCAACAAATGTGGACTCAATTGAGAAAGGAATTTAAATATAATGTGCACATGAGTTCAAAATTGACATAGAGTTTTCAAGGAATTCCACATTTAAAGAGAATAAAGCATGATCCTATAGGATTTCAATTTAGTTTTCGAGATGGCATAAATGAAGGAAGATGGCATGAATGGAAGAAAATGACAAGTTCACCATCGAAGGAACATTTGGGAATATGGCATAGATGTGCATATTTGATCAACAACACATACTCCACCATCAAATAGACAACCAAGAATGGTAAGGTATAATAGGCATACTTAGAAATAGAATGAAACATGAAACCAATAAGCATGCTTGAAGAAAGAAGACTTCCAAGAACTTAAAGGAATAATCAAAGGCATAATTTGACTAAGGCATGTTGTCACAAGGAATGACATGTTTATGGTAAAGGAGACAAGGAATGTAGAACAAATAAACATGCTTGATTAGAATAAGACATGCCATAATTTGCTAAAGAATAACATGCTTCTTTCAAGTTTAGAAGGAATGAACAAAATAATAGAAGCATCATGAAGAACTTTCAAACAGCAAAATTGGAACTAATCACATGCTCGATGGAAAGAGACTAATCTATAATTTACAAAAATCAAGGACAATTTAAGCATGCTTGTTGAAAGGAAACAAATCGGCAACCAAAGAGGCTATTGGACATGTTACAATTAAGCATGCTAGAACAAGGGAAATCAAAGAAGATCTCAAAGAGAACCAAAGAAGAAAGGTACAAGTAGGCATATTGATTCGAAGAAACATATTAGCAATCAAGAGAACGGATGAGAACAATGTGCAGTTATACATGCTTGAAGAAAAGGGAATATTCGGCAATAAAGAGGTAGTAAAGTGCATGCTTGATTCCAAACGAAGCAAATGGGAGTAAGTTCAACTTAGCATGCTTGATAAATGGATATAATTCAACAACCAATGAGGGGAATAAGGAAGTGCAACTATGCATGCTTGATTTGGAAAGAACATGCCAACGATTTACTAAAATGATATGCTTCTTTCGAATTAGAGGAAACAGATGAAATAATCGAAGCATTATGAAGGATTTCAACGACAAGGTTAGAATAAATAGCATGCTTTCTTGGAAAAACAAAGAAACAATCAAATGAATAACTAAGAAGTAACACTATTAAGTGTGCTTGAACAAAGAAGGCATATTAACATCCTAGGGAACGATTGGGGATAGAGTATAACTAAGCATGCTCAATTTGAAGAAGTCAAGTAAAGAAAGGATCACCAATACAATTAAGCATGCTTGGAAAAAGGAGAAATGACAAACATGTTCATATTCAAGGGAACAAGGAAGATAAGTGAGAGATAAACATGATTGATTCAAAGGAAACAAATTAAAATCGGGGAGCGAATGAGAACAAGGTGTAATCATGCATAGTTAAAGATATGATAATATTTAACAATCAAGAAAGTAACATAGACAAAAATCACAACGATGCATGCTTAGTTCAATCAATTATTCCAAGTGAGAAGCAAAGTCAAAGAAACATGGAATAGCAAGTAAGCATTCAAATAATTTGGAGACCACGATTATAATGAGGTTCCGGTATCGAGCTCAATGAAACCTAGTGCTCTGATACCACCTTCTATCTCGCCCCCAAACCGGGCCTATGCGACAGTCCCACGTGCGAACAATGCACGCTAAGGATTTTTGTGGTTTAAAATAATTTTCGACATTTATTTAAAGTGTAGCGGAAGCAAATAAAGATTTCAAAAATGGTCTTGCTTTCATTTCAAATAATAGGAGTTTGAATCTCAATTGATAATCAAGAATTTAAGTGTAGTAAAAGCAAGTAAACATTTCCAAAGGACTTAATTATATTTTCGATAGGCAAGAGTTTAAGTCCAAATGATAATCAAGAAAAATATGCATAGCGGAAGCAAATGATGTATTCACAGGCTAGCGTGGAAAATGGATAGTAACATTTGAATTCAAAGAATGACCACCACGTGGGTCTTGCACCAAGTACGAGTTGGAACAAATAAATAAATACGAACAATAAATGGGTACTATGTATGAAGACATAGCCCTTTGAGCCTCGATACCAAACGAAAAATTTAATCAATTAGATTTCAAAGAACATGCCATATGCATTAGAATTTAAATCATGCCAAAGACTTAAATAGATCATACCATTAGGAACAATTGAACAAGGGGTAATCACAAAAGGATATTATTCTAGCTTACAACCATTCGACTTCAAGAAGGGTTCATGAATAACATAGGATAGACTTACAAGACATTTTACTCCAAGTAATGCAAGTTAACATGTCAAATGACAAAGACAATAATATATGTTTTCAAGGAATGGTCCAAAAGATTACATTTAAAATGAGGTTCACAATAGGACCACCTTGTTAGCTTTCCACCACAACGCCGCCTTCACCGCCATCACCTTGTACATGCATGTGGGGAAAAACACACACAGGGGCTGAGTACTCCGCGTACCCAGTGTTCACGGTGTCCCGAAAACCAATTACATACATATATCATGATAACACCGCATACTCATGCATAATACAAGTTTTTGTTGAAATCATCATGTATATGCAGAAAACATTTTTCCTCACATAGCTTCCACTCGAATTAGGCACCACATAATCGTTTTCCATCAACATCATCAACATATCATATTCATCATGATCCACATGAATTAAACGGGGTAAGATAGGAGTGGCCACTCGCTATCTACCTGTTAAGGTTTCATTACACTTACCCAACCGGTAGTCTTATTACTATCCGGGCTAATGCATTAGGCTTACAATATCACGGGGGTAGCCACTCCCCGATCCAACACATCTCCAAAGTGGATCGTCATTCATCAATCACCAATTTATGCCACAACAATCAACAATCATACGGTGCCAAAACATTTTTGCGGTGTATCATGCTTTCTTTAAAAACAAAACATTTATTTTCAATTTGTAAATCATTTTGAAAAGAGAACCAAAAGGAAAATAGGATAAAATAGTGCCCACCTTAATTATGAGGTGAAGGTTTACTTGGTGCCACTAGTTGAAGCTTCGTTTTGATAATCACCAACACCTAGATTGTTTTACATTTAATTACTAGGTGTGTTCGTGTAGTTTGATGCATTAGATATTTCAATAAATAAGCATGATGTCCATTTTAATGAGCTTCATGTGACACTTCATTCTAAGTCTACAATATATCATTCATTTTTATTTATCACTAAGTACAAACTTGCATAATCACTGTCTACTTATCATGCTCGATAATTTAAGTATTTTTATCTGTTACACATAATTTATTAACCTCTTTCGATCAAGTATGCTCATATATTTATTTATAACCTTTTCCTAGTGATGCAAATAGTTTAATTTAAAATCATGTTAATGTCCTAGTTCTAGATGTAAATGAGTGATCAATTAAAGACGCAATATGTTTTAAAAGTATTATAAATTTGAGAAAGTGTTTTTATTAGTTTTAGAAAAATATGTGAATGCAAGCAAATGACTCTATGCTATTTAACTTAGTGAAATTTCCTAGTCATGAATCTAAAATGTGACCCCGTTTTTTAAATGATGCCATTTAAAATGTACAATGTGAATATGCTCCAATTTATGGTTTGTAAAAATAATTCTTCATTTGGAAGTTACGGGCTGGGGGAGATTGAATTTCCTGAATGTTTTTGCTACGGGCTAAAACATGGGTGCGGACTTTAATAATTAATTGTGTCCAAAATACTTGTGATATAGACTTGAAATTTTATATGTAGACTCTATAATGTCTAACCAATAAAAATATAAAAGTTGGAAATTTTCTAAGGTGCCAAAGTACAGTTTCAAAATTTGTTTTTGACATCCACACAGAATGACACGTTTTATTGCAGAGAGCATAAATTTGACATGCAACACATAATGACACATCGTATTTTGACATGAAATCAAATCCAAAATATGAATAACACATTCAACTATATCATATTTAAATTTCAGACCCATTGAGTACCATTTGACTCGACTGCCACAGCAAAACAAAGAGTTCATTTTACAGACTTCATCTCAGCATGCTTATTTCACTTTAAAATGTATAAATTCGTGGCAAATGTACTTCCATCAACAAGTATGCTCAACTTCAGGCATCACACATCTCTTATAATGTTCGTAAATCATAGATCTCAAGGTATATCATGGATTCAAGCAATATATCAACAATAAGCATCAACATATTCAAGATTGGTCATTAAACATGCTTATCTTCAACCCTGGTTCATCATTTGCTCTAAAATTTGACAATGAGACTCTTGATCTTACATGAAAGCTTCTAAACGTATTTAAGAAGATCTAAAGAGGGTAAATAGAGGTTACTTGAAGAGTTTATGTCCAGATTTATGTTTCTCTTCTTCAAACTTCGAAAATGGATCTTCCTAGCTCATATTTGTTCTCTTCTTGCTTCCTACCCCTTGCACGTCTCTAGATCTATCATTTAGCTCCTTAGATCTTCATTTTCCAGCCTTGGTCGAATTTCAAATCTAGGAATTTAGGGGTGTGGTTTGGTTCAAAAGAAAGAGGAAGGTGAGAGGGTAAGGTTTTTTGTAAAAATGGAGGTGATTTAAGTGAGTTTAGAGTGTGTTATGTGGGTTGAATGGTGGCTGCACTTTAGAGGTTCTTCAATGGAGGTTGGAGGGTTCCAAAGAGAGAGATGTAGAAGATGAAGTATGATTGGGGATGGGAGGGGTGAGGGCCGATCATAGAGGGAGAGGGAGAGAAGTTGAGTGTTCAAATGTATTTACTTACATAATTTCCCATGTGAAAATGATTATGTCCAATTTCATTCCTTCCCCCTTTTGTCCTTCAATAATTTGGAGTGCCAAGCATCAAAACTCTTCTAGGAGACCCACTAAGGTAATTAATCCTTCCACTCACAATATTTAATTAAATTAACTAGTAGCTCAATTTTCCCATCTCTTAATACAAGGATGAAATTTATATAATTCCCCTATCTTATTTAAATAGGGCCGAAAATCTCTAGGGAGGAATATGAAATAATTCCAAGAAATTTGCTTCGGAAATAAGTCTCGAATATATTCACAAATAATATCAAAAGAAAATTAATATGAAATATTCCTCTTATTATTTCTAGAGTTAGCCGAAATAGGGAAATTAAGGAAATAAATTCCGGAACTCACCTCGGAATTATTATCGATTAATTATGCTACATCGAGTTAAATTATGAATTCGGACCTCGAATAATCTTCATGAAATTATTTAAATAGACTATGGTAAAATGGGTCTCAATTTATTTTCATCTATTGGGCTACTCACTTGCATTTTTAGTTGGGCTCTATTTATTTATTCTAATTCGGTCAACACATATGAGAGGTTAATTATATAAATAAATTCTTTAGCCCATTATTTCTCATTATTTAATGTTTGGGCTTAAATTAATTTATCTAGCCCATGTTATAATAATAAGGTGGCTAAATATAGTTTTAATAATTAGATCGATAAATATCAATCGCACTTTAATTCTTTGTTACGCATATTAAAATAATTATTTAGCGTAGATAATATGACACGAAAAATACGGGGTGTTACAGCTTAGTATTCATATTTTCCAAGTTTCTTGATGATCATTCTATATTTAATTCCGCAGTGTAATAAATTCTTTTGTATCATTCTTATAAATTCAACTTCCATTCCACAAATCAATCGTTTATTGCTTCTGCTTTGTGATCATTGTCTTTAAATCACCAAACCCCTTAGTGTGCATTGTTCTCATGCGAGATTGTTGCCCGAATTGGGGGCTCGACAAAGTAAAACACACCAGACCATAATATATATGTCTACAATGAATTTTATTTGGTGTGCAATCTATATAAACACAGAAATTAAAGGTTTCATAAGTAACTACATGATTTCCATATAAACTTGTGGTTCCAATCGAGGAATTGCATGTGCAATCAATGGCTTGGCCAACAACATATCATTATCTGACTCAACCAGCTTGATTCTTGGCCCATTAGGTGGTTCTCTCCAGCTAAAACCCTGGACGAGCCTAGCTAGAAGGATCGTGGCCATAGTCGAACCAAGCACCACGCCAGGGCATCCTCGTCTTCCAATGCTAAATGATAGCAATCGCAACTCATTATCCACGAGCTCAACATCTCCAGCCACAACATGACGATCTGGATTGTACAAATTTGGGTTTTCCCAAATCCTAGGATTTCGACCTAGGCCAGGACGACTGAGCAACACGTGGCTGCCTTTTGGTATGAAATGCTTGCCAACAACAGTGTCTTTGATTGATAGATGTGGAGGAATGAATGGTGTTATGGGGTGCAACCTGAATGCTTCTTTCACACAAGCTTTTACATAGTTTAGTTTCGGCAAATCTGATTCTTTGACAAGTCTATTCTTACCTACTATTTGGTCTAGTTCATTACAAGCCTTTGCTAGAATATTTGGTTGATTGATCATCTCTGCAATGGCCCATTCAACTGCATTTGATGGATTATCAAATCCAGCTAACATTATTTCCTGCCAATACATAAGTTAAAAAATTAACTCAAATTTGATTGATTTTTTATTCCAAGCCAATATTATGGATTCGGAGAGCCATTATTTGAAAATTTTTACACATGGTATATACGTATGAGATATCTTCTTTTTAACACTAACATGAATATTTCAAATTGTGCAAAACTCTTTCGCAGTTGTAAAGTTTTGTAGGTTGCTTTTTCTGCCCTTCTTATAACTTATTTTACATTTATATAAAGAAACTAATTATCCCAAGTAAGCACGTTTGAATTCAAACTACTACTAAACATGGAAGGGGATGTTTACTTTAAGTGAAGGCTTGATAAATAAAAGTATAATTTATGATTTTGGAGCCAAATATAGTTTAATTATCGATTCAAGTCCCAAAAATTTAATTATCAATTTAGGATCATAAAGATTATACAATTTTCTGTCCAGAACATGATAGCAAGGTCCTAGATTGAGAAATTTATGATCTTTCGAGTTATGAATTAGAATTTTGGTGATATTTTAAATCACAATCTAGGACCTAATATTAAGGTACTAGATTGAGAAATTTATGATCTTTCGAGTTTTAATTGAGAATTTTGGTAATCATTAAATTCTTGAATCGAGAGTTCATAATTAATTATTAAACTATCTTTCAATTGCTGTATTGATAATACTCTTAAATAAAATTATATGGACTACTATGCTATATAGTTTCATGGATTCAAAAGTTTGATTATCTTGAACTACGTATTAATGTTAATATTGATGTAAATTTGATCATATGAAACTTTATATAAAGGGCGTACGTGTTGAAAATAAAAGCTTTTTAATTTCAAAAATTTAATTCCTCATTTTTCTTCTATTTATTCATTATTAATAAAAATAATTTGGATATTACTAATATAATCTAATTCTAATACAATCGTATCAAAATGATATACACATGATATTATATGTTTTAATTTCATGTTCCACTTCCTATTCCACTGTAAAAATTATTAATTTTTAATTAATATGATTTTATAATTGAATTTAATATAGTTTAGATTAATTTTGTAAGTTCAACCATAGGTTCATCCCATTCTATTATTGTACATGATTTTTCTTACTAATTAATTTTCAATTTTTATCAAGAAATTGTTTCTTAAAAGTAATTAATTCATGAGCATAATTTATATTCTTTTAAAATTTCTCATTCTTGTTCTTTAAAAAGTACCAATAAGAATATATTGTATTATATACAATTAGTTTTTCATAATAATAATTAATTAAATTAGTAATCTAGACAGTGAAACTCCAAATGTAACACAATTGTGGAATAGGGGATTTGATCCAAAAAATTTAGACTACAAAAGAAATAATTTTTTAAAGTAACGTAATATAAAAGGAAACTTACAATTACTTGCGCCTTTATCTCTTGCGTTGACAACAAAGGCTGATTTTGTGAGTCCTTGAGGCAAATCAAAACATCAAGAAGATCCTCCTCTCTCTCTCTAACACCAGTCTTCCACATCTCAACCCTCTTCTCAATTTCTGAATCATGGTATTTTCTCACAACTTTAAGGGCATCTGTAATAATCTTTTTGTGCCCATCAAAATCAAACGCCTCCAACCTTGGGAAAAAGTCTGCAATTGCGAATCCATACAGATAAAATATAATGGTGAACACTGCACCAACATGCGCTCTCTCATCATTTCCCGGCCCTCCATCATCCGCCGAGCCCGGCCCGAAAAACCTCTTGTTGAACACCACTCTCCTCATCAAATTGCCGCAGTAATGCTGCGCTACTTCTCTCACATTCACAAGCCCGCTAGTGCTAGGGTTTTGGAATTTGTTGTAGACGTATCGAACTAAATTATCGATTTCTTCACATCTCTTTGGGTGGAGCCGTTGGTGCATGGTTGAAGAGAGGACTTCTGCGGCCATGACCCTCCTCATTTTCTTCCATTGGTCGCCGGCAGGTGACAGAGCCGCACTTAGGTATCCATGGCTCGTGATCCGGGCCGATAGGGCGTCGGGCCTCGAGGCGAAGATGGAGTCTTGTTTCTTCAAGAACTCACAGGCGAGTTCTGGTGATGTGATGGGGATGACGTAGGTGTTGCCGAGGCGGATGCATGCGATTTCTGTTCGCATTTCTTGCATGAGTTTGTGTATCCATCGGAATGTTGGCTTGTTTTTTGTTTTCAGCATTTCCGGCAGGCTGCCGAGGAGAGGATATGATGTCGGACCCGGTGGAAGACGGCGTGGTTTTGTTTGCCCTAGTTTCATCCATGTGTAGAAGATTATGGATGAGAAGCCTAATAGAATTAGCAAGGATGGAAAGTATATGGAAAGGGTATTGCCCATTGATTGAGTAGAGGCCATTATTTGAATGGAAACATTAATTCAGATATAGGATTATATGACTTGTGTAAATGTATGTTATTTAGGCTAGTTTAATTAATTTATAGAAGGAGATGAGGAAATATTGTCACATATAAAAATATAGTTTTCATGTTGAAGTAAATATATGAATATATTATCAAGTTAAGAAAAATATATGTTAGTAGTTAGTATTATTACTGAGGGGGCCATTAATCATTTTTGTTGTACACGTGACTGATACATGTGCATATATATATGAAACATGCATGCAACAGATTAAAAAATATGACTGATTAGGGATGATCAATTTTGAGAGTTGATGCATGGTTCTTGAAAATCTAAATCATAAACATTCAGAAGAGCCTGAAAATTTGGTAATATCTCCTCATAAGCCGATTTTGCAGTAACAAAATAAAATCTTCACAAAGATATAGAGAAATTCTTATTACCATCCTAATAATAAAATAATAATAATAATAATTAGAGTTACTAATTAAAGTGGAGTACTTAACAAAAGCAGGAGATGGTTACATTTATGTTGCTATAAGTCCCAGAAATGTCAATCTATTTTAGATTCTTGATGTGTTTCTAAGATATATATCACGTGTAGTCCAATTTCCTAAGTTTTATTAAACAATGTAAAATATGTAAAGTACGGATAACTATAGATTGATAAGTACTAATAAAATAAAATGTTAAGGGTAAAGTATCTAGGGGTGAGCAAACAGGCAATTTAGTTAAAAATCGAACCAAACTCAAATATTGCCTACCCAAAAATTGATTAAAAAAAAAATAAATTAATAAAACTAACTCAAACAGCCTTATAATCAAAACTTAACAAAACTCCACATTGGCATGATATTATTCATTTTGAGCTGAAAGACATTACAATTTTGCTTTTAAACATCTTTATCCCATAATTAAGAACTTATACTAACAGAGTTAGGTAAACTATTTTATACAAGGAACTCAGAACTTCTTTACCTAATGTGGGATATGGGTTCGACATTACCCAGCATTATATACTTTGAAATATATTATTTTCTTTATATGCATAATTTGTAATATATTTAAGAAAATTAAAAGAGTTTGAAATATATTTATGAAAAAATTAAAATATTTGTAATATATTGGCATGCCATCATGTAGTTTTGTAAATGATGACATGTTGTCTGACAAGACTTGTCCACTTTTCCTCGCCAGATTTTACTTTTGTCATAAATCGAAACAAAACCGATAGTATATATGCCATATATTTTACTAACATATTTAAAAAATTAAAATAGTTTATAATATGTTTAATTCTTCAATCTAAAATAAAATATTAGAATGGAAAATAACTTATAAAGCATGAAATCTTGAGCATTAATTTCATTTGAGAGGATGACGTTGATTTAATTAGGCAAAGAATAGTAGAATACACTCACTAATTCACAATGTCAAACACCTCTTTGAGTCCTGGGGAGCTTTCTTTATTATGTTTAAGATTTAGTCCTTGATTATGAAAGATTTGTTTCCTTATCTAGTTTGGATAGGAATTTAATTCAATTAGAAAGATATAGATACATTCTAAATTGTCTAGTTTTCCTTGTTTATCTAACTTAGTTTTTCTTATAAATAGGAGTAGTAGATTTCATTGTTTAGAAAGTAGAAATTTTAGTTTTCATTTGAGTTTCATAATAGTTGTTTGCAAGAAAAAAAACTCATAAAATTCCTCAATATTTTTTTTCTTTCTTCGATTTTTTCATTGATTGTTTATGATTTTTGAGTTAAAATGACCAACAAGTGGTATCTAGAGCTAACATTGAATGCCAAAATCATTTACTCGGAAAACATGGTTTTGGTAGCAGCAATGCGGCGCGCGCATAACATTTGAGCAGTTCGTTCGTGTACCCGTATTTTACCCGCACAAACTACACAAGTAGGGCGATTCGTGTGCAAGCCACGATGGAGGATCAAGGAATCTGGGAAGCGGACAAACCAACCGCAGGCGCCCGGGTGGATGCCCAGCTCGACAAGAAGGCAAGATCTCACCTCTTGTAGGCTCTTTCGGAAGATCTTCTCATGCAGGTTGCTAGAAAGAATAAAGCAAAAGAAGTTTGGGAATGCCTCAAGACAAGATTCGTCGGGGCAGATCGAGAGAAAGACGCGCGACTAAAAATACATTGAAGAGTGAGTTTGAATCGATCAATATGCAGGTCGATTGACTACAATGTCTGTAGCGTACTCGAGCCATTGACAAACCCTCAGTGACTCGACGCTTGTGAAGAATCTTTTCGACACAGTGCCAAATAGGTTCATTAGTGTGGTGGCTAGCATTGAAAAATTCTTCAATCTCGAAGAGCTCGCATCCAAAGATGCAGTTGGAAGGCTGAAAGCTTTCAAGGAATGCACGCACATGTAGAGAGCGGACGTAGGGAGGAAAGAAGATCAGGTTCTTCTCACTCGTGCGGAGTGGGAAGCCCGATCTAGAAGAGACAACAGAGAGTCATCATATTCTTAATCAAAAAGGGTTTCCACAAAGGGTGGTGACTGATCGCTAAAACCATTAACAACTTAGCAGAGCTAACAATATAGTGGCAAATGAAAATTATTGATCCCACGAGTAATGAAATAACGAACAATCCTAAGTATTGAACTATAGCTTCTTAGAAAATTGTTTCTGCAATCAAATTTTAAAGATTTTGGTGACATTAACTTGGAAAATTCAATAGAAAGCAATCTTCAAAAAGATTAAAATATAACCAGGCCAAGCAACGGGCTTTCGATCAAATGCAAAAATTCAGATTCTAGGGATTTTTATTACTATCCTTCCTGACATGCAACAAATAAATTCATCAAACACCAATTTAATTCCTTGAAAGATTGAAATCAGAAAAATATTGTAAACTTCTTTGTTTGACAATTTACAAAGTAGATTATCGAAATTCCTTTACCCTTTTGGTCTCAAGAAATAATTCAATAACTCCAAAAATCAACGATTAATTCCTATAACCTAATTCCCTGTTTTTAAGACAAGAATAATTGATTATATTGTGAAATCCTTTTCCTGTTAATTAATTATCACTTTTTGAGTCTCAAATTAATTAACTAATAACCTAAATGAGTGGCGAACAAATCCAGGTTTAAAGCAAAACACAAAATTCCACAAATCGAACAAGGAAATGCATTAGATTAAATTAATTTGTAAACATGCAGTCAGGATAGATTTTAAACCCTCGAATCTGATTAATAAATTAGCTCATCATAATCATAACAACAAACATCATAAAAAGATAAAATTTGTAATGACTTGCATTGATCAATACGGAGTCTTGATGTAACACAAAAACAATTCAATGAACTGTCTTCAAGCTCCAAAAATCATATCAACTCTAGTTCTGCCTTAGAAATAGTATTCAAATCAGAAAATTAACGGTCTAACCCTAAAAACTCAAATACAAATGTTTATGTAGGTGTAGTAATAATCCCCACAAGGTATGGAATCAAACAAAGAAGAAAAAGCTTAAAAATTAATAATTTCCCGCAATAGGCAATTCTGCGTTGACCGACACAAAAGCCACATCGGTCTGCGTGCGCTTCTCCTCGACATTCCTTGCCTTGACATGCCACATTAGTCTCGACCTTCCACGTCGACCGACGTAGAGCTCGCGTCGGTTGATGTGGAGCTCCCGCATCGACTCCTCCAAGGTTGATGCCAGCTCAAGCATCAACTGCCTGTGTTGACCAACACAAGCCTTGTGTCGGTCGAAATAGAGCAATTTTGTCTATTTTCTTCCTTGATCCGATATTGTGGCTCTTTTCCTGCGAAAAATCACCATCAAACACATATATAACACTAAAACACTACGATTCACAAATAAATATGAAAATCATGCAACTCAAACACTAAATGAGCTAAAAACTAATTGATAAGTTAGCGAAATAACAAACTTATCAGCAACCACAGTTGTGGAGATAAAACTTGAGGTAGAGGTCGAAGAAGGAGTAAGCTTACAAGGAGTTTTTGGGCGGCTAACGACAGTAGACCGAAGGACGGATGATTCCGATAGGCTATCCATAGATCGTGTTAAGGCTTGTAAGACTAAAAGTTAGTAGATTCCCGATTAAGTTTGGAAGAGTGGACGTAGGACTTTGATGCCAAACCACTATAAATATTCTCTCTCATTTACTAGCTTTCTTTAAGTTTTTGCATCTAAATTTTCATTCTTACATTGAAACCTTCAATACTTGACTAAATATTGAAGTGTATAATTTGAAACTTAACAATCTGTGCTAAACTAAGTTTTGATAAAATTGAAATCCGAGTCAAGTCAGTTTTCAAAGTCAAGTGCAAGATTATTTTACTTCCAGTGCATACTTTTTTATTCTATTTTTTGGACCAACAAGCGCCGAACCATTTCATGCGTCAATCAGTCCTTGGCCCTTTATGATCTGGAGAGGGCCCTTCACCGTCCAATCTCCCTATCAACGAGATAAGAGAATAGAGTTGCTTGCGATATATGTTTATTAATTTATATAAGAGATGATAATACAATAATAATGATTACCTATATATTAACTAGAAACCATGTTTATAATATACCAATGATAATGCTTATAGTATATAAATCCATTAAAGAATACAATAGATCTCTAACTAAAGATAAAAGTCACATCCGGTGTTACAATTGCAATGAGATGGGGCATTACTCGACACAATGTCAAGTGGCAACAAAGACCGAGGAAGCCCACCTAGCCCACGATAATAATATCAAGCTAGCTCTACTTATAGCAGTTTCAGAACAGAACTCAAAGCATTTTAAGAAACCTAATGATTTTTGGTTCCTAGATAATGGAGCCAGTAATCATATTACTGGTGATAGAGGGAAGTTCTTAGAGTTGGACGAAGGAGTAAACAAGAAAGTCCGTTTTGGAAATAGTTAGATAGTTCAGATTGAAGGAAAGGGTTCTATCCTTTTTTAGTGCAAAAATGGATATCAGTAGCTCTTCAAGGAAGTCTACCACATTCCACAATTACAAAGTAATATATTGAGTTTCAGACAACTGATAGAAATAGGACATCGAGTCATGATGGAAGGTGATGAGTTGGAGGTCTTTTCAAAGGACCCTCCATGACTCATAATGTAAGTGAAGAGATCAAAGAATCGGCTCTATCGTATCGGATTGCAGGTGGCAAACCCAGTGAATCTTCTCACAAGCCTCAAAGATCCAGCATGGCCATGGCATGCTTATCTAGACATGTCAACTATTAGGCTTCGAAGTACCTTGTCAACAAAGAAATGGCAGTAGGAGTACTAGTGATCACTCTCATATCAGCTATGTCAGACATGTCTCATAACAATGTATTCAAGACACCCCTCGCTCGAGATACTACAAATTGATCTATGTCCGATCACTCCTGAAGAAAATTAGTACTTCATGTTGATTGTGGATGACTATGGAAGATAGATGTGGGTTCATATGTTTAAATCGAAGGACGAGGCATGTTTTTTGTTGAAAATGAAGAAGTAGTTGGCTGAAAACAGTGTCGGTCATCGAATTAAGGTTTTTTTATGAGAACGAGGAGGAGAGTCCTTCTTGAAGAAGTTTGCAGAGTTGTGCAAACAGGCAGGGATCGAATAGTATTTCGCCGCACCATATTCTCCTTTTCAGATTGGTGTGGTGGATAGGAGAAATCATACAGTGATGGGTATGATACAATAACTACTAAAGAGAATGAGTGTACCAGACAAGTATTAGTGGGTGGCAGTTCGACATTCAACGTATCTCCTAAATCGACTGCCCACTAATGCCATTCTAGAGAAGACTGATAGATGCAGAAACAGTGAGCAAATAATTTTTTACACCCTAAGGTGGTCAATCCTACAGGGACTATGCAACGGAATATCAAATTTCCAGGTATAGTTCTTAGAACATACAAGTTTGATGAATATAAAAGAGGGATTTGGTTTTGAAACTGAAAGATTACAAGTGCATAAAATTAAAGGGTTTTGAAAGACAATAATTAAATGTAAAGATCCTAGGGCAGATAATATAAACTTCTGCATGCAAAATCATCAACTCAGCAATGGGGATAAATTAAAATTCATGTGGATTGAATTCCTTGGTCATGCAATAAAACCCTAGATTGCTTGTTGGGAAATTATTCCTAAAATCTCCCTTAGGATGTATTTGTAAAAGGTTTTGGTGAATCAAACCTTAGTAGTTGGTCGATCATTTGCTGAACTCTAATTAGTCTAGCATACTCTGTAAAGTCCTGTATAGGTTCTATATTGAGTTGTAATAGACTAGTATGCTAGAAGAAGTCCTAGTAGTCACAAAGAAAATGATGTTTGCTAAAAGACATCGGAAAAACAGAATGCTAAGATATTAGCATTCATCAAACTGCTAGAGAAATGAGCAAACAAAGGATAAAAGAGTCATGCATCAACGAGAGTCTTCGGCTGCTAAACAAAGGATCCTAGCAGAGCAATACACAGGATGCTGAAGTCTCACTGCCGTTCTGACAAAAAGCTCACACAAAGGATGAGACATTCCCAAAGTAGTTAGGAAAGTACAAGTCAAAGACAAAAGCGACTGTCACAAACCAAACACTCTCGGATCAAGGAGCCGTTGAGTCTAACGGATATGGAGATTAAAAGTTTGAATCTCCATCTATAAAAGACAGGTCCGAAAGTGGAGAAAAGAGCTGCTTCTATCACTACCAACATTCGCAAACTACACAAGTGTGAGATTCCTTTGACAAAGCGAACAAGTGAAAAGTAGTCAGTTGAGAGCTCGTGATAAAAAGCCATTCAAAGCTTTCAACAACCTAGAGTGTCTTCTCATTGAATATCTGACACTCATCCTCGAAGATTCTTGAACTTCCGTTAAGAATCTTCAATCATTGGGATAACTTCCTTACTAGGAGTATCCAACAGTTATTCTTGAAAAAGATTGACTCTGACGGGCGTTAGCCGCATATTTATTGAGTTCAGAGGCAAACTATAAAAGCCTCATTAGCGAAGGACAAGTTTTACGAAGGTGTGCCCTTGACTTGGCCGGAGCTGTGATCGAAAAGTGCAAAGTATCGGAGGATAGCTGTGTTGTGGCCGGTTCAAAAGTTCGCCGCCTACTGCAAGTGTTGGCGAATCCTTGTACTGATTGTATACTTTTCTAGTGAAATACTTAGCATACTGGCTAAGGAGTGGATATAGATCTATTTGGATCGAACCACTATAAAGACTTGTGTTCATCTACTGTTTTATTACTTACTGTTTAAAGCTGATTTGAAACCTAGCAACAGAGTTGCTAGTGTATATCTGAAAACTAACTTAAAACATAACTTGAGCTAAGAAACATTTTGTAAACAACGATAAGTGTAAGTGACGAACATTTATTCCGCTGCATTTCGTGTTAAGTTGTATTCACGACGACTCTGATATTTGAGGACCAACATTGCTAAACTGTGAATATCTCCTCTTGGTCTCTACAACACAAATTTAACCAATCTCAATAGTTATCTAATTAGTTCATACACATGGTTCTTCCTTTCGAACAGAAAACAAGTATATTTAATTTCCTATCCTATTAATAATCTTCTCCTCTCGGTCTTTCGATTAATAACTATAAACCTAGTTCCAAATTCATCTCTCGATCCTTTTTTAAATCTAGATTCGATTAATTAAGTTCCGGAAATTAAACAATGCTTTCGAGTTGATTTCATTTAAGCAAGCATCATAAAAGAATATTACAAGCCCTAGAATCTGCTAAGGTTTCTAACCACAAATCATGGCTTTAAAAAAAGTAAACATATTATTAAATTACCTTAATAATTGAAGAGGAACCTTCAAAGTCTTGTAAAACTCCAATGTTGAAATATTCTAAGTGTAAAAGAAAAGATATGGAAGCTAAAATTTCGTGCATAATTGAGTAGAGTATCTATAAAGGAGCCAATATATCTAATCTAGGTATTCGGCTAAAATAAACAAAATAGACATTTTTTCCTTCTCGGAATTCTGTGTCGATCGACTCAGTGTGTGTCGATCGATACACATGCAACTTTGACATCCTGACAAAACACTCATGTCGATCTACCTCATTTTCTTTCGTGTTGATCTACACCGAGTGTTTCGATCGACATGCCTGCATGTGTGCCGAGCTCTTCATCTACCTTGCCCTCGATCGACATTCGACCTCTGTGTTGATCGACATGCACCACTTCAATCGACACAGAGGTAATGCTTTAGGATTTTGGCTCGTCTTCCAACATTATCGACTTTCAGTGTATCAATCAAAGCGATAACTCTGTGTAACTCGGCTCTTTTCATCATTTGACCTCTTTTTAGCCCTAATACCTGCAAAATTATCCATCAAGAGTAGAGCATCCTATATCATAGAATCATGCACATAAATGACTAAAAGAATAAACTAATATGACTAAAATAATGGAGAAAAACATGGATAAGTGAGTAAAAATATGAACTTATCAAACCCCCCAAACTTGAATACTTGGTTGTCCTCAATCAAAGAAAAGAAAGAAAAGAAATCACAAGCAGTTGAAAGTGCAATGCCTCACAAGATTCTTCACAATCAAGGATCGTCAATTTACATCACACAAGCATTTTGAAAGAGATGGGAAATTCATCCACTTCGAAAGACTCACAAGGAAGATTTCCGCTCATGTACTCAAGTGTTTAGGTTTTCAATGAAAACACTCACAACATGTATGAAGAAGTTTCTACCGTAGGCTTGCAAAATTTCTAGAATCTCCACTGCTTATTTGTGCACACAATTCAAGAATCAAAAAGGACTTTTGATTAGGTTGTAATGTAGGCTTTTTGTGAAGGGTAGGGAAAATTTGGCCTAGTAACTAAACCAATTGAGTTAGCTACTCTCAACAAATCTAACCACTATCTAACAATATACACTCATCTCCTAATATTTTCAACATAAACCAAGGCTCATTTATTTTTTCCTTTACTAATTCTTTTATGCTCTTAATAATTTTTTTTTAATAATTATTTGAGCTTATAAGGACACAAACATTTTCTCTTTTTTTTTCTAGAGCCCAACTTTCTTTGTAACCCAATTTTTGACATTTCTTATCCACCTATAACAATTACCCTAATTTCACCGAAATCATAGTATTCACCTTTTTCATAGCAATATCGCATAAACAAATAGAACTATGTTTCTCTTACTCATAGACCAAGAAAGAAAAAATAGCAGGCTCAAATGGGCTAATCAAAAAAATAAATCACCACAATGGACAATGTTGGGGATAATTTGGTTAACAAAGATGGCCTAAAATCATTTTCTATCATTGTGCACACTACACAGTCTCAAAACATAATAGAAGCAAGTTCTAGAGAAACGAAAACATACATGCGAATCTCTCATCAAACGAAAAAGGCTCAAAAATCTCTCTTAGGTTAAAAAATTTCTTCATTAGTCAATTTCAATCCACTCAATCGTCATGCAAGTGTAAGTTTCAATTAGACCTTATCATTCGGTATTCCACATTCATAGGCAATCAACCACAATTGAAATCAAATCAAACTAATCCCTCATCAAGATCAAATCGCAATCAGTTCAAAAAGGGTTCAATTATTCAATAAGAAATTTTCCTCACACTTTTCCGTACTTTTTTAGGCATAAATTTAAATAAGCAAAACAAATAAATTAAAGCGAGTAAAGCAAATAACTAAAGAAAATAGAGCAAATAAAAGGATAGATAAGTTGGAATTTCTTGTCAACATCCCCCAAACATATTTTGAACTCGGAGAGTACGAAAAAGTTTGAAAATCAGACAAAAAAAAAAGAACTTGTACCTGACTCGTTGATCTAAGACATCAATGTTTTTATCCACCGGAGGAATCATCTCGTCGCAACGGAGAATTGTGGCTTCTTGCACTCTGTTTTAATCGACATGCAGTGTGTCGATCGACATAGAGCCTTCCTGTCAACTTCCTGCACAAGTTGAAATCTAAAAATAAAAGCAAAAGAAATAAAAAAGAAAGCAAATAGAAAGTTGAGTTACCTCCCAACGAGTGCTTTAGTTAACGTCGTAGCTCGACGGTACCTTTTTTTCTGAAGAACCAAGGCATTCTAGAACGTACTCGCCTTGATCGAGCATCCACCATGTAGACCAAGCAATCTTGAATGACAACAGTGCGCTCGGGATGAGATGGTGTAATTAACAGTTTTGCCACCTCATTCCCTCGCTCCCATTCTCGAGCGGCTTGGTCCTCACTTTCATCTTCAATTTCTTCCTCTTCCTCTTCAAAATCCTCAATGGATGTGATCCTAAATCACTCGTATTGCTTCCGGCTTCTATCGAGCTTGAATGTGATCTTTTCTTCATTAGCTCGAAGCATAATCTCCCCACCGCGGCAGTCAATCAAAGCGACACTAGTATCCAAGAACTCTCTTCCCAAGATGGGGTGTGCTGCCATCTTCCTTCATATCCAAGACCACAAAATCTGCAGGAAAGATAAGGTGAACTACACGAATAAGCACATCTTTAAGAGCGGTCTGCCATTTGTAATGTGATAGTGATCGGCCTCAACTCTCCAATCTTGAGGCGCTAGAAGATGGAATAAGGCATTAGGTTGATGCTGGCACTAGGGTCGTACGGCACCTTCTCGAACTCGATCCCCCCTATCTCGAATGGGATTGTAAAACATCCTGGGTCACACCTTTTGATTTGGATTTTCTTTTGGAGGAGAAGGCCTCATTGCTCATGAAGCTTTACTGTCGAGTTCTCCACAAATTGTTTCTTTTCGCTCAACAGCTTGCGGAGATACTTCATGTAACATGGAATTTCACGTAAAACTTCAATTAGTGGCAGATTAATACTCACCTTCTTCAAGTTCTCAACAAAGCGAGAGAACTTGAAATCTTCCTTTTGCTTGGCAAAACATTGAGGAAAGGGAATCGACGGTAGTTGAGCAGTTTTAAATCTTGAAAACTTGTGCTAGGAAGAGCTATGTGTCGATGGAGATGCACCTGTGTCGACTTGACTTTCGCCGCAGAAAACTTGTCGGTTGAAATCCCTTCATCGATCGACATCTTGTACCCCTCCAGGCTTCTGTGTCGATCAACACCGGGGGTGTCAATCGAAACAGAGGTCGGTCTGGTAGCCTGCTCCTCCTTTTATCCCCCAAAATTATTTTGGGGCATGCTCGGGGTGTAGCTGGTCCCGGATCTCAATTTTATAGCCTTGCAGTCCTATTGATTCTTTGGGTTAACCTTGATAGTATTTGGCAGCTTTCCCGATTTATGTTGCGCACCAAGTGAGGTGGAAATCTGACTCACTTGAGTCTCAATGATCTGCACATATTTCCCGAGCCTACCCACTTTTGTATTGACTCGTGCTACTTCTTGCTCGATCTTGCCCACTCGGTAGTCAAAAGCTTTAATGAACTTCTTGAGCACCTCGTTAAGACTCTCCTTCTTCTTCTTCTCCACAATTTCACCATTCTGAACATTGAAGTCTGGTGGAGGATGTTCAGCACCTTCTGGCTGAGCATAGGAAAATTCAGGGTGAGCTCTTTGTTAGTAGTGTTGGTATCCCCCTTGCCGTTACTGATTTTGCTATCCACCTCGATTCATGTAGTTCACGTGGGCGATGGGATCAACATGTGCAACAGAAACACAAGCACTAGAAGTTAATTTTTCTCCATCTTGAGCTCTTCCACTTCTTTCTTGAGGGTTACATCTTCCTTCTTTTCCACTGCCCCGAGTTGTGGTCTCCTCGGATTGGACCATTGCTGAGTGTGCAACACCATCTTCTTGAACAACTTGAGGGCCTTTTAAGGTGACTTTCTCATCAGAGAACCTCCCGCGGCATCGTGAACGTACTCTTGGGTTCTCTCATTCATCCCTCCGTAGATGATGTGGGCAGGGTCCTCGTTATCAACTCCATGGCCCGGACAACTCCTCAACAACTCGTTCCATCTGCTTTATGCCTCGAACAAGGATTTGTCCATCTTCTGATGGAACTCCAATATCTCCATCTTCTTTTGGATGATGACAGATGGAGGGAAGAACGTTGCTAAGAACTCTGCACGGAGGTCGGCCCAAGTATGTATGCTGCTGCAATCAAGAGATGTAAACTATGATCTAGCCTAATCCCGAAGTGAGAAGGGAAATAGACGTAGACAAATAACATCCTCCAAGCCATGGAATTTGAAGGGATTTGTGAACTGAATCACGAAGTCCGTTTGCCAAGGATCGTTAATTGGAATATCAAAATAAATTGCTATGCCTATGAACAATCCTAGCATGCTCCTATATTATTATGCATGAGAAGGATTATGCGGAATACCTGGATCGATGAACTCTGAAGAACACGTGCGTGGAGATGCCCTTTGATCCTTCCCACGCACAAAGATTTAATTTCCTAACAGATTGAGGAAATAAATCTATGAAAATAATAAAGTTATTTTCGAAAATAAAGAGGAGAGAGAGAAGAAGAAAAATCCTCCTGATTTGATCTTCTGATCTGTATCCCAACTCGATCTAAAAATCCGGTGAAGATTCTCTATCAGATCCCTTGCCCGGTTGAGAAGCAGAATTTTCTCCTCGTTCTCTGATCTTAGTCGATCACCACAGCTCCTAAATTCTAGTTTGCTGTGTGCAACTTATGATCTTGTGGTGTGTTGAGATCTGAGGGACTGAGGCCTATTTATAGGAAATTACTGGACTCCTATTGGGCTTGAGTTTCATGGGCCAGATCAGGGACCAAAATGCAAATAGCAAATAAGGCCTATCAATTAATTAATTCTCATATTCAGCCCAGAATATAATTAATTAATTAATATTGATTCATTCCACCAGAGAATCAATACTGTCCTACCTATTTGCTACCACGTTTTGAGGTACGGGTTGCATGGGCTCGGTATATCCCCACATTTAAGGTTACATACATTCGTTAATTAATTTAAGCTCTGACAAGTTATTTAATTAATTAACATCTTATATTCCTGAATCAATCCACTCAAACCTTTTCACTTATGCTTGAACTTAATCAGCCTGCAGGACTTAGCATAATGAACCTTTTGAGCTGTTCAGGGAATGTCACCATCCTATACTGGATGTGGTTACCTAGTTTCAGTACCAGACAGTCATACACAAACTGCTATTACCCAAGATACAGATATACAAGCTCAACTAGAGCCTTTCACTGCAACTCAAAGTAATACACAATCTGCATATACTTCTGTACCTTCATTTAGGCTTAGGATCTCGTCAAGCCATAGAGATCTAGATTCTTTTAATGTCAGATAAAAGAATCGATCCCGACTTAGGTCCTTATCAATGTGTGCCCCACACCAGCATACCAAGCCATCCAAGATAAGATGCTTATTACTGCGTATGCTGCAGCCAATTTGATAAAGCTGTAAAATACAACAGCAAATAAATTTATAATAACCCGAAGGCTAGTCGAACCCACAGGG
>JAPKLW010000228.1:721812-749429 GCA_026898455.1 Plectranthus barbatus
TGGCCATAACTTTCGCTCCCGAACTCCGATTGACCCGATTCCAGTTGAGTTGGAAAGCTAACTCGAAGATCTTTCCATCCATGTGCTCCATTAGCTCAGATTCCATCTGTGGAAAAAGTCGTGACTGTTCCTTTGAACATCTGCTGCTTTCGGTACGGGTTTCCATTGAATTTGGCCTAAAACCTGCAAAATATTACCATGACAAGCATAATATCCCCTATAAACACTTCATGCTCGATTATTAACTAAAAACTCAAATAAATGCAATAAAACAATAAGAAAACAACCTGATAAGTGAGGCAAAATACGAGCTTATCAGCTGCAGCCTACACCGACAGTTTATCCTGGAACTGTCTCAGCTGTGATAACTATTTATATCTCGCTAGTTCAAACGATCCATACGATCTTCCGTGATCTTCTACACACCGTATGATTTCCCTATCGATGAGATAAGAGGATAATTGCGTTTGCGACACATGTTTGTTAATTCAGACAGGAGATGAACATACAACATTTATGATTCCCAGTATATTAACCAATCGACCTTGTACATAATATACCAATCATAATGCTTTCAGTATAAAAATCCATCAATCTCCCACTTATACTCAAAGCATTATACAGGTGCTTTCCAGAGTATAACGCGTCTAAACTAATCTAGATATTACATCAAACATTCCACGTGGATAGCTTTGCCCTCAGCCCAAGGTTACGTACATGCATCTCATAGACCTTCTGAGGCAGAGCCTTTGTGAATGGATCCGCTAGATTATTTCTTGTATCAATCTTCTCTACTAGCACATCAAACCTTGCTACGATTTCTCGTATAATATGGTACTTCCTTTCAATGTGTTTTGTTGCTCTGTGAGTTCGTGGTTCCTTTGAATTAGCCACAGCTCCCGAATTGTCACAGTATATCGTGATTGACTTGGGCAGCTTAGGAATCATGTCCAACTCCAGAAGGAAGTTTCGAAACCATACCGCTTCTTTCAAAGCTTTAGAAGCTGCCACATACTCTGCTTCCATGGTGGAGTCCGCAATGAACTTCTGCTTTGCACTCTTCCATGATATGGCCCCACCTCCCAATGTAAACACATAGCCAGAGGTGGATTTCTTTTCGTCTCGGTCTGCCTGGAAATCCGTGCCTGGAAATCCGAATCAGTATAACCCACAGGGCACAACTCCTCACACTGATAGACGAGACAGTAGTCTCTAGTCCTTTTCAGGTATTTGAGTATGTGCTTTACCGCGGTCCAATGCGCCTGTCCAGGGTTAGACTGGTATCTCGCTACCATGCCTACAGCAAAGCAGATATCTGGCCTCATACATAGCATTGCATACATGAGGCTCCCCACGACCGATGCATACGGCACGTTCCTCATTTCATCTTTATCCCTTTGTGTCACCGGACACTGATCCTTGGAAAGATATATGCCATGTCTGAAGGGTAACAGACCTTTCTTGGCAGTTTGCATGCTGAAACGGGCAATCACAGTATCCACATATGATCCTTGAGACAAGGTTAGCATCCTTTTATTGCGCTCCCGCAATACTTTTACCCCTAGGATGTATCCTGCCTCCCCAAGGTCCTTCATATGAAACTGCTCGGATCACCACCCCTTTATGCCCGACAATACTTCCACATTGTCGCCAAATAGGAGAATATCATCTACATAAAGTGCAAGGAACACCACGCTTCCGCTGACACATAGACGGTACACGCAACTCTCGTTTGAGCATTGTGAAAATCCATAGGATTTAATCACTTCATCAAAACGCAGATTCCATGACCGTGAAGCTTGTTTAAGTCCATACAGCGACTTCCTTAGCTTCCAGAACAAATGTTCTTCGCCTTTCTGCACATAACCTTCTGGCTGTTGCATATAGATGTCCCTACCTTCTTCAAGGTACCCGTTTAGAAACGCGGTTTTGACATCCATCTGCCAGATTTCTAGGTCCTTATGTGCTGCTATGGCTAGGAGTATACGAATGGACTTAAGCATGGCTACTGGTGAGAAGGTCTCGTCATAGTCTACACCTTCTTTCTAACTATAAACCTTCGCCACCAGCCTTGCTTTGAAAGCTGTAATTTCACCATTCGCTCCTTTCTTTCTTTTGTATGCCCATTTGCACCCTATGGCTCGACAGCCATCTGGCAAATCAATTTTCTGGTATACATTCATAGCCGTAATGGTAGCTATTTCAGAATCCATGGCAATTAGCCATTTGTCTGCATCTTTATCAGATACCGCCTCGTCATATGTACAGGGATCGGTATCATCTAGTCCGTTTTCCGGGATAAAGTCAGAAGACTCTCCCACGAACATGTACCTTTCGGGTTGGTGGACAACCCTCCCACTGCGACGAGGCATCTGGACCGTGTCAGTAGTTGGCACAGTACGCGTTTGTCCCATACCTTGAATTAGTGGCAGTGTTGGTATAGCCTCACCTGTTGTAGGTGGATTTACCATTACACTGGGCTTTCCTGATGGAATTGCTTCTTTGTCCTCAAGCTCGTGGAGGACATTTTCACTCTTGGATCTGTGGTTTCTTACATATTCGTCCTCCAAGAATCTCGCGTTGGTACTGACAACGAATTTCTGATTCTCAGGACAATAGAAGTAACCACCTTTCATTTGCCTGGGATACCCTACAAACAACATCATCTTACACCTACTTTCTAACTTATCAGGTTCCTTTGTCAGCACATATGTCGGACAACCCCAAACCCTCACTCTGTTCAAAATTGGCTTTCGCCCATACCAGAGTTCCAGAGGTGTTTTAGGAACTGATTTAGAAGGTACCAGGTTAAGCAAATAGGCCGCTGTCTCCAAGGCATATCCCCAAAACGAAATCGGCAAGCTTGCATAACTCATCATCGACCTGACCATTTCCAAGAGATTTCTATTTCTTCTTTCCGCTACACCATTTTATTGAGGGGACAAATTCTAAATAATGAAGTAAAAGTGAATATTGTGTAGTAGTTTTTTAATATAAAATTATATAAAATTTCATTTTATTATTATTTACATTCTACTTTTATTTTTTAGAATTCGCTGATCTCATAGTAATTTTTTAATTAGTAAGATTGTCAAGATTTAAATTTATAAAGTGTGAAATATATTTTATAAATTTATTAAGTTTAGATAGATAGCCACAATTATCTTATATATATTAACTATACAAAATATTAATAATAATCACTTGGTGCAGTGGATAGATATAAATGATTTAATTAAGAGGTAAAAGGTTTGAATCCTGTTGGAACCACTAAATATTAATTTTTTATATGACTATGTGCAGGGTCCTGATTATTCATAGGTGCGGTGCGGTGCGATGATGGCTTGCTGGTCCTAATTGCTCGTGGTGTGGTACGATGCCGGTGGATTCAGTCGATGGTTGGTTGTGGCTTGGTGGTGGTAGGCTAGATGCGGTTCAATGGTTGGGTGTGGTGTGGTTGGTTAGCTGTGGCTCGATGTTGGCGGATTAGGTGCGATGCAATGGTTGGGTGCGGTTCAGGGCATTGCGGCTCAGTGGTGGCTCAACCGACGGTTAGGTACGGTGTAGGTGGGTTCAGATGATCTGGTCAACAACGACTAGGTATTTTAGTGACGACAATTTTTGCTACTAAATTCGAAGTTTTTGTGATAATTAGTGTCGTGGCAAAAAGGTGTTTATTTGGTGACAACACTTATGTGTAACTATATAATGATATTTTAGTAACGACAAATTATGCTACTATATTATAAAGTTTTAGTGATAATTATTATAGTGGCTAAAACAAGTTTGTTTAGTGACAACCCACTTGTGCGGCTATATCATGACATTTTAGTGACGATTATAGTTTGCAACTAATTAATAGTGAATTAGTGATGAAAATTGGAGTCACAATAAAATAGAGCAATAGTGACGACTATCGTAGTTCGTCGCTAAACCCTTTAGCCACTATTCAGTAGTCACGACACAGCGACGACACACAATATTGTCACTAAGATGCTACAGTGACAAAATTCATATTTATAGTGATAATTTCTGTCGTCATTATAGACCGATTTTTTTTTGTAGTGCATCTATGATATCCAAATTAACTATCATTAAAAGGCCAAGGAATTTGTAGCTGCTTAATCTAAAGTGTCTTTAAAATTAGTAATTTGCAAGCTTTAACAACAAGGCAGGTAGCGATTTCTAAAGAAAATATATATATTTAATTTTTAGTTTATTTTATTTTAATTATACGAATGAGTTCAAAAGAGTTTCATTTTTGTGCAAGAAGTGGAAAATAATAATCATGGGGTTTCAACTATGTGGTGAATTACAATGTTTTTCCATTCAATGGTTGAGAGAATAAGTTCATTACATTATAAGAATTTGTATCCAATAATATAATGAACAAAGCAATGAATTCATTATAAATTTGGAATAGAAAATGCCCAAATTTAAAGGGTCTCTACTAGTTTTATTGAACTAGACGCTGAATATTTTGGATTACACAATATGAAATTAATTTCTCAAATGAAATGTGAATAGATATAATAATAATAAATTATTTATCTTAAAATGAATGAAACTTGCGTACAGGATGGCACCCAAAATTAGAGGAGGAGGTAGAGGCCGAGGAAGAGAAAGGGGCAGAGGCCGAGGAAGAGGTAGGAGGGGATTTCGGAACTTAGAAGACATTCTGATACCTGCAAATGAACCAACAAATGAATCAACAAACAAACCTGCGACATCGAATGAAATAATTCCAACCGAGGAAACCATTCCTCTGGAAGAAGTTGCTTCGAATAGAGAACCTGAACTGCCACCACCAGCGAGACCTACAATACAACCACGACCCCGACAAACCATTGAAATTTTTATGAAACAGAACCCACCACATTTCAATGGAGAACGCGAACCAATGGAAGCTGAATCATGGATTTGGGGAATGGAACGCATATTCAAGTTTATGCAGTGCGATGACAAGGAGAAAATAAATTGCATGACCTATCAACTAACTGACTCAGCTGATTATTGGTGGGAAACATACACTAAAACACTCACACAGGAGAAACTAGAAGGATTGACTTGGGAAGAGTTCAAGGAAATATTGTATGAAAAATATATTTCGAAGAACTATCGCCAAGAAAAGGAAATGGAGTTTTATAGTCTCCGCCAA
Organism: Plectranthus barbatus; assembly: GCA_026898455.1. Classification (NCBI taxonomy): domain Eukaryota; kingdom Viridiplantae; phylum Streptophyta; class Magnoliopsida; order Lamiales; family Lamiaceae; genus Plectranthus; species Plectranthus barbatus. Next base: position 726,971 of record JAPKLW010000228.1, read on the forward strand.
GGAAAGCTAAATGTCACTGAGTATGACAGGATGTTCTGTAGGCTTTCCAGACATGCGCCACAAATGCTAGATACCCTTACAAAATTGGATGCAAGATTTCGCTTTGGTTTGAGAACTGATATAAGGGCAGCTTTAGCATTGTTGGGAAATCTCACTTATTCTGAATCATTGAGTAAAGCACTTGATGTAGAAGCTGCATATGTCAGAGATAGATTCTCCTATCCCATTGGAACAGAAACTATCCATCCTCCCCCAAACCTGAAGTGAAAATGGGAAGAGAATTCTCGCCCAAATACTCAACAACAAAGTGGCCCAAAAAGAGGAGGTTATAATAGCCATTTCAACCAAGCTCGGGGAGGCTATGAACGAGGAATGCGCAAACCAGAGACGTTCAAAGCAAACAGAATTGTACCAGGAAAGCAAGAACTGAGAGCTTGTAATAGATGTGGCAGAATGCACACTGGATTATGTGCAGCCCAGGAGGCAACTTGTTACAACTGTGGGAAGAAAGGACATTTTGCAAATCGTTGCCCCAACCGTCAACAGAGGCCGGGACAAATGCCCAATTTTCAAAGACCCACAAATCAGTTGCGAGCAATGCATGGAGAACACCAACCCAAAAAAAAATAACAAAGGAATCCCATCAGAGGAGGACCAAATCCAAGGCCACCAAACCCACCACCGCAGAATCCACATAGAGAATTGCAACCTCGTCATGCAAGGGCATATGCCTTAATCGAGGGAAATGAAGGAAAGAACAAAGGCAATTTGGCAGGTATGGGAACTATACATGACATACCAATTATAGTCTTGTTTGATACTGGAGCATCTCATTCATTCATTTCTAGTGCGTGCATTGAAAATCTAAAACTAGAAACAGAAAAAGGGAAGCAAAGTTTAAGAGTAACAACGCCTAGTGGAGAACTAACCACGACAGAACTTATATGCTCAAACCTAGATGTGAACATAGGACCACATAAAATTTCTGCCAATAATTTGAACGTCATGAAGATGTGGGATGTTGATATAATACTAGGAATGGATTGGTTCACTGAGAATCAGGCAACAATCTTATGTGATGAGAGGAAGAATTTGCTCCAGCCTTCGGAGAAAGAACAAATAAGTCTTCATGGGATCCAGAAAGGCCAACGAGTGACTGTAATATTCGCACTTCAAGAAACAAAACAAATACACAAAAATGGTAATCAAGCATTTTTGGTTTACTTTGAAAGTGAAGTAGATGGTTCAAAATCAATACAAGATGTGCCAATTGTTAGAGAATTTGAGGATGTATTTCCTGAAGAACTACCAGGGTTACCACCTGATAGACAAATTGAGTTTGCCATTGATCTTAAACCAGGAGTCGCTCCAATCTCCAAAGCACCATATAGAATGGCACCGAAAGAACTACAGGAATTGAAAACTTAACTCCAAGAACTATTGGATCTAGGATTCATCAGGCCGAGCGTATCACCATGGGGAGCGCCAGTGCTTTTTGTAAAGAAGAAAGATGGATCGATGGGAATGTGTATCGACTATCGTGAGTTGAATAAGCTAACACTCAAAAATCGATATCCTTTACCAAGGATAGATGATTTATTTGACCAATTGAAGGGTGCAAGTGTCTTTTTAAAGATAGACTTGTGATCAGGAGACCATCAGTTGAAAATTCGAAAGGAAGAAATTCTGAAAACTGCTTTCCGAACTAGATATGGTCACTATGAGTTCATAGTTATGCCATTCGGATAGACAAATACTCCAGCAGTGTTCATGGACCTCATGAACCAAGTATTTCATCCATACCTGGACAACTTTGTTCTGGTATTTATTGATGATATATTGGTCTACTCTAAAAATGAGGAAGACAAACGGAAAACATCTGAGAACAGTTTTGGAAACTTTGAGAAGTGAGAAGTTATATGCCAAGTTTAGTAAATGTGAATTTTGGTTAGGAGAAGTGATGTTTCTTGGACATAATGTGTCAGTGGACAGAATTAAGGTTGACCCTGCAAAGGTGCAGGCGGTAAAAGACTGGAGATCACCTAAAAATCCTAATGAAATAAGAAGTTTTCTAGGATTGGCTGGATATTACCGCCGGTTCATCGAAGGATTCTCCAAGATTGCCAAACCAATGACACAATTACTACAGAAAGGAAAAAAGTATGAGTGGACTACAGAATGTGAGACAAGCTTTCAAGAGCTTAAAAAATGATTAACAACTGCCCCAATCCTATCGGTACCAAAACCCGATAAAGAGTATGTTGTTTTTACCGACGCTTCCAAGAATAGAATAGGTTGTGTATTGATGCAGGACGGCAAAGTAATCGCTTATGCATCACGATAGTTAAGACCACATGAGGTAAATTATCCAACACATGATCTTGAACTAGCTGCCGTGGTACATGCTCTGAAAATATGGAGACATCATCTCTATGGAGTTAGATGTGAGATCTACACCAATCATAAAAGTCTAAAATACTTTTTCGAGCAAAAGAATTTGAACATGAGGCAAAGAAGATGGCTTGAACTAGTAAAAGATTATGATCTCAAAATAAATTACCACCGAGGAAAGGCTAACTCTGTAGCTGATGCTTTGAGCAGAAAGAATTCTAATCCAATGGGATCACTCTTAACACAGGAAAAGGAATTGATTAAAGAGTTTGAGAAACTAAAATTAGAAATAATCATGCCTCCAGAAAAAGTGGATAACATCTTAGCTACACTCACAGTGAAACTAGAATTGAGAGGGAGGATTGTCAGTGCACAGAGGCTGGATGATGAACTGGAGAAACGTCGACTGAAGGTTCGATCAGGCACAAAAGGGAGCTATGAAGAGGCTGTTGATAATGCATTATTGTTTGATGGAAGAATTTGTGTGCCACAAAATGAGGAATTAAGAAATGAAATTATGAGCGAAGCACACAATACACCTTACACCGCTCACCCTGGAAGTACAAAAATGTACCGGGACTTGAAAACAACATTTTGGTGGGAAGGAATGAAGAAAGATGTTGCTATGTTTGTAGAACGTTGTCTAACATGCCAGAAAGTAAAGGCGTTACATCAACGACCTTATGGTAAATTACAACCATTAGAAATACCTGAATGGAAATGGGAACACATAGCAATGGATTTTGTAACCGGATTATCCAAGTCTCAAAAAGGGAACACAACCATATGGGTAATTGTGGACAGGTTGAAAAAATGGGCACATTTCTTACCAATTCGTACAACTTATGGGTCAGATAAATTGGCACAGCTCTACGTGCGTGAAATAATTCGACTGCATGGCGTACCTGTTTCCATAACTTCTGACAGGGATTCTAAATTTACATCAAGATTTTGGACAAGTTTGCAAAGGGAACTGGGCACCCAACTTAATTTCAGTACATCATTTCATCCACAAACAGATGGGCAATCAGAAAGAACAATTCAAACATTGGAAGATATGTTACGAACAGTAGTGCTAGACCATGGTGGAAGTTGGGAAGCACTTTTACCTCTCATTGAATTTGCCTATAATATCAGTTATCAGGCAACCATTAACATGGCACCGTACGAAGCCTTGTACGGAAGAAAATGTAGATCACCATTATACTGGGATGAAGTTGGTAAGAGACGAATACTTGGGCCTGACACGGTGAGCAAAATGATTGAAATTGTTTGCAAGATTCGGGAAAGAATTAAAGAGGCCCAAAGCAGGCAAAAATCTTACGACGATACACGACGCACTGAATTAAATTTCAATGTTGGAAATAAAGTCTTCTTAAAAGTCTCACCTACCAAGGGAATTATATGTTTTGGATTCCGAGGTAAACTTCGACCACGTTTCATAGGGCCTTTTGAGATATTTGAGAAGGTCGGTCCGGAAGCATACCGATTGGCTTTACCGCCTAGCCTTGGAACAGTACATAATGTTTTCCACGTTTTGCAACTAAGAAAATATGTATATGATCCGAAGCATGTAATTCATCAAGAGGAAGTTGTACTAAGCCCATAATTACAATATGAAGAAAAGCCAGAATCAATCCTTGATCGCAAGGTACGAGAGTTAAGGAACAAATCTATATATCTGGTAAAAGTTTTGTGGAAGCACCATAGTGAAGAAGAAGCCACCTGGGAACTCGAGGACAAAATGAAAGAAAAATACCCAGAGTTGTTTGAGGGTGAAACATAAATTTCGGGACGAAATTTTTGTAAGGTGGGGTGAATGTAATATCCCTCACAAATTATGTAATAAATAAATGAATGAAATAAGAATTTAACTTATATTCATAATTATTCCAAGTAAAATGAAAATCAAAAGTAAATTTACATTGGAATATATTTATCTGAGCAAGATTTATGGAATTCAAAATTTATAAATTTAAATTTTTGAATAGTATTATTCCGAAACCGTGATAAATTCGTAATTCGGATGTTACAATCACGCAAACCAATTAAATAATATAGTAACAACCGTAAGTCGATTTTAACTCTTCTCTGGACTTGGTGGGAGAAATTTTCAACATTTCTCCTGAGCATTTAAGGCGAGAATTTTATTTGATTGTAAGAGTCTTCCGTCACGTGGATTGAAGTCAGGTAGAAGGAACAAAATCCTTAGGTATTAAATGAAGATATATAGAGTTGATATCGGGAATTGAATTTAGCAAAGGAAGGAAGAACAAGTGGGTGTAATATATATCATATAGGAGACGACGACTTGTGTGAGGTGAACAAGTAAACAAGTTGAAGGTAATTAAATGATATATATATTGACCTATAAAAGTCGTGGGAATTTGTCTCCAAACTTTTAGTAGAAGATGTTGCCATATTTTATTATTATATTTTTTTTTCTAAATCCAAATATTTCTCAAGATTTGGAACCTACATCTCATGAATGAAGTGCTGGAAAGGGGGGAAACATTCTTCCTTAGGTTTTAATGGCATATAGAAGTAGAGTTAGTACTTGCGTAAAAGAGAGGAGAAGAAGTAGATGGAAGGTGGCAACTATAAACACAAGTTGCATTGTTTAGCACATGCAAATATTATTTCTAATTTACCATCTTCAATATATATATATATATATATATATACACACACATATCATTCCAAGATATGGCCTACGATTTCATAGGATTTTTGTGAGGGAGTACTAGGGGGCAAGTCAATACGTTCACGCTACCCATTAAATGAAGAAATACATGGGGGAGAGAAGGGACTCAGAATATATATGCATCCACCAATGTGTACACGAAGTAAGAAAAAGTGAAAGAAGAAGTAAAATAGAGAGAGAAAAAATTCTGAAAGTGTTCTCCAAATTCTCAATCTGCTGCACTCTGTTCCGACACACATAACTCTTCAACCCATCATCCATGGAGTCTATATTCGAGAGAAAAGTGTAGAGGGAAGTGGAGAGTACCAGCCAGTATATGGAGTTGCCGGAAACAGACGCCGGAGTCACCAGAAAACTTGCCTAAAACCACCCCAGTCATCATTTATGCCGACGGTAACGAGATTTCTTTTAGAGTCTAGTAGAATCTTAAACTCATCTCTAATAGTTAACTTTCACTCTTAGGAACAAATCACGACATATTAGACACGAACCACGCCGAATACTAGCCGGAAAGAAAAGTCCTTCAGAAAACTTATTTGAGAGTTTCCACCACCATCGCCTGGTAATGTTATCTTGTCTAGCTGCAGTAAAATCTTTGTTGTGAATTACAACAATCTTAAACCGTGAACTCCTGAATAAATCTTGCTGATAGGAACACTTTCTTGACCACCATACCTGACTGTGCAAGAGTAATAGCCGGAAAGACTCGATGGGAAAACTTGTGTGAAAATCTTCAACCGTCATCCGCCGGTAATAACACTAACTTGAATCCGGATAAATCTTTAAAACCATAGACTACCGACAACCATTGCAAATTTGGATTTTCTTTCAGACAACTATTTCAAAAAAATCACTCCTGCCAACATTTACTCTACGTAATTGATCACCTACTTTCCGTTGAAGTTCACCGCAGCAAATTTATACGGGAGCATATTATACAGTCAAGACACACTAATATATAATTCAGTTACAGCATTTTCGAGCTCCTGAATAATAACATAAAAATATAATAATGAAAATCCTCATTTTAGAAATCATTCTGAAAAAAGAACTTAGGTAAGTTCTGTCAAAAAAAATAATAATAATAAAAATAAGTAAAATAAAATGAAAATAAATAAATAAATAAATTTAATAAATAAAAATACTACAGAGGCCAAAGGTAATTAATTGATCACTTTGAAGTGTTTAGTGCAAACATAAATCCTTAAATTCCTATAATGACATTTTTATCTTTGTCCTTTGGATTTATAGGTAATCTCTTTAAACAAGTGTACTAATATTGAATAATTGTACATAACAACAAAAAAATAAAAATAGGTTGCAAGGATACTTTAGCCATTGAAGTGATGAATTTGTAAATTATATTCTTCGGACAAGTAGAATAACCCTAAAAAAATGGTATGAATAAGTTGTATATTGAAAATAATTAAAAGTGTATAGGATTTCTCTGAAACTCTCTTGAAAATTATTTACTTTTTACTTAGGTGAAGGAGAAACGAACTTCGCGACTAAGTGAATCAATTTAAACCATACTCTCGTACTCTTAAGCCGCAAAGGTAGGCTTTCTAAATTATATCAAATAAATGAGTTTTATTTTTTTCTGAATAATGCATAAAGGAAAGTTTTGTTTTTAAATGAATGTTCATGCCAAAAATGTTTTATGTGTTTCTATCTGTTACCTCCGAACAATTTACATAGGTCGGAGAGGCGAACCCTGCGAGTGTATATCATTGCACCAAGGCATGAATATTTCTCTAAGCTTATTAAAGCTTGAGATGATTACGATCGGATCACGATGGTTTAACCGAGATTGAGTGCACTAGTGATGACACATGGATGAGTACATCTCATGACATGTTATACATCGTGAACCGGAGGTAGGCCTGCCTTCTCGTCACTTGATTTGAAACAGATAGTAAATACTACGAAAAGAAAAGCTATGCATAGCATCATGAAAAATTTTGGTATACATGGTCATGTTTTCAAATAAAATTTCCATGAAATACCTGCATGAATGACATGATATTCTTATATTTGTATGATTTGACATGTGTTCAATGGTTACCTCGTACTCAGCCCTGTGCATTATTTCTAAAATGTGCAGGTTGAGTTACAATGGAGGAGCTGGGAAGGTGGACGCAGGAAAATAAAATAAGTGATTAATTACCTAAATCACACAAATAAAAATAAATGTTAAATATATAAATTGCCCAAGGATGTGTATCCTCATATACATGTCCAACTACGTTTAATATTCCGCTGCTTGAACCTCCGATTTGTTTAATATTTCCCAAACTATTGGTTTGTATAATATTTCTGTTGAACTTTAATAGATGGTTAAAAAAAAATACATATATTTAAAATTTCAGCTATTTATTAAATAATCCATTGTTGATCCGATGGATGTTTTTTTTTTTATATTGTTATTCTGTGATAATTGTAATGATTTGTTATAAGCAATTATCCGCCGTAGCACCTCGAGTTGTCCGGAAAATTTGGGGCGTGACAATATCATTTTTTAACTAACACCAAAAGTCTCTTTAGCACTAATTCGTGCCCTATACGTTGTTATTTTATTAAAAAAGTTCACCATGGAATTTAAAAATTAAGAAATTGAATACAATTGGATTTGTAAATGAATAATGAATATCTTGGAACATAAAACTTAATTGTATTTTTTGCTCTACTATATAGTTTATAAGTTATTATGTGCATGATGCTTACTTTTACGGAATAATATTTTGAGAATTAATTCATCTTGAATGTTATGTGAATTTTTTTTGACATATTAAAGATTTCTTTCAATTTCTTATCCATTATCGGTTATGTAAAACTATCTCATTTTAACTTTCAAGAAAAATTAAATTTGTTCTTTTTTTTAAAGGTTATGATATTAACTTTAATTGGATATATAATAAATGAAAAAAAAATTTAATTGACTAAGTTATTTAGAAGTTATTAGAATTTAAATTAGGAGAGATAAAAAAATATTACAGTTTTAGATTTAAAATAGAATATTGCACATTATACTACAAATAATGCATACGAAAATATTTAAATCTTGAGCGTTGATATGCCTGTGAGAAATGAGAAAACCTCTTCATTATGTTTACAACCTCAATAGCTAGATCCAGATTATGCAATTCAGTTTGCTAGTAAATTAAAAATCCTTGCACATAAAACTTATTACTCTTAAATTATGAAAATATCAATTTATAAAGTAAATAATTTTATAAGTATTACTAATATTTTCTAAGGTTTGAATGTTGCAATGCCCTAATTTGTTTTTTTATAAAGGATTACTAAACGAATTCGACAAGCTTTTATAGAGTCGGGATACGACTAACTCAAAGATAATTTTGTTCATTTAAAACTATGTTATCTAATTGAGATTCTTTACATAAGAATTCAAGTGGGAATCCTATGTTTAATTGCTTTCACTTGCAGATGTGTACTAGCCCATGCAAAACTCGAGAAATAAAAGTTTTAGAAATATCATATTAGTGTTTAATCGTTGGGCAACTTGAATAATAAAAAACTTTTTTACCATAATTTATTCCTAACGACAAGCGTTGTGAGATAAGCTCATACTTACACTAACTTATCCAATTTTTTCTCCTTTGTTTCAGTGCAATTAGGACAAGTTATTAGTTATTTTCGTGCAAGAGTGTACTATAGAGGATGTTATGCTTCTTATGCAAAATTTTGTAGGTTTTTGAGGCTAAAAGTGAGCAAAAGGTGAAAAGACCCGAGTTTGATAGAGTTGTTATTTCAATTGACACACGGGAAGTCGACCGAGTTGGGAGACGTGCCAAAGACTCAAAGTTTGACCTCTGTGTCGACCGACGGGGAGAATGTCGATCGACAGAAAGGTTGGATGTCGTTCGAGGAACAGCTGCAGAAGGGAAGGCTCAACACAATCGTGCATGTCGATCGGCACAAAGGCCAAACATGGATCAGACGATAAGGAAGCTGAAGGGGATCGACACATTGCACTCGTGTCGATCGACAGGCTCCCCATCGATCAACACAAAAGCCGAAGAAGGGAATTTCACCCAGTTTGGTTATTTTTTATATTTTAGCCCAATACAATTGTATAGATGTTTTCATTCCTCTATAAATATAGCTCACATTAGGACTCAAAATTATCACTTATAATTCACCTTGACAGTTAGAATATTATTACATTGGAGTTTTTCAAAGAGTTTCAAGGTTCCCATTGTCCTTGTAAGGTAACTTATTGTTTTTAGTAGAATGTTTGATTTAGTTCTATCCATGTTTAGTGGCTAGAAACCCTCGCAGATTCTAAAGTTTGATAATCTTTTCTGATGCATGTATGAATGATTCAACTCAACAAGCATGGTTAAATTTCTTGAGCTTAACTAATCTAATATAGATTTAAAGAAGGATCAAGAGATGAATTTGAATCTAGGTTTGTAGTTATCAATTGAAAGACCGAGAGGTGAAAATTTGTAATAGGAAAAAGAAATTAATTAAAATTGATTTCTGTCTCTAAAGGAAGAATTAAGTTGTAGGATTTAATTAGAAAATTATCAAGATTGGCTAATGCAGTGTTCTTTAGCCGAGAGGAGATAGTCATTCAATAGTAATATGTAGGGTTTAATTGCCGAACTAAGGAATTTCATCCATTTGAATCTGATTTATTCCCCATCACTGAGTTGAGGAATTTTGTATGTTGATGATTGGATTGTCTGCCCCTGGAATCTGTATCTTTAATTATTGTTTTTTCAAATCTTTTACTTTTTCTGCATTGTTATCATTAAATTCCAAAATCAAAACCCTTATTCGTTTTACTCAAACAACTATGGTTTAAAAGCTATGGCTAGTACATAGGATAGTTATGTTAAACAATCTTTGTGGGTTCGACTACCTTAGGGTATTATAAATTTATTTGGCCACTGTTCTAAAATTAAGCTGGTTATTTTACCCACTGATCAAATTGGCATCGTTGCTGGGGACTGTTAGATTCTATTTTACTATTAGTTTTTTTTTAAATTTGTTGGATTGAGTTTTTATTTTTATTTTCGTGTTGTGTGCCTGAGTTGATTTCTGAAATTCGTCCACTGTTTCATTCAACACTCTGTGTGTTGGTCGACACAGTTGTGACTTCCGTGTCGATCGATAGGGCCCCTATCGATCGACACAGAGGCTGATTTCGCAGTGTCTTTTTCTCAGGTTGCATGAACACGAGGGCTCAGAGCAAACCACTCGAAGCTTTCGACCCAGAAATCAACGCCACAGCCCGGAGGAGGAAAAACCGGAAAAAGCAAAGCACAATCATCAACACGGATCCACCATAACATCAACACGAAGAAGACGATCCAAACATGCCACCCTTGGAGGATCCCGACACTCAAAATACAACAAAGGGTGCCCTTCTTCTAGTCCAAGAGGTCAATAAGATGAAGGAAGTGGTCAAACAATTGATGGCTGAAAGAAAAGCAAACAGACTCGAGGCAGTAAGGAGAGAAAGGGAAAGAGAATGAGAAAGGCTGCGCCAGGAAGACTCCGACGATGAGGATCCAAACGCCATGGCAAAGAGGTACAGACCATAGCCCGACAATGAGGGATTTATTATTGGTATAACTGCCAATAACTTTAATTAACTCCAAACTAGTTTGATTCAGATGGTTTAACAAAACCAATTTGGTGGCCGAGTGGTGGAGGATCCTTACACTCATCTCCGAATGTTCGTGGAGGTTTGTGAGACCATCAAGTAGAATGGAGTAAGCCAGGATGTGATATGTCTACGCTTGTTTCCCTTCTCACTTCGTGATCAGGCTCAGATGTGGTTTACAGTCCTGGATTGCAGAAGCATTTGCACTAGGTCCGATCTCTGAGCAGAGTTCCTAGCCGTATTTTTTCCACCTTCTGTGAACATTTAGAAGAAGATAGAGATCCTGCAGTTCCACCAAAATATGGACGAGGCTCTATTTGAGGCGTGGAGCAGGTTCAATGAGCTATTGAAGAGTTGATCGGGCCATGGAGTTGACACTGAAGAGCAGGCCCATCTCTTCTACTGAGTGATGAACGAAAGAACTCAAAAATCGGTGGACAGTGCAGCTGCCATCCAGAGGATCCGTGATGTGCAAGTCTGCCGACAAAGTCCTCAAGCTGTTCAAGAAGATGGCCTTGCATACTCAACAATGGGCCAACCGAAGGTGACCTCAAGTTAGAGCAGTGGAGACGAAGGAGGATGACATCCTCAAGAAGAAGATCGAAAAGCTCAAGGGGAAATGGAGAAACTGACATCTAGTGCTTCTGTTTCTGTTGCAGAGGATGATCTCGTGGACGACATGAATTACATGAATCGAGTTGGATACCAAAATCATTACTAGCAGGGAGGATACCAGCACTACCCACCGAAAGCTCATCCAGGTGTCTTATAGGCTCAACATGAATGTGCAGAACATCCACCAGATTTCGATGTTCAAAATGGTGAGATCATGGAGAAGAAGAAGGAGAGTCTCGACGAGGTGTTGCAAAAGTTCATCAAGGCCTCCGTCTACCGAGTTGGAAAAATCGAGCAAGTAGTGGCAGGGGTCTGTAGGGATTTTTCTGTGAACCGAATCACAAAATCCAAGTGAACCGGATTGATTTACGGATATTGCATACAATCATAATTCACAATATAACCTAGCATGCTCCTATGAATTTAATTCGAATTGTCAATTGAGAATTTACCGTAATTCTGTAGAGTCTGATCCGATCATTCGCGTTTGAATATCCAACTTTAATTCAACAACGCGATTTAGAAATCTAATTTCTAAATTAAATCAAAAATAATGAAAAACAAGAATAAATTATTTTGTTCTCCAGATCAGATCTTCAGGGCTGTATCCCAATGCTGTTCAAATCTGCTACTGGTGAGGATTCCACAGATCTAAAGTTGTGCAAGGCCAGAAACGAAATTCTACTCCCTCTGCACTGTAGCCGTCGCCCCTCTCTCTCACTGCTCTAGGATTTTGATTGATTTGAATAATCACAACGGTGGCTAGGGTTTCCAGAGAGAGTGGTCTATTTATAGACCCAATGTTTAATCCCTAATGGGCTAGTTGGCTCAATTCAACAAATTTATTTGGGTCAGTCCTGGGACCTAATGCAAATAATAAAGTGGGCCTATAAATTAATTAATTCGCATGTCCACAACCAGGACACAATTAATTAATTAATATTAATTCTTTTTCACCACATAATTAATACTGACCTACCCCTTTATTACCACGTTGTGAGAACGAGCTACATTAATTGAGAATTCCCATATTTAAGGTTACCGTACATTCATTAATTAATCTCTGACAAGCTCTAACTACAATTAATTAATACCTTATAATTCCTGAGTAGTACCACTCAATCCTTATGACTCATGACTGAACTTAATCAGCCTGCAGGACTTTAGCACGATGAATGTTATTGAGCTACTGAGAGAATTTCCCCATCCTATTACTCGGATATGGTTACCTAAACCCAGTCTCAGGCAGTACTACAGGAACTGCTTTTACCCAAGATGCGGATACACGAGCACGTTACTCAAGCTCTCCACGATGGCAAGTCAAAGCAACAGCCAATCCGTGCAAACCCCTGAACCTTCGTTAGGGTTTGGACTCAATCAAAACGAGATCTTGTATTCGCTGATGTCAGACAGACGAATACATCTCACTGCGGTCCATCAATATGCCACCCCTGCGTACCAACATGTCAAGTAACCAAGACAGACTACTTATTCCGACATTGTCGCAGCCATCCGGAGACATGTATCCTCATACGCTGTCTCGGTTGTGATTAGGTTTATGTCTCACTAGGTCAAGTGATCATACTATTTTCTGCGATCTACAACACGCCGTATGATCGTCCCTATCTGTGAGAGAAGAGGATACCATTGTCACATACATGTACTTTGTTTAACAGAGAGGAGAATTAAACCGTTGTATACTCATTATCATAACTGCTTTCAGTATACAAAACCCATCAATCTCCCACTTATAGTCAAAGCATAAATAAGCTATTACAGAGTATACAATGCATCTATCTAGCCTGCTATCTCTTTAACCACTATCAGTGGTCGGCATCCATCTCAGAACCAGCTCACGAATATATCTTTCGTAAATATTCTGCAACAAGCTATTTGTAAATAGATCAACAAGGTTATCAGCAGTGTCAATCTTCTTGATCAGCACATCGCCCCTGTGAGATCGCGGTTCCTTTGAGTTTGCTACTGCACCAGAGTTGTCACAATAAAATGTGATGCTCCTTGGCAAACTCGAAATCAAACCCAACTCTAAAAGGTAGTTCCTGAGCCATACTACCTCTTTCGAGGCTTCGGAGGCGGCGACATATTCTGCCTCCATGGTGGAGTCAGCAATGCATTTATGCTTTGAGCTCCTCCAAGATACAGCTCCACCTCCCAGAGTAAACCATATCCCGAGGTCGATTTCTTCTCATCCTGGTCCCCTTGGAAATCCGAGTCCGTATAACCCACAGGGCACAAATCCTCACTTTGATAAACTAGGCAGAAATTCCTAGTTCTTTTCAAGTATTTGAGGATGTGCTTTACAACAGTCCAGTGCGCCTGTCCAGGGTTAGACTGATATCTTGCTACCATGCCAACAGCATAACAAAAATCATGCCCGGTACACAGCATCGCATACATGAGGCTACCCACCACTGAGGCGTATGGTACAAGACTCATCTCGTCTTTCTCCCGCTGTGTCTGCGGACACTGCCCACTAGAAAGACGAACGCCATGTCTGAAAGTTAGTCAGCCTTTCTTGGCGAGTTGCATGCTGAACCGGGCAATCACAGTATCCACATAGGATGCTTGGGATAAGCTTAACATTATTCTCTTACGATCTCGTAAGATCTTAATCCCAAGAATGTAGCCAGCTTCTTCCAAATTCTTCATTTGGAACTACTCGGATAACCAAACTTTGATTTCTGACATCACTCCCTCGTTGTTTCCAAATAGGAGTATGTCATCAATGTATAGTGCAAGGAAAAACACACTCCCAGTGACACAAAGTCATTAAACACAACTTTCGTTTTTCAACTGTGTGAATCCGTAGGATTTAATCACATCGTTGAAACGTAAGTTCCATGACCATGAAGCTTGCTTAAGTCCATACAAGGACTTCTAAAGCTTCTAGACAAGATGTTCTTCGCCCTTGCGTATGTAACCCTCGGGTTGCTGCATATAGATGTCCCTACCTTCTTTAAGGTAACCATTCAGAAAAGCGGTTTTGAAATCCATCTGCCAAATCTCGAGGTCCATATGCGCTGCTATGGCAAGGAGTATCCGGATGGACTTGAGCATTGCTACGGGTGAAAAGGTTTCGTCATACTCAGTGCCCTCTTTCTGACTATAACCCTTTTCCACCAGCATGTGTCTGCGGACACTGCCCACTAGAAAGACGAACGCCATGTCTGAAAGTTAGTCAGCCTTTCTTGGCGAGTTGCATGCTGAACCAGGCAATCACAGTATCCACATAGGATGCTTGGGATAAGCTCAACATTATTCTCTTACGATCTCGTAAGATCTTAATCCCAAGAATGTAGCCAGCTTCTTCCAAATCCTTCATTTGGAACTGCTCGGATAACCAAACCTTGATTTCTGACATCACTCCCTCGTTGTTTCCAAATAGGAGTATGTCATCAATGTATAGTGCAAGGAAAAACACGCTCCCAGTGACACAAAGTCATTAAACACAACTTTCATTTTTAACTGTGCGAATCCGTAGGATTTAATCACATCGTTGAAACGTAAGTTCCATGACCATGAAGCATGCTTAAGTCCATACAAGGACTTCTAAAGCTTCTAGACAAGATGTTTTTCGCCCTTGCGTATGTAACCCTCGGATTGCTGCATATAGATGTCCCTACCTTCTTCAAGGTAACCATTTAGAAAAGCAGTTTTGAAATCTATCTGCCAAATCTCGAGGTCCATATGCGCTGCTATGGCAAGGAGTATCCGGATGGACTTGAGCATTGCTACGGGTGAAAAGGTTTCGTCATACTCAATGCCCTCTTTCTGACTATAACCCTTTTCCACCAGCATGGCTTTAAAAGCCGTAACTTTTCCATCCGCCCCTTTCTTTCTCTTGTATAACCATTTGCACCCTATGGCCCTAAAACCATCCGGCAGTTCAGTTTTCTGCTATACATCCATAGCAGTTATGGATTTAATTTCAGAATCCATGTCGACATGCCATTTGGCAACATCCTTGTGGTTCTGCACCTTGCACTGAAGAACGCGCATGTGGTGCTGTACCTCCCACAGGTGCACCCACATTCGCACGTTCCCCTTCCCTTGGAATTGCATTCTCGTTTTCAATTTCTTGAAGAACGATATCACTCCTTGACTTTTGATTACTCACATACTCGTCCTCCAAGAATCTAGCATTGGTGTTAACAACGACTCTTTGACTCTCAGGATAATAAAAGTAACCACCTTTCGTTTGCATGGGATACCCTAGAAACAATATTACTTTTGACCTGCTTTCTAACTTATCAGGTTCCTTCGACATTACGTGTGCCGGACAGCCCCATACTCTAAACTTGCACAAACTCGGTTTGCGACCATGGAAGAGCTCATAAGGCGTCTTAGGAACTAATTTAGAAGGCACCACATTTAGCACGTAAGCTGATGTTTCCAATGCGTAGCCCCAAAACGAAATTGGTAAGTTTGCATAACACATCATTGATCTTACCATCTCTAGAAGAGTTCTATTTCTTCTTTCAGCTAGACCATTTTGCTGGGCAGTACTCGGTGCAGTCCATATGTAATCTCATTTTCTGATAAATATTGCAGGAACACGTTACCGAGGTATTCGCCACCACGGTCAGATCGCAGTGACTTGATTGTTTTCCCGACCTTCTTTTCTACTTCAGCCTTGAACTCTTTGAATTTCTAAAATCATTCAGACTTGTAGCGAAGCAGGTAAACGTATTCGTACCTTAAGTAATCGTCAATGAAAGTGACGAAGTATTCGTACCCTCCACGAGCCTGCGTGGACATCGGTCCACATAGGTCAGAATGGATCAATTCCAAGACTTCTTCTGCTCGAGACTGACTAGCCTTGAAAGGCTTAGTAGACATCTTGCCCTCGATGCAGGATTCACAGACTTGATAAGGTACAGCCTGGACTAAGTCCAATGTACCGTCATCTGCATCTCTGAATCCGCTTCAAGCTGATGTGACCAAGTCTCAAGTGCCAGAGATATGTAAGATCCTTATCAAAAGAAATAAGTTTTCTCTTTCTAGGATTATCAATTACAGATGAATTACATGCAATACTTAAGGACATACTTGATCGAAGTAACATAAAGAGTATGAATCAACATCCCATAACGGATAACATTGTTATCATCAATGATAAAATCATAAATATCAAATACCCTTGAAAAAAGTTGATAAAATTTGTCTTGCCAATAAACCACGGCCCACAAATAAACTCTCAAATGTACTTAGTTCATCAAAACATAAAGAAAAGAAAAACTCCATGAAGCCCCGTCATAAACGTTGCATTTATCCAGTTTGGTATCTTCTTCCCATCACTCACCAGACTTGTCGGCACGGTCCCCTGCAAAGTACAACAACATGATCAACAAGTCAGCGCTTACAGCTCTTGGAAGAGCAACGCCGCACTCTAATCATGCTTCAGTTATACATGCAAATGGCATACCTAGTCTAGCCTTGTGGGCGTGACAATCTTTATTCCAATGTCCTTTCTTACCACACCTGAAACACTTGTCCCTCGAAGTTTCCGCCCTAGTCTTCTTGACAGCTCCTACGTCCTTCGCAGTTACCTTTCCAGCCTTCTTCCTAATCCCTCTTTTCCGCTTCATACCTTTCGATATAGCAGAGCGATTACCAGAAGTGGCTAAGGAAACCTTCTCAGGATTCATAACCGATTCCGCCGCCATCAAGTCATTGAGCAACTCGTTAAGAGTATACTCTTTCTTGTTCATGACAACAATCAGTCTGAAACTCTCAAAGGACTTGGGTAGAGAGTTCAGTATGATATCGACCTTAGCCTCAGTGTCGAAACCTCCAGTGTGCATAGTTAGCTCATTCATGAGGTGAGTAATGAAAAATACGTGCTCTCTCATTCGTTATAATAGTCTACTTCCTCTAGTGAGGATTCAGTAATGGGCACTTATAGGACAAAGTACTTGTAGAACGAACATGTGTTCTTTCGCAATCAGGATGCATTCAAGGTTGCGTTTCCATTCCAGGAAGTTTGGACCAGTTAAAGAATTTTGTGCAAAAGTATTAATGACACTAGACATAGACATATCTGAAACAAATAATCTTAAATAAGGACATACCTGTAAAACTTCGAAAACAAATGCATTTAAAACCTTTTAATAAATCAAATACAAATGTTTTTCACTAATAACCCAAGAGTTCACATAGCAAGCTACACTCGTAGACGTTTACGATGTCACCCTTGACCAGAACTGCGGGTTTTAAGCCCCAATCCATTTAATTTCACTGCCATGTCAGGAAGCTTTTGACACTAGAAATTAATAATTAGTGAAAACTTTAGACCAAGTCATCTCTCAAGAACAGGGATGCAATTCTTGCATTATATTCTAAGATGCTTCTAAGCAATTAACCACAAATTTAACTCTGGCCAAAAGAGACAGTTTAGCATGGCACGTAACCATACCGCACAACCCTTAAAGCTTTTGTTATCTATAATTTAAATCAATCCTAGAATACTTGTGAAAGAGATCTACGCAAGCTACACTCGTAGACGTTTACGCAAAACCCTCCCACTATTCACATGATTTAAATTGTTTGTCTAGATATCCCAACAATCGTACCCATGCACCTCCAGGAACTAGCAAGCTACACTCGTAGACGTTTACTAGAACGAGAGATACACTTACAGCCTAGGACCGCTTTGTGTAGGTCCATTGATTTTAATTAAAAAATATGCTTAGTATTTTTCTTTTAAAAGGTTTCTTATACACACACATAATTTCTTTGTTATTATATTTTCAAAATTTTTGCATGTATTAATACATGCCAAAAAATTCACAAAATATAATCCAACAAGAAATTAATCACATAAGCATGCTTGGAAAGTTGTAAATAATATAAGCGACAAATCATGATTTTCCTATTATCTACACATGCTTAATTGCGCACATAAATAAATCACATATCATACGAGGATAATTAAGACAAACAAAAATTCCTCGTGGCCCCAAAAAAATAGGAAAAATAAATCTTATTTAATACAATTTGAATTTGAATATATTGGATAAATCCAAATCTTCTTCAAATCTTCTAAGGCCTCCTAATCTTCAACCACCAAATCTTTTGGGCTTTAGGCCTTTGTGATCTGATGAATTGCCCTAACCCTAATGCAAACCTTAGGGTTTACACAGAATTGCACAAACCACCAAAATAGGAGCCACCACCGCAGGGACAGCAGCAGCCAACGATAGCCACCGCCGCCGCACGCGCCCAGCGCCGCGCGCTCACGGCCGTCATTTGCCGTGCGCAGCCCGCGCGCTGCGGGCCCGCTGTCGTGCCGCCCACGCTGCCGTGCCGTCGCCCGCCACCTCCGCGTCGGCTCCGTCTTCATTTTTCGTCCTCGATCCGTCCAGATTACAGATTTGAAAAATACAAAATTACAGAATAATCTATTCTATTACTCCTTCCGTCCCTTGGCATTAGTCCCATATTCCTTTTTCCTCTGTCCCAACTTATTAGTCTCATTTCCTAAAATGAAAAAAATTATCCTCACATCAATAAAATATTAATTCCACTACACTCACAAACATTGGTAACTGTGCCAAAAGCAAATGGGACTAATGCCAAGGGACGGAGGAAGTATAATTTTTCAAATCTACACTAATCACGGATTTTCTCGTGATTTTACAAAATTAATTCAGCCCTACACGGATAAACCACCGCGGACTGAATTATACGGGTTGCCACGAGGAACAAAAACCATCCACAATACAAAATAAAATTCATACATGCATACTTAAATTTATTGTATGCAACAAAGCCATAAATCAGAAACCTGGCTCTGATACCAATTGTAGGGATTTTTCAGTGAACCGAATCACAAAATCCAAGTGAACCGGATCGATTTACGGATATTGCATACATTCATAATTTAAAATATAACCTAGCATGCTCCTATGAATTTAATTTGGATTGTGAATTGAGAATTAACCATAATTCTTTATAGTCTGATCCGATCTTTCGCCTTTGAATATCCAACTTTAATTCAACCACGCGATTCGATTTAATCTGCGAAAATAGAAATTAGAAATCTAATTTCTAAATTAAATCAAAAATAAAGAAAAAAAAGAATAAATTGTTTTGTTCTCCAGATCAGATCTTCAGGGCTATATTCCAATGCTGTTCAAATCTGCTACTGGTGAGGATTCCACAGATCTGTAGTTGTGCAATGCCAGAACCAAAATTCTCCTCCCTCTGCACAGTAGTCGTCGCCCCTCTCTCTCTCTGCCCTAGGATTTTGACTGATTTGAATAATCACAAAGGTGACAAGGGTTTCCAGATAGAGTAGTCTATTTATAGACCCAGGGTTTAATCCCTAATGGGCTAGTGGGCTCAATTCAGTATATTTATTTGGGCCAGTCCTGGGACGTAATGCAAATAATAAAGTGGGCCATAAATTATATAATTCTCATGTCCACAACCCAGGACACAATTAATTAATTAATATTAATTCTTTTTCACCACATAATTAATACTGACCTACCCATTTATTACCATGTTGTGAGAACGGGTTGCATTAATTGAGAATCCCCATATTCAAAGTTATCGGACATTCATTAATTAATCTCTGACAAGCTCTAACTACAATTAATTAATACATTATAATTCCTGAGTAGTACCACTCAATCCTTATCACACGTGCCTGAACTTAATCAGCCTGCAGGACTTTGGCACGATGAATGTTATTGAGCTCCTCAGGGAATGTCCCCATCCTATTACTCGGATATGGTTACCTAAACCCAGTCTCAGGCAGTACTACACGAACTGTTGTTACCCAAGATGCGGATATACGAGCACGTTACTCAAGCTCTCCACCATGGCAAGTCAAAGCAACAGTCAATCCGTGCAAACCCCTGAACCTTCCTTAGGGTTTGGGCTCAATCAAAACGAGATCTTGTATTCACTGATGTCAGACAGACGAATACATCTCACTGCGGTCCATCAATACGCCACCCCTGCATACCAGCATGTCAAGTAAACAAGACAGACTACTTATTCCGACAATGCCGCAGCCATCCGGACAAACGTATCCTCATACGTTGTCTTGGCTGTGATTAGGTTTATGTCTCACTAGGTCAAGTGATCATACTGTCTTCTGCAATCTACAATACGCCGTATGATCGTCCCTATCGGTGAGACAAGAGGATACATTGTTACATAGATGTACTTTGTTTATCCGTAAGTCTGTCCACCTTAGTGTTGACCCTATTGGGTTTTGTATACTGAAAGCATTTATTATAATGAGTATACAACGATTTCCAAAAGGTGTTTTCGACACTGGTGCCAGCATCAATTTGATTCCTTACTCCATCTACAAGCGCCTCAACATTGGGGATACGAGGCCTACAAAAATCACACTGCAGATGGCAGTCTGATATGTGTCTTGCCTCTAAGGTATACTCGAGGATGTTCTCATTCGTGTGATTCATCTAACATATTTTTTAGTGCTTGACATGAAGGAGGATAGCAACACACCCCTTATCTTGGGAAGAGAGTTCTTGGACACAAGTGTCGCACTGATTGACTATCGAGGTGGAGAAATCACACTAGGAGCAAAAGATGAGAGGATCACATTCACGCTTGACAAAAGCCGGCAGCAAACGGACATAACGGTATGCTCTTGGTTACTACAGAACATGGAGAGTCGATCGATCGCCAACTTCGCACATTATCAAACAGCAAAAGAAATATGGGATGCTCTTGCAAAAACATATGGCAGCGGCATGGATCCTCTCATCCGCTATGACCTGGAAGTAAGAGCAAACGAGATCAATCAAGGAGGAACAACATTGGAAGACTATTGGAATAGCCTTCAAACATGTTGGATGCACATCGGTAGGAGGGACTCAAGCTTAGGGGATTTCTGCGAAAAATGCATCCTACAACATCACAAAAATCAAAGTCAGAGACACCTGTTTCAATTTCTCTCCGGATTGGATTCAAAATTCGATCCGTTATGGAGAGACATTCTCAAATAATCGCCCACACCATCCACCAAATCGGCGTTCAACAGGGTTTGAAGTGATGCTGCTAGATCGGAGGTTCTCCAATCGGCAACAACACAATCGGAGATAGGGCAAATTGGATCCATAGGATCCGGACTCGCCCTCAAACAAACCTTTTCCCAACACCGACCGAGCGCAGCCCACATCGAAAATCAGCCGTCCCGACCTCCCAAGATGGAAAGATCGAAGCTCCAGTGCACACATTGTGGAAAAAGAAAACACACGAGAGAAATGTGTTTTGAGTTAGTTGGATACCCCGAGTGGTGGGAGGATAACCACAAACCCCCACCGCCGGCAAAGGGAAGACGGCGATCGGCATAAATGAAGAGGGAGGAAGCCGAAATGTTATTCAAGTTTCCGACGAGATTGGATTTGATGGGTTCACAAGGAGAAGCGGCATCGACGGCATCCAGGAAATAGCGATGCCGGCGATGGCGCAGTCGAGAGGGACGGCAGCGACTGGGCAGGCGACGGCACAACCAAGAGGTAAAGGGTTTGGTAGTAAGGCCAAACCCTATTTCCCCATTCAATTTATGCAACAAAAATCTTTGCATAATAGTCCCTGCAATCTTGCTATTTCACAGTCTGACCCTATTACCTCGCAAAATAGTCCCTCAGCTCATTTCGATTATTATATTGAACCCCCTTTGTAACTCCCCGTATTTTTCCAGCCTTTTATTTAATAAATTACGAAGCAAATGGCGCTACAACCAATATATTATTATTAATATTTTCAAGCGACTTCTCTATGATATCCGAATTTTAGCCGCGAGGACGAATAGTAAAATTCGATAAATAAATAACGGATGACGACCAGAATAATTTATTCGACTCGGTAATATTTGATATTATCGTAGCGACACGATTGGGCCGAGTTAATTATTTAAGCCCAGCCTTTTTATTTAATTGGAGAATTGGGCTAAGAGGACCTTATTTATTTAATGTGTTGGGCCAAATTAAATAGGAGCCCACATGAGAATAAATAAAATAGCCCAACCAATTAATTTAGCAAGTCCATGTATATTTCCTTATTTAATTCGTAGTCATCGAATTAATTATCGAGATGAGGATTAT